>JAODLD010000008.1:7505905-7526298 GCA_026781065.1 Mormyrops boulengeri | reverse complement strand
AAACAAAAGCATCAACTGACAGATTAAATGTCTCTTTCTGCACAACACCAGCACTCGTCCCCCATTTGTCACAGAAATGTACAAGGCGGCAGGGACTCCGTGGCTTGACCATCTGCGGAGATATTCCTGCTCGCAAATCATGTTGAAGCATGCCAGTTCCGCATGTAGCCGGGAAACAGTCTGGTGCCTCTGCCCCTGAAGGCAGATGAGAGGCTAGGTTCACCAATGCCCCTCTCTTACCATGCCGTGTTAATACACAGGACCCTCTCAATGGTTATTCATCTTGCCTAAAAGAACACGCCTGCTAAATGACTACATCCCACTTGTATAAGATGTGTGTAGCATAGCAATTAAAGCCATTGCACTGGTTTCTCTTCCTTAACACTAATTAGACTTCCCTGAATCATTATGGGTTTGAGACTAGATTCACTGGAAGGTTCACACATCTGGCAACTGGCTTAGTCGCTAAGGTGCAAATCGGCAGGCTCAGAATGTTAACGGTCATGAATATCCCAGTATCCCCAGAGGGTTCTAGCCCTGTATGGAATGAGAATGGCTTGACAAGTCAAGATCTACACAAGTGTTGGGAATGCAGGAGAGGCAAAGGGTCATAGTTTGGATTGCAATCTTAAAAAGTCATCTGTATGCTTCTCATTAAGGAGTGCCAAAGAGAAATGATCACTGTTGACACGGCACCTTCATTCAAAGTACAATAATGAAAGAATCTGGGGCAATTTAAGGAAATTACCTTTTCTTTAACTTTATCATCTCCAAGCTAGCGGTCACTGACATTCGAGCCTCTAGAATAATCACGGACGCATCCAGGGAGAGGTGCCAGTTCACCAGAGGATAACCAGACAACCGTGCCATATTTCAAATATCCAGTCTTTGGGCAGACATGCAAGTATAATGATGTCATTTCCACCAACAAGGTGGGGATGCTGGGCATTGCTGACAAATGCCTACGCAGGGCCTCTGCCCTTCTTTAATCCAAGTGACAGAACTTATGTCAACGTTATTAATATTTAAAAGGAAAGAACTCGGCAAGAAATCTTTTAATAAGATGCTGTGCCCGTGCCCCCACGTGCAAATGAAATTATGACCACTATTTCTCTTTTACTTTCATTTTCGTTGCCTCGTATCGAACGAATACAAATAGCAATCGCTTTGTTACGGAGTTAACCACGAGATAAATGCTTAATCTTATGCAAACAATAGGTCCCCGCACGCAGGTGCCAGTTGGCGGACGGTTTCCTTCCTTTGCACGCGCGGCTTCCACATCGCAGTCAATTACATTTAACGAGATTAGTCTGCAACCTTTCTACCGTACTGGCGTCCAACTGATCCAGATTTTTCGGTCCATAACAAGGGACACACAATTGCTTTTTAGTTTAGTGTTATCTATGAAAAAACAATTGCCAGTATTTAAGTCCACTTAAGTGGAAATCAAATAAATCATATTCCTTTTGAAGAACAAATGTTCTGTCTAAAAATAAAACCGCGATTCACATTACAGTACTATGGTATAATCGAATAACTGTCCATATCAAACTGCTTGAAGTCCCTGCTTGTTTGGTTGCGCTGATCAAGGTAAAGGTTACATCTCAAGATATTTATAACCGAACAATGTGGGTCCTTTGGAACAATTGCAAATCATTCCAACCGCGACCTCTTTTTTGAGGTAGCTGGTTCTAGGTGTAAAATTAAATGATAGACGATCGTTTCCATCTGTCTATGCTGTAAATATTGAGAATGAAAGCAGCACTGCCCGAACCCACCTCTCAGGAGAAAGCGATGAAGAAATGGTTGGAGGAGGGATGTAGAGCACAGCACCGCTTATTGGTAGGCGGCAGCGCGACTCTCTCCACGGAGCGACTCAGAATAGATCGTATTACACCCTTGCAGGGTATCAGTTTGTTTTTGCGCTGGTGGAGTTCGCACTGCGAGAAGTTGGGAGAGTTCGCCTCTTGGATTTTCTTGCGATACCCGAGGATATAAAACAACCATAATTTCTGTTCCGATGAGGTGAGTTACGTGCTGAGAAAATTGCTTTGTTTTAACCAAGGAGGAAAGCCGAAAGGGAAAAGATTCCGCCTGGCAGTGTAGAATACAGTACAGCCAACTCATCTAGCGACTCTGTGAAGTACAAAAATAGCGCTGGATGAGCTATTTTTATGCACGCTATATCCAGGCATGTAGTACTTTCACTTGCAAAACATGTGAAATGCATAACCTATGTAGTGAAACATCATGATTTATTTTAACTGATATAGCTCATTGTACAAGTGTGCACACCTCTCCTATGTGTTTTCTCTCTGTTACCGGAGTGGTAAACTTATTTACGAAAGGACGATAAAGTCAGTGGGATTGGGGCACAGTTACGCCATAAGATCGGTCTTCAGCTTTAAAGATCAGAAAGCTTTAACGCGGGACCGGATAGATGGACTACTCAGGAGGAAATTTTTGTCTTTCTTGGCATCGGAATCATTGGTGAAGTTGACTTGTACTGGATAAAGACACAAGCGAAGAGACCCCCGGGACAAAGGATTGATTCTCAAGATTTTTACGCGAAATTGAACGGATTCATAAAAATAGGAAATGCTACGGAATAGCTGTGGACGAGCCGGTGTTAGATTTCATGAATGTTTGGAAACCTCCAGGTGGGTTCCTAGTGTTTTTGTTTTGTATTTCAATTGGACGTCCTGTACATGTAAGTCAATTTTAGTGATGCTCGGCAGCTGTATCATGACTCGATATAGTGAACTATTTATAATTTTACATGTATTATACAATGTTTTTGCTTATAAATGATACCAAGTTTATGATCCAACCCCTGTCCCGAATTATATGGTGTATAATTTCAAGCACAGGTATAAAATAAATTCTGTAATCTTATCTTTAGACATTACGCCATCGCAAATATTAACTCTCCCGGAGATATTTTAAACCGCATAATAACATAAGAAAATACAGTATAGCCATTATGTGCGTTTTCGCTAAGTACCTACTGGCGTGTTGGGCTATTTCCATCATATCTGTGTGGCCATACCCTTTTTTGTCAACTCAGCTCTCGCGCATACATTTTACATGTGTGTTCGCTGGGAATATAATTACCTATATCTGAAACAGCATAGAATGGTTTAAACGTTTTGATGCGTTTAAAGCAGTAGATGTGGGTCCAGTTTGCTATTGCATCACTCTTTGCCCGTTCCCGACGTCTCGCAGGCTCGAGCAGCAGCCTCACTTTGCTCGTCGGATAATTGCCCTTTGTCACTTTCACAGCCACTCTTTCTGGTGCTTGCATTCTAAATATACAGCAAGGTATTATCAGTGCTTACATGCATATGCAGTTTAACATTTTAAGATAGTCGCGTCTAAAATTAGTAGTCATTTTCTGTAGTATTTACGTGTACTTTTCATATTATGCACATAATGTTAATGCGTAGCGAACTCTAAATACCTTATTATACATTTCCGACGACGCAGTACTTAGACTGATAACTGTTAGACAGTCATATTAATAGTACGAAGGGTACAGAGGTCATGTACGTTTCTGTTAAAAACAGAATTATTATTAAAAGCATGTACACAACGTGAGTTATGTTTTATTTATTGCAATTGTTAGTTTGCTCCGTCTATTGTTAACCTGACAAGACTTGCATTTTTTACAGCACCGGAGCAAAGTTCCCCTCCATATCCAAACGGTATCTGTAATCTTGCGGATAAGCGAGTCAGCCGAAGACGGCCGTAGTCGGTGGAGTGTTAACGCTGCAGCCGGCCGTGCCCGGCCGCTTTATTCATGCGGACAGTACACGGCAGTCCTCGGTAACCAAACTTAACACCCGGAACATGAAGTTTCTATTGTCCCGACCTGCCGGCGGAGCTTGATGGTCGAGGGGGAGCCGGACATCACAGCTGCGGCGATGGGCTTTCGTCGTTCATTAAAGTGCAAACTGCGCCTATAAAAGCCACAGCACCGCGCCTCCTTCCATACCAGGTCCCACGTCTACGGGAGGGCGATGCCGCCGGCGGCGGAGCCGCAGCCCTCCGTTTCTTTAAAAGAAAACAAATGCCGGTATAATCCGTACACAAATACTTCAAGATCACACGTCCTTACTATGCAAGCAGAGGAGTAGCGATGCTGCCACAATCTACAGAAGTTCACCCTAGTTGCAAACTGCGTCCCAGATTCTAACTCGTTTATAAATCCGTGTGGAATAAACGCCAGCGCCTCAATTTTCGTATTGCATCACAAAACAGACCCCCAAACACTGTTTATTTATCAGATTTCACGTTGCCGTTTAGCAGTATAGCTGCGGGCAGTGTAGCGTGTTCTGACAAGGTATGAAATGTGCACTAGCGTTGGCTTGTTTTCTTATTGCAGTAGTTCACATAATACAGCCTTCAGAAGCCCCTTTGATGCAGGCGAAGGATTTCGGGCAACAAACCGGACAGTCTAGAAAACCAGCAATTTCCACTAGGACTTTGAAGGCTCTATTGCTTCTCACCCCCTCACCTCTCCCCAACATCATCAGCTGAAAAATACCGTGAGCGCAGTATACGGAAACCCCGGTGATAATTACAGAACGGTTTTCACAGTTAGTGTGCGGGTAAAATCTACATGGAGATGTGTATGATACTAGTTCCAACCCAGGATTTTCAGAGACTTGGGTACAGAGAGGGCAGAAAGACATATTGCTGTATGCTATAATGCCATTTCTTTTGCTGTGGTGACTGGCAATATAAAAGACATCATTTAGATTACATTTTTCACCCCTTCTTTCTCAGACCCACCCTGAATCTGCAACATCTATAAATCAAAGCCTTAATGTGTCATTAATAATGAATGCTGTATAAAATATCCCCTGGGGGGAAATGGATATACAGCGGGCAAAACCTAACCTTTTAGTATTGTGACTGAAAAAAAAATGGTTTGGCTTCCTTTAAATCTGTAGCAACGGCTGGTGTGGCATCATTTCCTGTCCTCAGTGTGTTAAAACATGGGTGTAAATGATAATAAAAAATACCCCGTATATATACTTGTCTGAAAAACATCAGACTTCCAAATTTGAATTAAAAATGGAGGGGGGGGAGAGGTCACCCAGGGGGGTGCAGTACCACTTCCAGCAGGATGACCCCTTTGACTTACTCATCCCAGAATGCTCGCTGTGGCATCCGGCACGATGAAAAGCAGTTAATGCTTCTGTTAGATCTATAATATTCCTCGCTGCTGTGCCTGCCGCCATAATCTGTCAAAACTCTAAATGGATCAGCAGTCAATGTCGCTCAGAAGTGTGGAGCAGGTGTGCGTTGGGACTAATTGAAAAATTGTCAATGCTGATGTGTGGCTGTAGAGGGGGGAAGCTTTCATCAACAGTATGCCAGGGTTCTATCCGCTGCTCTGCTTCCCACTGGCTAATCCATTTCATGAGTTGTTTGTTGTCTCCCTGTAAATTGTTTATATCTATCCAGACTCTGCCCACATGAATAATTTGTTTGCCTCATAAATATTTTACTGTACAACATTCATTAATATGCGTACGGTTAGTCTCCAGTTGCCGTTACCCTCAGAACATGGCAGAGCCCAACATGTCATGTTTGTTAACCCTTGCAGGCTGGATAGAGACACTCATGCTACAGAGAATCCTCTAGGTTTGCGATCAGCCCTTGTCCATTGCGGTGGTGTTGTTATCGCTATTGCTGCAGTGTAAGCCACAATACACAAAGACCCTCAGGAGAGAGATGGGTTTTTAGGAAGGGTATTGGCAGATTATATGATGTCATGTATGCTGACGTGTATCTGTGCGTGTGCACGGTATTCACAGGGGGGCCATGTCACCGGCTCCCTCGATCTTCCAGCGTAGTACAGCACAGCTGTAACAATATATGTTTGCCAGCTCATGACACGGGAAACCTGGCATAAAATTAGAACCGCTCAACATGGCAAGTGAAACCAGTGCCCCGATTTGTGCTGCGTGTAGCAGATGGAACAGTTTCTTTTAGAGGTGATCGGCAGGACAGGCAAATATAGGCAAACATAGCACAGATGCTGAATGCTCTGTGCTGCCTCTGTGTTTTGCAGGTAACGTCCGCATTTGTCCGAAACAGGAAGCATCCGCTCTCTGCGTCGACCATGAGCCCCAGCGGACTCCTCCTACTCTGTCTGGTGTCACTGATGACCTCATGCCTTCGGGCAATCAGCTTTCCTGAAGATGACATGCCCAATGACTCTATAGACTACCACTGTAAGTTCTCCCCATGGGCCACTGGTACCCAAGCTGCTGTCCACCATTCTGCCCACATTTCCAGGCTCAGAGAAATTTGTTGGAATTCTTGTGCCATTAGCTCGCTTTTGTCCATTTTGTGTTGTATATTGCTGCTCAAGTGAAAAGTCAGAATAAAACTTCTTTTCCTTAAAAAAAACAGAAAAAAATATTTATAATTGGCGCCACCGGCTAAAAGTAACTAAGTATGGTTTAACAAAGCAGCAGATAAATTGATTTGGACTAACTTAACGTGTATTTGCACAGATTTAAAATAACAGAATGTGAGTGTGCAGGGTGTTACCAACATGGTCTCTGACATCAGGAACAGTGGTGGGAGAAATCAGTCTCATGATGTCTATCCCTAAACTGATCCAAGGGGATCCAGTAAAGTAACCAATGGGAGGTCAGTTAAACTGGTTGATGACATCCATAAAAATAATGACCACTGTGAGCTTAGTAGCCTGATTCCTGCCATCATTACTTGACATTACTTGACAAGCTATTATGTTATGTCATATATTCAAGTCAACTCCCCTGCTCTGTAATGTAATGTAGCCTGTAATGTTTTCATAAGCTACTCTATCAAGGCAAATAATGCATCTGCTGATCTGTTTCACAGATTCGAGACAGTATCCAGTATTCCGAGGACGGCCCATTGGGAACGAATCTTTGCACAGGCTAGACTTTCAGCTGATGACAAAAATTCAAGACACACTTTTCATTGCTGGCAGGTAAATCTTTGAGATACCTCTTAATTATACTGGGCTTTGGTATTTCTGTGCCGTAATGTTCATGGCTATTATACACATGACAGTGCTTTACGGCTGATACCCATGTTCAGAACCATTAGTTCTTGGCAGGTTTTTGTATTAAAAAGCCCTTTTTTATGCTTCGCCCTAAATTTTTCTTTTTTCGACAGAGACCAGGTTTATTTAGTAAGTCTACGAGAGTCCTACAGGAATGAGATTATCCCCTATAGGGTAAGTGCAGACACTGCTACCTATTAACCCATATCTATGAAATTTGCAATTAAATCACAGAAATGATCCATAATGAGCTCGTGACTAGATTGGACATGCAGCAGAAGCCAAGTAGTTTTTGATTTATTTTTTTATTTTCCTCCACACAGAAACTGACATGGCGGTCAGGCCAGGCAGACCGAGAAACCTGTGCTATGAAGGGCAAACACCGGGTAAGCTTCGCAGCCACCAAGCCGCTCTCCTGCTCTGGCACTGAACCTGCTTTGCTCCCTATGACTCTGTGATATTCCTTCCCTTCCATTGTCTCTCTGTTCACCTCTCAGGACGAGTGCCATAATTTCATCAAAGTGTTAGTTCCCCGAAACGAAGACCTAGTGTTCATCTGTGGCACAAACGGCTTTAACCCTATGTGCAGATACTACAGAGTGAGTCTGCAGCTCAGCCATAATATCGTAATTGTGTGTGTGTGTGTGTGTGTGTGTATGTATGCCATCGCCCCGAAATCTAGGGAACCCGCCTCTTAATCATGCTTCCTGCCTCTCTTTGTCCTTCAGCTAGACAACCTGGAGTTTGATGGCGAAGAAATCAGTGGCTTGGCAAGATGCCCATTTGATGCCAAGCAGACCAACGTTGCACTATTTGCTGGTATGAAAAGCCCATCAAATAATAAGTCAGCATGATGAATGGCTCTTTCAAGGATCATGGGGGTCTGGGATAAAAATGCTGGAGACTCTGTGAGGGGCCTGGCCCCCACCGCAGGCATTAATCATCATTTTATTACAATGATCAGAGCACAGTGGTGGCCATAGCAACCACAGCCCCATAGTGTCAAAGCTAGTAAATACACAGTTGTTTTATCGTCTATTGAAGGCCCATTGTAGGAGACACAACTCAGTGTTCCACTTAAGTAATGCCTTGACCTCTCCCACGTGTTGTCTTAGATGGGAAGTTATACTCGGCCACTGTGGCCGACTTCCTGGCCAGTGACGCAGTGATCTACCGCAGCATGGGGGACGGCTCTGCCCTCAGGACCATCAAGTATGACTCTAAGTGGTTAAAGGGTAAGGTCCTCTGAGCTGGTCCTCTTACTCATTTTTGTAACTTATATCGCTAACAACCTCTGGATTGCGGCCTCTGAAAGCTTAGAAACATGATCATACCTCAAAGTTGAACCTGTTTTACCTTGCAGGTTAATATTCCTTATGTGCATTTTCCTATTTGAAACAAAGCTGAAACTAAACACTGTTTTTCAGAACCACACTTCTTACATGCCGTAGACTATGGGCATTACGTTTACTTCTTCTTCAGAGAGATAGCAACAGAGCACAACAACCTGGGAAAGGTACGTGTTGAATGTTGTATGTAAACGCCAAAACACATCAACCTTGTAGTGTCATATAAAATGTATTATATGCCTCTAAAGTACAACTATAAACACAAGCTTTGTATGCCTACTTCAGCCTTTTTCACAACCCTCTATTCAGTGATAACAGATTGTCCCCAAAAGGTATTAGTATGCACTCTACTTATTGCAGTTTGGTTGAAATTTACCAATAGATCACTGAGGAAATTGCCAGGTGGTTTTAAGCACTCTCTCTTAACCACAGAGCAATAAATATTTCAGTCTAGCTAATGCTCTGAACAGTACCTGCATAGGGGTGGAGATTTGCTGTGTTGAATTATTAAACTTGTTGCACGCGGTTAATTTAAGGCCTTAAAGCCGTAGTGTCTTCCTTCGCTTTAACTCAACTCGTTTAGCAAATTAGAGCACCAGTGTTTGATTAGTGAGTACTTAGCTCTGAGGTGTGGCACGAGCCAGTGACGCAGCCCGGACTGGCTGCTAGGCATCGTCAAGCCTTAAAGACCCGGTGATGTTGGTAGGATTGGCCGCTCTGCTTAATTGATTATTCCAAAGCTGGAAGATCCTGACAGGCCACCTCCACTCTCATTTTCTTCTGGCTTTGAAGGCTGTCTTCTCCCGCGTGGCGCGCATATGCAAGAATGACGTGGGTGGATCCCAGCGAGTCCTGGAGAAGCACTGGACCTCCTTCGTGAAGGCCCGCCTGAATTGCTCTGTCCCGGGAGAATCCTTCTTCTACTTTGATGTCCTGCAGTCCATTACAGATATAATAGATATAAATGGGGCACCCACGGTGGTTGGTGTCTTCACCACACAGCTGAACAGGTACCAGCATTGTGCATCCTACCTTTAAAATATGATATTCAGCACGTAATTGGTTCAGTAGAAATCATTTTAAAGCTTGTATGTATCCATCATTTGAATTTTCACTTTGTTTTATAACTGCAGTATCCCAGGATCAGCAGTTTGTGCATTTTCCATGGCTGATATAGAGAAGGTCTTTCGGGGTAGATTTAAAGAACAGAAGACGCCTGACTCAGTCTGGACAGCTTTTCCTGAGGAAAGACTACCAAAGCCGCGGTAGATAAACACTAATATGATACTGTTTCTTTGTGGTCTGCACTGAAACTCTCAGTTTAACCCCAGACTGCCCTTAGTAATCTGCTAACACCAAAGGTCCTAAAAGAACCTAAAAGTAAAGGCATGCTTTCTTGTGCTCCCCTCAGGCCAGGCTGTTGTGCGGGACGAGGGCCGGCCGAGGCTCACAAATCCTCCATCGACTTTCCAGATGAAACTCTGCTTTTCATCAAATCCCATCCTTTGATGGATCCCGCTGTGCCGTCAGTCAGAGAGGAGCCCTGGTTCACCAAAACCCGTGTCAGGTCAGTAAACCCCTCTGTTCCATCAGGAAGACTGTGGCACTAAATTTCTTGGAGTTGAAACATCATTTGGAAGAGCTAACAAAAGGCTGTTTGTAGGTACAGGATGACTGCTTTAGCAGTTGACAGCTCTGCTGGGCCCCATCATAACTACACCGTGGTTTTTATCGGCTCCGAAGCTGGCATCCTGCTGAAGGTCCTGGCGAAGTCCTCCACATTCTCACTGAACAGCAGTGTGCTTCTGGAGGAGATTGATGTCTTCAACCGAGCAAAGTATGCTGGCACTTCCTGAAATGGTGTCAAGAATGGGCAACGCATATGTCAGTACGTTTACATGCACAGCTAAGTCAAGCTCAGGTCGCAGATCAACTACTCCATTTAATTAGACTACTGTCCTTGTCCCAGTATACATGCATGGGAGGGGAATCAATTTATTGACCGAAGTATGTCCAACTCCATGGTGAGACGGCTCATTTCAGCTTGTTAGTATTGGGCTTTTTCCAGTTGACCTATTACGTCATAGATGTAAAAAGAAAATAATAATGGATGCGTGGACAAATGAAGTGACACAAGCTTTAATTGCAATCTTGTCAGAAGATCAGATACAACAAGATCAGGATTGCAGAACAAGAAATAAAGTATTTTGTATAATATACTATGACAGCAAGCTATTGGAAAATTTTCGAATATTGCAATGTGATTTTCTTCTAATAAATATTGGGGTATTTCTAAAACAAAAAAGGAGTTCAACATAAAATTTTGCACAAACCTATCTAGAAGTGATTTGAAACAGCAAGGATGAAAATGATTATGATTGTCTCGAAGAACAATGTTTTAGCGAGACTTAAACTCCCTGTGCTGTAATTTCCATACCAAACTGAAGATATGAAAAATCCGGATCGTAATCTAACAATATTGGTACTAATATCGCACGTCGTCCAGGCCTACTACAGTTTTTCAAATTCAGTACAGAATACCCTGCCCCGCATTATGATATCATTCGGGGGCGGTACCAGTTTTTATGCCAGTGGAAAACCAACACCTTGAAGTACCACACTTTTGGTACCTTCAAAAATACGGTACCTAGTGCGGTAGATTAGACAGCTTTACAGCGCTATACATTTCGTATGTACTGTACATTGTACAGTTTGAGTCCAATTCAAAGTATACATACAGGAGTGAATCGACTCCCCATTGCATTATCTGGGTGTCTTAGTACAATTTCAGTAGGACTAACACAATAATTTAAATTTTCTTAGTGTGCATGTAAACTGCGTGCTAGATACTGCTAAACAACACTTCCAGAACACATTTTTCTAGAATAGCACATGGACATCCCATAGGATGATTAATATCCCACCTTAGTCGCTCTCTTTACTCTCCCTTTGTCTAGGTGCCTATCAAACAGCGAGGATGATCGACGCATTCTTTCTCTGCATCTTGATAAAGAGAACCATGGCATCTTTGTGGCTTTCTCCAGCTGCGTCATCCGGCTGCCCCTTAGCCGCTGTGAACGTCATGGTTCATGTCATAAGTGAGTCCACTCAGTTTCACTGTAACTGATGCTGCTTTACCATAAGAGATTCCAAAACTCCCTCCTTCTAAAGTGACCTTGAGTTTTACTTGACGTTGCTCATTCAGGTCTTGTATTGCATCGCGGGACCCCTACTGTGCTTGGGCGACTCATGGCTCCTGTGAGAAGATCCAGCCTGGTGGGCTGTAAGTTCCTTCTGGATTTATTCTGAAGACCTCACTCCTTTCACCTGCCTTAAAAACAGTTATATGAAGGTCCTGTTGCTTCATCACTGTGCCCAGTATTTGAAAGAGAACACATCTGTGATACAGTCCCCTAATATCTTAATATCTTGTTTCCTCTAAGCAGCTCAGGTTATGAACAAGATGTGGAGTATGGCAATACAGCACAGCTGGGTGACTGTCACGGTGAGAGTCAAACCATGCTTTACCTTGCGGAGATGCCCTAGGAACTCCCTGCTGCATTTTTTGTGGAACCCGTTATGCACCTAATTTACAACTAACATCATAGTAATTACTCATAACATGCCATGCAAAGCTATCAGCAGACTCACAAGGATGACCTATTTCAAGTAAATGGTTTCTAGTTAAAAAAAATCCTTTTCTGGTGTACCCAACTGGCTTTGCAAAAGAATATGCTATGTGACGCATAATTACTTTTGAATTTAAATAAAAATGCTGTTGGGTTTTCAGGCTTTTAGTTTTGAGCTTTTTTGATTACTTTATACTGATTTCTTGTTCCTTTAATTCTTTTAGAATTTTTGGCTACTACATCTTCGCCAGATTACAAATCATTTGGTGATCCAACATCTGGTTAGTTTTACTTTTTTCCCCAATTGATTTCTTTCCTTAAGTTGAGTCTGTTTCTGCCCTCTCCACTCCATCTTCAACCATTGGTCGCCCATCTCTTGGCCATCATAACTGTAGCGGCAGGTGGGCGAGCTGCCTCATTACACACCAGGCGCGATACGGTCCATCTCTACTGACACCAGCAGCATTTCCACCCCCCTGTGTATGTGCATCTTCTGCATGGCTTCCCATCTGGCTCTTTCTCCTTTCTGC
Source organism: Mormyrops boulengeri (assembly GCA_026781065.1). Taxonomy (NCBI): domain Eukaryota; kingdom Metazoa; phylum Chordata; class Actinopteri; order Osteoglossiformes; family Mormyridae; genus Mormyrops; species Mormyrops boulengeri. The sequence goes on along the minus strand of JAODLD010000008.1, from coordinate 7,513,718 downwards.
ACCTCATCGACCCTTCCTGCACTGTGCAAACATAGTCATTAATGAAGACAGACTTCCTAATCTTTCCTCTTGCTATTGACATGGGGTCTGGTACTGTTAGCAGAGAAGTATAACATATTCGCTACCCAACTATGTTGTTTTTAGGGGCAGTTAAATACTAGGTGGGGGACCAGGCCTGTGCAATAGCATATTAGGCTAGGTCACTGAAAATATTATAGTGACAAATTGTCCTAATAAAAATCTGATCAGTATTGTGCATATTTAAAAAGCATGCCTTGTTCTAAGTGAACTAACCCACTGCTTACTGACCACATCAACTAAGTTGGCACTTAACGCTGCTCTGTCTACCGCGCACTACACTGTTTTATGTTTTATTTTTAGCTTTTTTTTTGTTGACCGTTTGTTTGTCACCACAGACATGGAGTTGGTTTCACCCTCAGTCACCTCTGTGGCATCTGACCCCATAGAATCACCTCAGATCATTGCCACTCAGAAACCTGAACTGTTTGGTTCAAGGAAATTCGTGCTTCGAGATGACCCAGCCACTTCACATTCTTTTGAATCATTACCAGGTGTCCTGCAGGGTAAGGCCTTTGCTGGGGGAGCTCTGCAGCTGAATGGAAATCCTGGAATAATAGCTGCCATTAGCAAGCCTTTGAAAGGGAGCCAGAATCCAGGACAGCACGCTACACCATCTATACCAGGGCCGGGTGGGGGTGAAGGACGCTGGAATACGCACGATAGTCATGCAGCATTTACTTGACATTCGTTTGTAATTATGTGTAATACAAGGTGTTCTTTCACCAAGGAATGCCATACGCTGGAGGATTCTAATCGAGTGCATCAAGAATTTCGTGATCCAGGATTTCCATCAGCTGATTTGGCAGTGGTTTTGTTTTTGCCGTTCTTTTGTTGCTTGTATTTATGATTTATGTCTGCTGCTCCTGTTTTCTGTCCATGTTTTCTGCACATCACTCCAGAGTTACTTAATGGTAAAATGATTTCCCTTAAACTTTTTCTTTGGCCTTCTTTCCCTTGCACTGCCAGTAGACGCCTCTAACCCACAATTGTAGAAAATTCCCAAAGGCCTATGTTAAACACTCTGCTCTGTTTTAGCTCTGAGGTCTGTGTAACACACTGCATCGTTAAATAACTCTCCGTGTCTGTGGAAACTAACAAATCTCGAATTAGATAACGCTCAAGGTTTCCCCATTTCTAAAAATGCAGTTTAAATATCATGAAAACAGCTATTTGGCAGGCTCTTGAACCTAAGAGGGGTAAAATTGCAATAGATTTTAAAAACTGCACGTCATTCAGAAAACTGCACACCACTTGAGGAAGTAAGTTATTTCACAACGGTATATGTATCCACTAATCCACATACACAGCAACTCGCATGCAAGGAAAGAAAGTTCTAGATTCTGGTTCACTGTTTCACTTATTCTAAGTCTTTCCAGGTAACTTGAAAACATATCCATGCAATCTGCATGTTATTACCCAATACTATATTGTGTGCTCCTTCAAATACCACAGTGATCTGCTTATCCCTTTCAAAAGTGGCAGTAAAAGATATGTATATTGTTTAGTTTTTTTCCCCCCACAGTTCATATGATTTGGATTTAGGTAGATGGACGCCAGGAAAATGCAGATAGGACACTGGACAGCCAGAACTTAGAGAAATCTCACATATAAAAGAATAAACCATACGACTCTAATTAAATTTAATTAATTAAATTCTACTATTTCTTTTTCAGGTATATGGGAGATTCAGTCTGGGGAATCAAACCAAATGGTCCACATGAATGTGTTGATAACCTGTGTGTTCGCTGCCTTTCTGCTCGGGGCCTTCATAGCTGGAATGGTGGTATACTGCTATCGGAACGCTTTCCTACGGAAACCCAGGAGGGTCCACAAAGACGCAGAGTCTGCCCAGTCCTGCACGGACTCAGCAGGCAGCTTTGCGAAACTTAATGGGCTGTTTGATAGCCCTGTGAAGGAGTACCAGCAAAGTATCGACTCCCCTAAACTTTACACAAACCTGTTGAGTAATGGAAAAGATACGGCAACTGGCGACACAAAGACAATTATACTAAATAGTCACGGTCAACCCCCAGAACTGGCCGCCCTCCCGACCCCAGAATCTACACCCGTTCTTCAACAGAAGGGCCTGCAGCAAACAAAAAATCAATGGGACAAGGCCCACTGCAAGATCAGCACACCTCGGAAAGACTCTGCAGCCAAAAGCCCCCAGTGTTTCTCATCCAGCCCGCCCCCCAACTCAGCTATCGGGCAGGCCCACATTCCCAGTGCAGTTGTTCTTCCTAATGCCACCCACAACTACCAGGCCCCTTTCACCGGTGCAGATGTGCCACACTCGGAGCGAAAAGTCCAACATGCCGACCACGGTGCCAGCTCCAGGTCCAGCCGGAAAGAGCACAGGCGCTCAGTGGACGCAAGGAACACCCTGAATGAACTCCTGAAGCACCTGAATGAAAATGAAGGCACTAATATGAGAACAATTCTCGCAGACGTGCCCAAGTCTCGGCAGAACACGATGGATGCCATGAGTATGACGGAGATCCCTCCAAAGGTCCCCAGCAGAGAAGCATCTCTGTACTCACCATCCTCATCCCTCCCTCGGAATAGTCCAACAAAACGGGTGGATGTGCCCACCACGCCAACCAGCCCACCAGGACAACTGAACACCTTAGAGAGACAGAGGGGTTACCATCGGAACTCCTCACAGAGGCACTCTATATCGGCACCTCCAAAAAACATAAACACCAATGGAGTTGCTGTGTCACGGCAGTCCAGTATCAACAGAGGGGGTTACATGCCCCCCACACCTCCTTCCAGACTGGACTCGCATGCTGCAACAGTAGCGGCCCACCCTCAGCCCTCTGTGTCTAGACAGAGCAGCTACAGTGGGCAGGGTTCTCTGCCCCAAATGGGGGTCAAAAGGACCCCATCTTTAAAACCAGACGTTCCTCCAAAGCCCAGTGGTTTTGTGCAACAGACTACACAGACGAGAGCTGTGCACAAATACAGCTACTGAGGACCACTAGACAATTCCTTGCATTCTAAAGAATGATGGATGTTATAATATGGACCTAAACAGGGTTGTCCTAATGTTGCTGGGACACCCAACCGACCTGGAGTATTTGAAAAGGGAAATTTTACCAGTGGCCGAGAAAGCTACTGTCCAGCAGAACTACTTGTTTTTGTTTTGTTGAACATCTCTTGAAACATACACCTTACGGCGTATTAGAGGTTTTCCTTATGAGCTTCAGGACATGGGTGGTCGTGGCATCTGTCTCACCACTGTGTCTGGGGGGAGAACATGCTGCATGGAGGAGCCGGACCAATAGCTTCCTGCAGCTTCGCCATTCCCAGGTCGGAGATTCGCAACATGGATATACTTGAAGAATGGGTTCCATTACACTGCCACTGAGCACTGTCTTCCCATTAAAATGTGAACTTTGCTAAATGAGAAAAGACGTATAGCTTAGTCAAGTGCCCCAGAAGAAAAGGTAAAGATCTAATGTAATGCTGTACATAAAAGTATGACCTTGTCTAAGACATGTACCTGTGGAGTACTGACAGATGCTGAATTTTGGACTTAACTTAATGAGCAGATTCTTATCCACATTTTAAAGCACTCAGAAAATGAGGCACTTATGCCACTGGATGTGCAGTCAGTCAAAAAGGGAACAACTTGTAGTTGCCAGGCAAAGCTGCTGCCCAAGGTGTATTACAATAAACGTACTTGCTGCTATGTGTTTCAGACTAGGGAGCATTTCTCATGCTTATTTCTGACTTGTGTTGTTTGCATTTTTGGTTTTTCGAAGCAGTCTCTAAAGTGGAGGCTTTGATGCCAAATTAAATTAATGTCCATCTTGGGTGTTCATGGTGGCCAGAGGAGCGGGCTAATGTAGCAAAATTAATGTGTCATCCTAGACACAAAGGCAGGTGATGATTCATTAGGGAACAACTATAGGAACATGTAGGATGGAAAGGTTTCTAGTAGCCTGTCTGAACAATGCCTTTGAATTCATTAGTTATGAATTATTGGCACTGGTAACAATCCTTGAGGAGCATAACACTGTAGCTATGTATGCCAAGTTACAATTCTCCCCAAATCTTCCCGTTTCTCGTGCAACAATGCGAACAAAAATATAGGTCTCTAATCATTCTACTGCATTATTTTTTGTTTTTGTTTGTTTTGTTTTTTTTTTTTTTACACACAAGTGATCTATAGACGATCAGAATGAACTGCTAACAATTACCCTGTGTAAGGTTATTGTGCAATCATAAAAAATAACCAACTTATCCTAAAGAGTCATGCCGGTAATGACCATTTTGTGTGTGTATAAATATATGTGTATATAATATAAATATTTTTTGGCAAGTTTACCTGGATCTGTGCATTTTGTGCCTTATTCAATGAATAACCATGATATTGGATCAAAAGGTCTAGTATTCTCACTGGGTCTGTTTTGCCAGAGATGTGAGGTGTGTCAGGACCAGTCCAAACCCCATCCTGGAGTTATTAAAAACAGAAAAAAAATAATTGACAAACATTTCATTTCAGGACAAAAACCGGTTAGCTTAGAGATCTGCGTGTTATTTCACTAGTTTCCTCTGCTTTCAAAACTTATTTTTCTGTATTAGGTCTGTTCTTCAGGACAGTGCTAATTTGCAACACTAAGGTGCCATGCATTAAACATGTTATGATAACAGGATGGAAGACAGACTTGTTCCCAACTCACCCTAGGTTGTTAACCCTTAAATTCGCCTTATATATTACAAAGAAATGTTCTTTCAAATTAAAATGTTTGCTTCAACTGATACTCAAGTTTCAGCTCAACTGCAAAAAAATCAGTTTGGTCTGGTATTTCTCTAAAACAAGAATAACAATCAAGGGAAAAAACTTTCAAAGAGATAACATGGCTAAAAATGAATATTTCATTAATGCGTTGCAGGGATAGACAGACTAATTCCAACAGTGGAAATTATTCCACTTGGATACACACAACCTTAGCAGGTTTTTAAAGGAATGTTCAAACTTAAACAATGTTCCTAAAATTTCATTATCTTGTACTTCAAGAGAGATTGGTTTGTCAATACAAGCCCAAAGGTACATTTTGTTTACAACAAACGACTGTAATTAATAATTGCCTATTCTTTCAATTCAGCTATCACCATCTGCTGATCAGTTTTTGTACACAGTGAGTGCTGTACACGTATTCCATTCCCAGAAATTCTGTAATTTTGAGCTGCCTTGTATTTTGCAGTATGGATTCCATATGTTGCAGTTTGATTTCTCCGAACCTTTACATTTCATTCACAATGCCGCTTTTGTGTGCAGATAAACCAGTTGTCAGTTTAATTTCCAATACTGTCTAAATTGGCAGACGAGATAAAGTTGTATGTTTTGCAGAGTATTTCAATGTGTAGATATGTTGTAAACCTGTACTGTGAATGTGTAAATAATTATGTTCATTGATTTCTTTTAACACAGCATGTATAGTTGAAATAAAACACTACTGCACATAATTTAATTCTGAAAGATTTTCAGTTAATGCATTACTTCTGGTTCCCTTTGTAGGTAGGCACTATATATATATATACATATATATATATATATACACATACATACACACACACACACACACATAAACATACATACACACACACACACACACATCAGTTGTGACTACAGGTTTTCCTGCTCCATGCCTGTACATTTCACCTATAAGTTTGTATGGCATGTTATAATGAATCCACATTAAGACTGGGAAATGCGTTTAAAGCCAAACTAGGAATTCACAGCAATGAAGTGCCAAGATAATGAAAAAAGATAAGCTGTCAGTTTGGTTTTAGAAAGCTCTGACAATATGGTCGTACACTGCATTTACATGCTCCATTGGTGTGAACACACAAGTGTATTTTCTAGTAGTACTGACTTGACTGATCTGCTAGACTAATCAAGTGTAACAGCCAAGGGAACCATCTTTACCCTCACAGCCTCGACACACATGAAGCTTCAAGAATCCTTTAGTCTTTTCCCTACACACCGTCTTGAGAAATCACTGCTAATGGAACAGCGGCAACCTTTGCAATATAGCAGTAATTTAGAGACTTCTGACCCAGTCTCCCAGACCTTGCACCCACAGCAGGCCCAGTGTGAGTTTCCCTTTCCTTCAAGTACAAACCAAGTCAATCAAGAAAGCTATTTCCTAGGGATGGAAATGGGGACATACAATGTCTGTCATAACAAGCATTTGAGGTCAATTGACTGCACAGCTAAAAATAGAGCACGAAAGCACCCAGCTAAAGAAAAACATAGATGCACATAATTATCAACGCAAAAGGCAAACCATCTGCACTGCATCTGTCACGAAGCGAGCGGGTGCGGACCGGGGAAGCAAGGACAGGACTCCAGGAGTCGGGGAACATGGGGTTTAATCAAGAGGTAAAGGAAAGCAGGACAACGGAACTGGCAACAAACTCACACTGACGTTAGACGTTAATGACCGGACTGAGGAAAACATACCTAACTCAGACTTAAATACATTGGACTAATCAACAACAAGAAACACCTGGTAAACACGGGGATTCTACATGGGGTAGCGAGGGGGTGTGGCACACAGAAGGATTGAACGAGCAGGGCATGACAGCATCTTTCCAAATATGACAACGACACTGAAAATACGGACGTCGATGGAGCACCACTCAGTTTCTTTAAAAAAAAAAAAAAAAACATGAATTGGGAGTGTTTCACAGACCCAGAGTGTTCCACAGACCAAACCTTTGTAGATAAGGCCAGGCAAACCTCTGAGGCAGACTCCAACTGCATCTGGCCTATGTTCCCTGTTCGCCAGGGGCTTAACACTTGGCAAAGATGTGATTTGGCATTTAGACAAGGACTAGAGGGTGGGGCCGAAGAAACATCCCACACACACACACACACACACACACACACACACACACACACACACACAACATACGGCGACCATTCTGGCCAGTCAAGAATGAGACTTTAGGAGGTTCTTGGCTCCTCCGCTTCGAGTCATTCTGCTGCCGTTAAGCCAGCCAATCCGCTTTGTTAATTAGCCTCCAAACTCTGAATTCCACATCACTGCATTTTTCCCTGTTCAGCATTAAAATAACACATTTGTGATGCTGCAATCAATCACTATCCTCATGTTTCATTTATTTTAATGATATAAACAAACATGGTAGGTGGAAACACCACTAGTGGGCTTTAATAAGCATCTGAGGCTTGTTAAAATGCCATGCAGTTTTTAGAGATGCTGATATCAAAGAGATTAATAGCATAATTTATGTGATCACCATGTATTGTTAAGACTCTATTCATTGTACAACTTTCTAAAGTCTGGACATACGCAACATGAATTAACACCCTTCATAAATTATAAGGATTCTGAGGAGAAAAATGTAAACGCAGATTCGGTCTAAATGAAAAAGATTGCGATAAAAAAAAAAACACACATCAAAGTAAGAAGAGAACAAACACGCCACTTGCCAATGTGCACCAGTGTAAGAAAAACGTAAAGCCACACACCTCAGTCAGCTAGCGATAAAGTGGAGGGCTCTCTCCTAAGAATAGCCGGCGCTCTGTTCAAGCCTGCCATGCAAAACCACCTTTGCCCCCCACCCCTCAATCAGTGGCTCCCTATTGGCACAAGTGGCCCTTCATTTACTTTATCCAAGAGGTTTTGAGAAATCATGCCTCGAGGTACCTAAGGGGGGGGGGGGGGGGGGGGGGGGGGGGGGGGGGGGGGGGGGG
>JAODLD010000008.1:7456132-7500015 GCA_026781065.1 Mormyrops boulengeri | reverse complement strand
GGTTTCCCTGCTTAGACTGCTGCCCCCGCGACCCGACCCGGAACAGCGGTAGAAAATGGATGGATGGATGGATGGATGGCATTATGATGGGAGATTATATTCTTATATTATACTTATATTCTAGGGACTGGATACACCAACAGTAAAAAAAGTTTAGACCAAGAAAACTCTCTTCTTCTGTAATTGTAGGACAACTGCTTTCACTTTCTATGTAAAAAAAAATAAAAATAATTTTAAACACTTCATAAATTCTTGGCATGAATAAGGCCAAAGCTGTAGGTGAAATGCAAGGTAAATGTTCAAGTTACTTGGGTGCGGTTTTTTGCTGTCAAGGAAATGACAGCAGAGTCCCAGTTGCTGGCTGAGAGGCCCATCCATGCTCCACCATTCCGACCTTATGGATGAGAAGGTTGTGAATTTGAACAGCAGCCTTTTGAACTTGGCGGGACGGTTGTCTGGCTGTGACCCACTGAAGTGAACTCGCACCTTGCCGACAAGGTCTCTGCCATTCAACCACAGGGAGGCAAAAGGCACAACAGACTGGACCATGAAGCTACAGTAGGCTCCACAAAAAGACCAAAAGGAAAGGCATAAGAAAAAAAGTTAGCAAGGATGGGATTAGAAAAGCACGAGTCTGCTTTTTTTGTTGTGGAACAAAAAGGACTACCCTTAAATGTTTACTTCGAAAAACTAAGCAACATGCTTTGGGATAACAGCCTTTGCGTGTGCGCATGCAAGCCCATTTTGGATTCCTTTCTTCACCAGCTAGACACCAGTACATGCCATAACGTGCAGTGAGCCCCTTGTGCTGGCCAGCTGAGGTGGATGCAGCACAGGCAGGCTACAGCATTATCCTGGCTCCAGTTCCCATTACTTTTTAACTTAAGACATGCTTAGTCCATCTCAGACATATCACTGGTTAACTTATTTTGGTCACGCCCTTATTTTGAATCTTTCCTTTGAATATACATGAATATTTGCTCCTTCCTGACTGAGACTTAATTCAAACGTGTCTGCATATTTGCATTTCACATACAGCACATCTTTTAATAAATAGCACATAGAAAGCCTCACAAGAGTGAAAATTTGTTTTCAGCACCTGTAAAACACTTTGCTAGACAGTACTATGTAAAGACCAGGCTATCACTTTTCAGCCTTCACCTTTGACAAAAAAGGCACACCTGTAAAAGTCCTCTACCTGCATATTTAGGGTCTTGTTGATATGTACGTTATTATTTCCTGGTAGAAAATAATGTTTCCATGCACCAAGGCATAGTGTGCTGTGCACAGCTACTAGTTAACAGAGTTAGGACGCCCTGTAAATTCAGCACAGAATAGTTGCACAAAAGCAGCACAGGAAACAAAACTGTTTTTGCCAGAAACAAGAGGGATTTTACATAATTGGCATGTCCTAGGGTTTTTTAATATGGTCTGTCTATGTAGAATAAAGGTTTGTGTTCAGCAGACTTGCATGTAATCTGCCATCATCAGCTCTCTCACTCTTTTGGGGAACACAAGCAGAATTATCAGTGTTTCTTACATTAATTTACAAAATTCTTTTAACATATGGGTTCTGTCAATCTTTGTCCAAGAATATGGAAAATCAGAACAAGCCGTTTAAAGTTCCACTCCAGTCTTCTCATCTCTGGGTATTAGATACCAGATTTAGATGCAGACAAAGAGGAGGAGGGATTTAAATTATAAATAATCAAACACCTGACTCCAATTGTAACATCTGCTTGTAAATCAATAAGCACTAAATGCGTTGCAATTCAATTTATTAAAAAAAAGCCAGGGAAATGAACAAAATTTAAATGAAGCATACCACCAACACCCACCTGCATCATTTTCCTTGCTCTATAACAGATGGCACTTTGCAATACATAAGTGGAGTTTGCTCTTAAATTGAAAAAAGTTAACTATTGCTCCATAGTTTTTATTCATTATTAAATACGCTCAACTGTGCAAACAGAAATAAACAAAAAAGTGAATTAGTTTTTAAAATGGTAATTAATATATTCATAAATATAGTCAATAGGCATAAAGTATGAGCTCCTGAAGGTAAAACCATGTCCCCTTCAGACAGATGGCTCCACTATACAGGTGGCCACTGGCTGGAGTGTGACAGGGCAGCTGATTCAGCACAATGAGAATTGATTAAAAAAAACAGTGAAAGCCTTTTTGCTTATTCAGCAGGATAAAAGAAACACGTCACAAAAACAAACAAAACAAGACGGGTGGCCGGGTTGTTATGAGTGAGTGGAGGATGTGGACGAAGCAGTGCTTACCATGGACAGACAATACAGGGGGCACAACCCACATCCCTCCCTCAGACCGGCCTGCCAACACAAACAGCGCAGCCAGTTCCGAGCTCCGGCAGAGTCACAGTTCCCTGCTGACCACAGCCATTGAGCCAAGCCCCAGGGAGGTAGCCTTCATCCCCCATGCTCCACACGCGGACACAAAGCGGGTCTCCGTCTGTTCGCTGCCTGCCCTGTTCACCACATGCAGGGTCGCTTGGCTTTTGTCTGCTCTGACCCTAGCGATGGGTCAATTACTTAAGACGTAAAGAGGAGACCGATGCAAAACAAAAAGATACACCAAAGCCTGTCTGACACAAACGTCTGCCTCAGCACAAAGATACAGTTAACAGGAAAGCATAACGTGAAGATATAATTTGTCATGTAATTACTGACACTCAGAAAACTATGGTAGGGGTCATTCTGAGAAATCTGAGAATTTTTTGAAAAGAAGAAAAAAGCTATAAAAAAAAGTGCTTGTTTTTGTGCAGAGCAACTGACATTACCGTGATATTTTAGGCATATTAAAAATGCAATTTCTTGCTCAGATTTAATGTTTTTTCTTAATCGTTTTCCTCAAATAAATATAAAATTTTACTATCACCCACAAAGCTCTCCATGGTCTTGCCCCTCACTATCTGTCTGACCTTCTTCTTCCATACACAAGATCATCGGGCTCCAACCTTCTTACCATACCTAAATTCAGATTATCCTCTGTGGGTGGCAGGGCGTTCTGTGTGACAGTACCTGCACTATGGAACACACTTCCTCACAGTCTGCGGGAGATACAGTCTCTTAACATTTTCAAGCTTCAGTTGAAGACCCATTAATTCCACGAATGCTATAATGTAACTGCTACTACGTAACACTCCTGTTGTTGTTCTGTTGTTATTGTTGCTGCTGCATGTGCATTGTTTTCTGTATCGTTGTTTGCATTGTAAAGCGTCTTTGAGTGTGAGAAAGGCGCTATATAAATATATATATAGTACCATAAGCTTCCTCATTACCATAACAGTTTTAAGATCAAATAGCACCAAACTTTAAAAAAAAATTTCAGCTTTATTGCATATAACATAAAACAGTGATTTTTTGATAAAATGTTCATTTTTGCTCGGTTTTTTTCAGCAGTTTTGTAATTTTTTCCCTCATTTCTTGCCCTGGATTTGACGAAACACTTCCATTTATTACAGGAATAAATGGTAATAAAACTGAGTATCTACCATCAATCAACAGTTTAAATTATGAAGTTGTATAATTTCAGTCTATTTTTAATTTCTTAAATTAGAGAAAATTGATATGTTATGGTAATGAGTTTGTGAGCCATGCTTCTGAAAGTGAAAAGCAGCAATAATTGCTGCAGGGAACTCATTGTAACCTTATCAAACATTACTGACAACTGTAAGGATAGCTGCAGCTAAAAACCAGACCCCCACCCCGATCCAAGCAGGGACCACAAGGAATATATCTGGCCAGTGGGCACTCAGTTTAATCAGTGCACTCATTTGCATTAGGCCACAAATTCCTTCAGGATTTAAATGCGCTCTCTCCTCACAGTGTGGACAGCTGGCACTGAGCTAATCTGACATATGGAGTACCTCAGACTCGCAGCAATACACTATCTCTCAGCATTTTCATAGCGTCCAAAAGACGGGGGAGAAAACTTGCAATTAAGAAAAGATGCAATTAATTAGCAGCCCTGAAGCAGCACCAGTACAAAATCGATGGGACCCTGAGCAGGACAGGTCATTTTCCATTCCATTGACATTTCAAACTAAACGTCTTAAGTAGGGGAATTATCAGCAAAAGTGCAACAATCTTAAAATTTTTAAGTTATTTGAATACTTATTTATTTTATGCAAGTAAAAGCAGGCAGCAAACTCATATTATGGCGATACTTTCAGACAAACAATGCGGCAATACAGAAATTTCTCCAGCTTAAATGTTTACACGCAAATGCTTTGGTAGTCAAGTGAAGTCAAAACAACTGTACAGACTAAAGTGCCAGTTCATCATGTATCAACACACAAAAAAAATCAAAACCAGCTTTAAAAAACACACAGTTAATGGATACAGAAACCAAACACCCCTGAATAAATGTAAGAATTTACTATCAGCAGTAATAAAAATATCCTACCAGGAACTAGTGTGCGTGCTCCTGACAGATAAACTAAATTATTATTTGGCGACTTTTATTTTTGGACCCCCCTGCCCCAGGGGCTGTTATTTCTGTGCTGAATGTTTATGCTTGACATGGTGGTAGGGTGGTATACGTTTCACAGATAACTTAAGGCGTAAAGAAAACGCAAACACCACCTGCTCATCCAAGCATGTTTTTTGACAGACTCCACGGCCAGCTGTCAGGGCCAACATAAAAATTCAAAGAACATTAATAATAATAATAATAATAATAATACAGTATTTTGACACTATATTATGTGTTACACTTTGGATACATCAGAGCTAAAAACGAACACTACAAAGTTGAGGTAAACAACAGCTTTAGTAACACCTAACAGAGTGCCAGCAGTGCCCACCGAGTCCAACACGTCCAGATCCTCAGTTCTTCATTGTCCAATACAGAGGCACAGATCTGTAAAAGCCATGTCCGTAAAGGCCCTTAATGTGTTCTTCTGAAGCCGTTCATGAAATAGCGTAACAAAAAAACTGGTCATTTTTAAACCTATTCAACAGATCCTTTACATAGAGAGAGGGATCTGTTCCCCTCGTCCAAAACAACATCTATATCAAGTAGTGATAGGGCAGCTTCTGGCACAGCAGGGTTAGAGACCACCGGGAGAATAAGGCGGAGCCTTTCTGTGCTCATTTTCATTCAACACCTTGGTGCCCCAGTCAGCTGACATTGTGGTTGCATATGGCCTTAAAGAAAACATCTATTGAAATGACAATTTTAGTACCCATTCTACGAAGGTGACTCCAGGAAACCTGTAGGATCCCATTTACTGCTTGTTGGTTGACTCACGCAATGAACAAATGACACAGAGACAACAGCTGTAGACCCGAATGCGCTTCAGCCGAGTCCCAAGCAGGGCAAGCACCACCATCCTCAATCTCAATTCCCTATTCATAGTAAAGTTCTAGAGATTAATGATACATTCTAATATAGCTGTAACCAGTCCAGTTAAGTTTCTGTTTGTTGTAAATTGTCATTCAATGACTTCACAAATCAAAGGCTTAGGACTCAACAAAAACGTTATCTGCCTAAAAAAAGGGGAAAGTTGGATATCATTCACTATAAAAAAAAAAGACACCTGCAATTTTGACCTTTTTTTCCCAATAGGAAACCGCTTTCAATAGAGTGAGATTTTTAGTACAAGACACTTCCAGCTCGCCAGAATAGGCAGCAAACAATGCATTACATTGCACCCCATCAAAAAAGTCACATCATCGCAAATTTCATGCAAGTAACAATTCTGAAATCTAGTTACACTAGCAATGGAGATTATAGTTCTAGAACAAAAAATCCCATTTTCAAAGATAATGGAAGGTCTATTAATTTTTAAAGAGAACACATCTTCTAACTGCATATAGCTATCTATTTTATCAGACTGAGTAAAACTGGTCCTTAATATATCAGATTCATTTACATTTTTCCAATCTTTATGCTTCTGTCCTTCCAGAGATACTGACCAAATGCCAGCTGCTTTGACAAAATGAGTTTAAAGGAACAACAAATTCACCCTGTCGTGTCAGTATGCAAGTCTCAAAAATAGGAAATCTAAACCATTTCCCTATTCCTGCTTCTTCCTCCTGTCTCCATATGTTTATGTCTTTTGCACAGGCTAAAGCACAAGTTTGAGTTTGAACATATGGCTTCAGTAGCACTGGAAAATAAATCACAGGTAATCAGATATTATATTTAACTCATTTACCTTGAAAAACAAAAAACAAGAACAGCATTTGCTTGTTTGTAGTGATGAAATGCAAATGAAAGTAGCAAAAATGATCATGCCCTCTCACAGTCTATTTCAATGAAAAACTGTTGCCAATTATTTGCTCTTTTGAACATTCCTACTGATAATTTTTTTTAATGATTTTTAATTGCATCCATATTCCAGTTAGGTATCAGTAGTGTTACTGGGAGCCTGGAGCACAGTACACACAGCAGAGGAACAGCTTGGATGTGATGTCAGTCCAGTGCATTTGTGTTTTATTTACAAATTAAAAAGTAAGTTTTATATTTTTAATGGTACAGAAGTTAATCTACCTGCACTACTGAAACATAAAAAGTACAACTTCTTGTAATTTTGCAATGGCGATGTAAAGCTTACTATGCTTTTAAACGAAATTAAACTATTCTTTATGTGCCATTTGCACATAGTACAAGCACACTGAAATGCTTCTTTTCACTTTTCCCTTCCTTCACTCCTTTGAGGCATTCATATACAAACATAGCGTTAAGAATGTAGCTTGGGGTCAGGGTCAGTCACTTATCCGACAGCCCTGGAACGTTTCGGGCAGTTAATAATTACAGGCCTAATAATAATGTGACTATTCTGCCAAGGACAGGATTCAAACCAGTTACTTTCCAATCATAGGCCCAGACACCTAACCCACTAAACCACACACGCTATTTTAAAACAAAACTTCATAGTTTGTTTTGGCAGCACATGGGGACTCAGATAATGAAAAGTTACAATCAGCTGCTTACTTGACTTTTTATACAAGATTTATACAAGATTATACAATTTTTACCAGCTTATCCAGTTGGATATTTCCCTCGAGTACCTAAATCTGAGCACCCAGATCTGGACTGCTAGAGCAAGGCTCCTCTTGGGTCCAGATTTGTAAGTTTACACCCTCAATCACTGCACTATATGATACTCAAAACACACCACATAAAGAATGCCAGCGCAAGTTTCATTACTGTTGGGGTTGGGTCAGGTAAACAAAAACTAGAAACATGTATTTACTGCCATCTTCTGGTGAAATTGAATACCTTCACTGATTACAGAATCTACCTCGACAGGAGGTAAATTTACACATTCATTTACACTCTAATTTTATGAATAACCTTCTTGAATTCCAGTGACTCGTGTAACTACCACTCAATGTTTCCAATTCCCCTTTCTGGACTATAGACTGTGCGCAATATCAAACTGCTTCACTGACAAGTTCCAGAAAACTATATTACAGAATGCAGCTGCATAATTGGATTTCACCCCAGGCTTATGCAGATACTCCTGTATTACATCCCAGAACATAGTTAGGACCTCAGCTGTATTAACCTGTGAACAAGTGATTTGTGGTCAAGTGAAAACAGCAACATCACTGCTAGACCAAACAACTCGTCTCAAAGACGCTTGTGTACACAGTTAATTCCTTCTCCTTCAATTGTGCAAATGACTTACTCATACTGTTTGTTTATTGCAGTAAGCAGTTATACATTTGTACAGTATGAATTTCTCTATAGATGGCCAGCATATAGTGTATGCAGAGCTAAGGCAACAAAGCAACATGCACCGGAGTCTAATATGGTTTCTCCCACAAGTCTTGCAATGTAACACAGTCTTTTGAAGGACGCTCTCCAAGACTCCAGTCTCAGCGCTAATTAACTAACAAGACCATTTGGGGAAAAAAAACCATGACAGGAAGTTAGTCCCTTGGACCAACACTGACAAATACACAAGGGCCTTCTCTATCCCGTCCTTTTGCTCTTCAACTCATTTCTCTAACAGAAGAAGCACTATGGGCTAGATAACTGTCCTGCTGATATGACTGTACATTAATAAATTCTCTCATAATAACCCGAGGAGCATGTGACTTCTTTTCCCTTGCAGCTGATTTTCAAGTCACTCATACATGAAGTAGGTACATCTGTAACTGAAACTTGTAGGAGTACACACCATCCAATGCACGGCAGGAAATTAATTTAGTGTAAACATATACGGCGACAGTGCAATAACAATCATTTTCGGTTAACTGGTACCACAATGATTCCTACTCACCGTTATGGCTCTGTTAGGCCAAAATTCCCATTCCCAGTGTTTCCTACTTTTTTTTGAAGAAATTTGCCAGGGCCTGCAGTGGAGACTCGACGTTTTCCACAGGACTGTAAAATATTTTTAATAACATAGCGATGTTCGCCAGTTAAAGTGTTCTGGGGTTAAAAGTTAAGATCTTTATCAGCAGTCTTAGGCAGCGAATAAGGGGCGAAATGAACGCTTGACCCCCATGGCTCACGAGACCAACACGCGCTGTCAATTCCCGCCTTTTTAGTCCAACGAGAATCATTTGCGTAGCCAATGAACGGCCAGCACGATAGTGATTATAGGGGTGCGTTGTGAAAAGGTGCAACTGTATGAACTGACGTGATATATATATTTATGCACGTCAGCACTGATTTCTCGTCATTCACAAGGAAAATGTCGTTAATCTCTGACCTGCTCGACACGATTTATCATAAATTGCTAAAGTTTTATCTCGGTATACATGACAGCCTACGGTTTATGCTGCCTGTGCACCCGGCACTTCTGAAACTAAATGTAAAAGAGGAGGACGGAAGAGATTGTCGTTCAAAAACACAACACAAGATGTCACCACAGGAAAGCTAAATATCACAGTTTTCTTTGCTTGAGTTTCTTCTGGGTGATGGCTGCTCATTCCTGTTCTGGAAATCTGCCACCCTGCAGAGTTTAGGTGCAGCCATAATTTAACACGCCTTATACAGAAAGTCAGGCCCTTCAGTAGCATCTCAGTATTAGACCCAGTTAGGTTGACGCTAAGCTCTGCAGGGTGGTGGATCTTCAGCCCTGATCTGGGTTCTCCGCCCCCCCCACAGTCTAAAAACACTATAAGGTAAATTACATGTGTGAAACTGTCCGCAAGTGATATTGTGTGCGTGAATAAACATGCATTGTTCTCAATCTCAGGACACAATAACTGTAACAGTTCATGTATCACATGGTACCTGGCTTTCTAACTGACGAATTCAAATTGACCAGATAAATTACTCATACCTGTATTACGGCAGAAAATGCATTTCAGAGGGCATTATTGTGAAAACTACACAAAAATTATCTTCACACTCAGGATATACTGGTGCATCAGGTAGCATTGAGCTTTCTAACATACGTATTGACAAGATAAATTGCTTTCAGCGTGGCAGAATATATGTGCCTTGTTTTCCCATAGGTCTTAATGAAAAAGTACCAGTTTCAGATGACATTAAATAAACTACAGTAAAATACCTTCAAGCTCAGGATACAGCTCGTGTAATAGTTGGTGTCGATTCAAAGTTTCCTATGTATTGGTGTCATGCATAAAACGTAAGTAGATTCCAATCAATCCATCCTTGCATCTATTCAACCAGATTAAGGTGTGTGTGTGTGTGGGGGGGGGGGGGGGTGTATCTTCTATACACGCTTGTCCTCATCAGTAAAACTAGTCATATGTTAAGCCACGGTGCTCTAAACTTCTATGGTGAGTTTCACGAAGCTTCTTAACGCTACGTCGTTCGGAAGTTCTATGTTAAAAGACAGAACTTACGAACAACGCACTGTAGTGTTAAGAAAGTTTCGGGAAGCTCACCCCTGGACTTTTTCTTTAACGGTTATTACTGCGATAAGTAAAACTATTCCTTTGTACGCTCTTCTATTTTATGTAACTTAGTGGGTCACCTGCTGAGCCCACAGCAAACTGCCCATTCACGTTTAATCCCGTGATTTCTAGTCCCGGGTTAAATGTGATGGTTTCCAACTAACCAAGCCTCACTTCACTTTTGACGTGCTGAATTTCTCAGACACTCCCGCAAACTACGTTACACAGGCTTAGTGAAATAGTTGCATGAATTAGTGTTCAGTGTTTAGTTTTTAAATCAGGGAACAATGAAATCTACTTTTCTACATAAGAGAAAGAAAAGAAGAGAAGTTTTATTTTATATATTGGGAATTGTTGTACTTTTATATTGTTCGGTCCAGTTATTGTTCAGAGTGTCCGTATCTTCACTGGCCATACATTCTGCAAGAATACGAAGGGATGTCGGTAAGTAGCTATCAATAGCCTATATACTGTGGAGTTCAGGGTTTTGCATTCGAGCTTCTGTTCTTTAGAAATTTTGGTCAGAATTTATAATGACTGTTATCCGTTTCCTAGTTAAAAAATGAACTAAGTGGGAGTAAATCTCTAAAAATGTCTCTCCTGGACGCAGAAAACAATATCAAGGTTATGCATATGTTACTCATTTTCAGGTAAATACTGCACTTAAGGAATGCTCTTAACTTTTATTACAGAAAATGAGTCCCGGTGTATATCTCCAATTTCCTCGGAATTTCCAGATGGTTTTTTCACCGCGCAAGAACGGAAAGATGGTGGCATTGTCATTTATTTTATAATTATTTTTTACATACTGCTAGCAGTGTCAATAGTATGTGAGGATTATTTCTTACCATCCCTTGAAGTTATCAGCGAACGTAAGTTACCGGGGATGTTTTTGTTGCATTCATAAATCAGAAATTGTTATACAATTATACAGAATACAGTACAATACAATAAAACGGCATCGACTTATTATCATTGATTGTCTACACATTTTCCCAGGTCTTGGGCTTTCTCAAGACGTTGCTGGCGCTACCTTTATGGCAGCAGGCAGCTCTGCACCTGAACTAGTTACGGCATTTCTCGGTAGGTCTATTTCTTTCTCTTATCCTACTATGATAAATACACACTGCGCTAAAAGTTTAGTAATGATAACAACGTGTGTATTATTTCGTTAGGTGTTTTTGTAGCAAAGGGAGACATCGGTGTAAGTACCATAGTCGGATCTGCAGTGTATAACCTCCTTGGAATTTGTGCTGCCTGTGGACTTCTAACCTCTGTGGTAAGAAACATTAATCCTGTATTTTCTCCCGTGAAATAAACTGAACTTCTGCGAAGTTACACTTGAATTAAGAATCGCGTTGCACTTTAATCTGCTTGTTATTTGAAGTCAGTTACTGATCGAAGGATCTACGGCTGAATTTGTGAAGCTCCTAGGGCCTCGGACCTCTTTAGCATGGAAAAACACATGTGGTGATGATACTCGGAAACTGATAGCGTCTTATGCCGCCGGGCCCCCAGCTCTCACGCATCCGGCATGACACTCACGCAAGAAATCTTACGGCAAATATAGATTATTCCATTATAAACCTAAAATTAGCTACCTCAAAAGCGTTGGGGTAGCTTGCAAACCCTACAGACTATTTTAATGGTAATGAAACTTCTACATACATGTAAATGTGTGTGCAGACTTGCCTCGAATTGAAACTCTCTTGCCAGCCAGCTGACCAAAGCTGGCCACCCTGATACTGTAACTGGGTTCATTCTGATTTCAGGTGGGACAGCTCACCTGCTGGCCATTGTTCAGGGACTGTGTGGCTTATGCCTTAAGCGTCGCAGCTGTTATTGCTATTATCTCCGATAACAAAGTTTATTGGTAAGTATATGCTGTTTAGGGACCCGTGGCGATAATTAATCAACGGTGTTTTACACTGAAAAAGAAAAAAAAATCAGCGTTTCTTTTTAGATACAATCTAAATTGTGGAAACACCTAGCATTTTTGGTATTTTACTGCACGAATATTGGTGGTAATGTTCATAAACAATCAAATAATGTTACAAATGTCATACCCCTGACGATTAAACGAGTAACTGGAGCGACAGTTGAGTACAGTTCTGCAATCTGTAAAAATTGGAAGTTATTCCACAATTTTGGCCACTAGTGTACATGATTTTTGTACTAAGGTTTGATTTACAGTACGATTCAAGTGCTGTTATCGAGATTGCTGTATCAGTTTTTGCTAGTGCTTTCCCTTTTATGGCTGCCCTGCCGCCTTTTTCTCACTTTTAAGGTATGACGCTGCCTGCCTACTACTTATTTATAGTGTGTATGTTGTGGTGCTGGGCTTCGACTTTCGCATCAGCGAGTACTTTATGAAGAAGTTCAGCCCTTGCTGTCACTGCCTGACAAAGGACCAAGAGGAGCAGAGCGAGCAGCAGCCCCTTGTAGGCTGGAATGAGAGAGGAAGCCTCCTGGTCCACAGCCGCTCCAGAACCGACAGCGGGATCTTTCAGGATGACTCAGGATATTCCCAACTCTCCCTTAGCCTGCATGGTCTGAACGAAATCCAAGAGGGTATGATGTAGCAAGCCTCTGCAACTTAGCAAACATCCATTTACTGTGCTACTTAAAAATTGTGTAGTCCAGCATGTTCCAATAAGTTGCTCTGAAGACATATTTATGGCCTTTCTCTTCATCTTAAAGATCACCGAAGTGTCTTCTCGATGCCAGAAAACGCACTGAAGCGAATCCTGTGGGCGATGTCATTGCCCACTATCCTGCTGCTTTATTTGACCATACCAGACTGCAGAAGGCCTTTCTGGAGAAGATGCTTCACGATTACATTCTTGATGTCTGCAGTTTGGATCTCGGCTTTCACTTACGTACTGGTGTGGATGGTCACAGTAGTAGGTAAAATGCGTTCGCTTCAGTAATCATTTCTTTAATTGTACGATAAAAAGATCCATATAGATCTCAATGCTTACATTTCAAAGGAACACATTGTTTGAATAATTCAGGCTACTGTGAGAGCAGAATGGAAGTCAGACCTGCACACGAGCACAATCACATGTTTCATTCTTAATTCCTGAAATTCCATTGTTATATCCTGAGGAATGGCTGCAGCCTCTGAGGTCAAATTTAGCTCCTGGCCAACACAGGATTACGGATTTGCCCTCTGGGATACCATGAGAAATCATGTGATACCAACGGGCATCATAGAGTATAATTGGGCTATTATCCTGCTAGTAATCATACACTCACACGGATAAGGGAAATGACGGGTTTAAAGAACATGGACCATACTGTCAAGACAGAACAACTCTATACGCAGTTGCAATAACGCTATGCTGAAAATCTGTAGCCTTTGAAGGAACAGGGCTTTCTTTGAGCAGCTTTCAGCCCAGCAGTTCTGTCACAATGTGAAGGCTGGTTTAGTAGAAGAGAAACGGTGGGAAGAGCCTTTCAGCCCTTTCAGCGGCAGCTTAACTTCTCAAATAGTCAGCTGGCTGCGGGATGACGCAGACTGATATATTCAGACGTACCGAACTGCATGAATGCACTCTAGAGCACAAATTTACTTCTATTAAACTGAATTCATTATTCTTTTGGTCTGCAGGGGAAACGCTGCAAATTCCAGACACTGTGATGGGTCTCACACTGCTGGCTGCTGGGACAAGTATCCCAGACACAGTTGCCAGCGTCATGGTGGCCAGAGAAGGTACCGGTATTTAGTCATCAATGCATTACATCAGTTTGCTTTCAATATTCAATGTATCAAGAAAATCAGTAGAAAAACTTTTTCTAGTCGAAAAACTGTTTGAATACCTGTTTTTTCACAGCTGTGAGCAGTGAAAATGCACAGGAATAAATGCACTTATATTCTCGGGACATCTAAACAGATATGAGGGAAAAGTGGTGACACCCTAACAGATATTATATAATATTTATTATCCTTCCTTCAGGGAAAGGAGACATGGCCATGGCCAACATTGTTGGATCCAACGTGTTTGACATGCTGTGCCTTGGACTACCATGGTTCATAAAGACAGTGTTTGTGGACACATCGTCCCCCGTGGAAGTGAACAGTGCAGGGCTGATATACACGACCTCCACACTGCTCCTGTCCATCATTCTCCTCTTTGTGGCCGTGCATCTGAACAGGTGGAGGCTGGACTGGAAGCTGGGCCTCGTGTGCTTATTTCTGTATATTCTCTTTGCAGTTTTGTCCATCCTGTATGAGCTTGGAATTATTGGCAACAGCCCAATAAGAAGGTGCAACGACTGATCCACAGAACACACATTCGCCGGAACTCAGGAATTAATGGACGTATTAAAGGATTTAGAGCATTTTGCCTGATGTTTCATTTCTCAGCTGACTAAATTACCAAGTCTAAAAAAAAAAGCCAGAATTAGTAGAAAAATAAACCTCTCACTCATTTAAAGACCGCAGTTTTGCTATGTATGGAGCCCCTGAAGGGACCTGTGCAAAAAAATATGATGCTCTTATTTTCTTGTGCACGAGATGATTTTGCATTTTATTTTTGTGCCCACGTACCTTCAGGGGCTCCGTAGGTATGACTCCTGGACTTTTTGTTTTAAAAAAAGCATAAATAGTAGGCAATTCAGTCATTACTATGACAAATACTGCTTCAGTGTTATGGTGTTGCCTAATTCCAGATTATAATGAGAGCTGCAAGGCAATTTTATATTCAAAACAAAAACACACACACACTCCTGCACAAACACACTTGTCTCCCACAACAGAACCCCCTGACCAGTCACTTATCTTCCACACAGTGGCAGTACCCATATACATTTATAATTTTTCCTTATTTTTAACCAAGAGTAGTATTCATTCACCTTTCAAGCGGTCGAGGATTAACTTTCTTTTTTCAATGATTTTGGCTTCAGTTCCTACCCATGTTTCAGCTTTCGATCACCAATCCAACACTGGGTCCATCTCACTCATTTTACCATTTTCATTGGGAAAAATTACTATAAATCACCGCACCACACTTTGTGACAAATTTACTTGTAAAAATGTGCTACAATTAATATAATTAATAAAAAAGGAGATTGGAGACACCATGTATAAACAAACCCTATACACATGGAGTTAAGCTGGTGATTATCACTGCGTTCATGGTATGACGGTACACAAAATGTTTTTAAAACAAAACAAAAACTGCAGAAGGCTATTGATAATGTCTACAAGACTAAGCATTGCGGTCGATGCGAACATCCACTTCTCGTCCATTGATCTTTGAGCCGTTCATCATTCGGCAGGCCTGTTCTGCACTTTCTGGGCAATCAAAGCGAACGGTCCCACACCCCTTGGACTTGCCGTTTTCCATCTTTATTTCAGCAAACATCACTTGACCTGATAAGAAAAAAATGATTCATAAAAAAGGGACCTAGCACTCCAGCAGGAATAGTTAAATTGTAAAAGGAAATAGCTGAAGGCCTTACCACAGTGATTGAATTTCTCCTTCAGTTTTTGCCATGTGAGATCATAGGAAAGCTGCAATGCGAAAGTCAATGGTGACACTTTTCACCTGACAGGGCACAAATACTTAGTAATAACTCAGCTACTACTGAAGTAGAAATCATGAAGAAGTCATGAACAAATACAGTCGCTGCTTGAGACATGCATCACGATTCATTAATGAACAAATATGAGATCAATAATTGACTTGTGTCATTCATGAATTGTTCCTTCTGTAATCCTTTCAGTAATTCATAAAAGTTTACAAAATTAACACAAATAGTACATATAGCGACTGCTTGAGAAAAAACGTTAACAATACAAAGTAATAGCATAATGCTACATTATTTGTGCCCCGTCAAGTAAAGAGTTACCAAAGTCAACTTCTCGGACCAACAGAGAACATGAAGTGAAGACAGGTTTTATTACTCACATTTCGTACAAATATCTGGCAGCCTGCCTTGGCGCCCGAGCCTCTGTCAGACATCCCGCTGCCCATCTGACTCGAGCCGCCTCCATAACCCCTATACCCACGATTCATATCCATGCCACTCGCCATCCGCTCGATGCCGGGGCCCATGCGTTCCATGCCCATGCTGCCCATCCTGCCACCTACAGAAAAAGAAGCGTCATTAGGCCAGAGAGTTTGCTGCACTATATGAAAACCCGCATTTGCACCCAAGTTTTCAGTAACACCTACAGCACCAGTCAGAGATTTGAGGATACTTGCGCGAGACATTTTTTTTCTCCCCCAACTCTCTGGAAAAGCAACCGTAATCCCAAACCATGACACCGCCTCTTCCACACGTGACCGCACAGGCAGAACTCATGCACTCACCCTTGTGCCTTACAAATACAAAGATGCTGAACCAAACATTATTCCATAATATTGACTCCCACTCCCATTAACAGGGGCACACAGTTTAAACCGTAGATGATTGTGGTGACAAGTATCTTTTGCCTAGTAATACATATTCCCATGGAGGAGAAAATGTAGTTAACCTGTTGGCAGAGATGTGAGTGTTAGTGAATGTAAAAGCAAATGGGGAGGAGAAAAAGTACCTATTGCACAGCTCAGCGGGCCAAGGCCAGCACTACCCATGCCTGCTGCAAAGACTCCCAACCCTCCTCCTGATAAAGAGAATTCACTAGCAGTCAGGCCAAGATCAACACCCACACAAGCATTAGGGTCGGCTGCAAACAGCCTAACAATTTCAAAGGCAGAAACAAGAACTAACGATCTACATATTCGCATTTGGTCACGTGATTTCATGAGATGGACAATGCTGTTACGCATGCGCACACTCAGGCACACACACGTGCGAAGATGGGATCGTCTTACCCATTCCACCGAACGTCTCCCCATAGCCACGATTCATGGGCAGCTCATTCCTTCCCAGGTCCCGGTCCACCCCTCCTATACCGGAGCGATACATATCTGCAAGAATCACACACACACACACACACACACACACACACACACAGACCCGTGAAATCCTTTACCCACTGGCAGCACTGCATAATGCACTCTGCCAAAGCATCACCAAGATACTTCACAAAGAAAACTTTCATATTTTACAGTTAAGATGCATTCAAAATTCAAGAGCATATCGCAGTCAGTTCCACTATGCAATGAAAATCTTTATATGTCCTTCCACAAAACACAAGTGAACACGAAACACAGATCAGAACAGATTAAGATACAACAATTATCACAATAAATATGTAGACATGGCGCAATGTCACATGTCATGCAGTGTGAAGACAGGTAGCGTGTGCCACAGTGGGTGCCATCTTGGTGCAATCCTATAATTACTGAATGTAGTATTTTTTTCTGATATAGAAGAGCAGCCTACCTCCCATGTTACTGCCCATTCCTGATGGCATTCCCCCGCCCAGCCCCATCGATCCCATGCCAGAGCCGAGGTTCCCTCTATAATCATCCATTCCTGCAGAAACCATTGCAGGACCATTGAGTTTCTCTGGAGCTAAGCGGTTGGATTCACGTGTGTGAGCCATGTGACCCCGCATTACCTCCCATTCTGCCCATGGGTGTCATGTCTCTGCTAGCATAGCCCCCCATGCTGCCCATACCATCCATACCACTGTATCCGCCTCCACTGCCCATTCCTGAGATCAAGGATGCAAAAAAGGTTTGAACGGCAACACAAATTTTGCTTCCCTAGTCATAATGAAAATGTAATCCATTTAACGCAGAACTCACCTCCTATTCGGCCCATACCGCCATATCCAGGGCCATCCATCCCTAGGTAGAGTATATTTACTTAAGTCACCGCCAAAAACAGCCACCCCTGCACCCCCGCACCCCCACCAGCATCCAGGTAAACGAAACATCGAAGTTCATTAACCTCCAGGATTCATGCTGCCCATCCCTCCTCCTCCTCCTGCACTGAGGCGGTTGGCGTTAATCGGCTGACCTCCGGGCCCAAGGCCCATTCCGATTCCACCAAGACCCCCTGCAAAAATATTGACAGTCATAATTGCCAAGAGTGTTCTAATGTGGCAGCCCGGCCATTTTTAGATCACCGGAGCAAGGAAAAAAAAAAAAACAAACACAAAAAGAACCAACTTGGCAACTGAGGAGACTTCTCAACCGGCCGAAAATCATCAGGGGGAATGGATTTGTCATCCTACAACGAAATCCACAGGTCCTGACACACCATATCACCAACAAACGTGCCCAAATCCAAAACAATTTCATAAATAAATAAACCAACCTTACCATTTTCACGTGCATGGGTCTGTCAAACAGCATCTGACCATTAAACATTGCTTAGAGCAGCAGTCAAGGAAATTAACCGGAATGTACATTTCACAGAGATATTGCAAATAAAGGAGGGTGAGGATACAGATGGCCTGAACAGCTTCCAGCGGTTGCTCAAAGGTGACGGTTCCCATCCCGCGGCTCTTCCCGTCTTTATCTTCTTTGACATCTGCCCTTTTCACAGTCCCAGCCATTCCAAAAACTTCCTTAAGTTTCTTCCAGCCTACTTTATAGTCAAGCTGCAGGAAGCAGAATAAAATATAAGAATCAGATACACAGATACCCTGTAAACTGGCAATGTTCAACAGCGCTAATAAGGCAGAAGGGAATGGTGGTTAACCTTACATTGGCGACAAACACTGTTGAGCCCAACCGGCCGGCCTGGAGGGAATTAATGACCTCAGGAAGAATATTTGGATTGTTGGTAATACAGGGAGGAAGGTTCATTGCTCCTGGACCACCATCTTGGCCTCGCCCTCCAGGATACATAGCCGCAGTGCGCTGTAGCATTCTACGGGCATGCTCACCATCAGGATCCTGAAAAGCATTTTGAGAAACACCTGCGAATTAGCTACATGGTTAGAACACAAGAGAACCAAAAGCCAATGTTTAACACCATAATAAAAAAATCAGAGCCTCCATGACTAATTGATAGCCCCACCTCCTTGATGTTTAATGGTCTGCCATTTAGATCATGCTTATTCATGACTTCCAAAGCTTTCTTCACAAATTCTTCATCTTTAAATTCCACAACACTGGAAACGAGATTCAGGTAAAATGGTATTAGGGTTTTAAAAGGCCACACACACACCAGTGATTCTCAGACATCTTAAGCCATCCGAGATGACACAAGAACACCTGAACTATGTGACAAGCTCATGAGCTGTGATGATGTGGGTGAACATAATCATGCACTGGCTGGGATGTTGCAAAGTGGTCTGTGAACCAATGAGCTAGACAGAACCTTAATTAAGAAATGGGGGGGGGGGCACGTACCCACATCCCTGGAGGGTCAACATGGCATAAGTTGAGATGTACCAAAGAGGAAAAAAAGACAAAGAATAATAATAATTAACATCATCTTAAACATAATAGCTGGTACACATACAGTTTGATTTTAGCTCTAAACAACAAACATGAATCAGAATGTTATGGTTATTTCTGAAATACCAAAGCAATTACAGACTCAGGTCTTTTGTAGGGAAGTATTCTTTGTAAAATGAGTTGGGCCACTGAGTTTTGTTATTAGTAAAAGCTTTAAGGCACCATAATCCAGACATTTGAAGATAGCTCATAATGTGTGTGTGTGTGTGCGTGCATATATATATATATGAATGATATACACAAACTGTTATATCTATATACACACACAAAGGTTTACTCCATTTTATTCAAGATCAAAAGGTATAATAAGGTTTGGAGATATTGGCCCAAAGCAAAAAGTAATGCTGAAGCAACTACTGTAATAATCACTCAAATTTTGAAAATGGTAACTTCAGAAAATGGCTACACAAATAAATACATGTATGGCGGAACCTTGGATGAACCGTTTTCAACTGTTTTTTCAGGGATTAATGGCATATGTGTTATAGCAGAAAGAAGTATGTGTTTAGTCAAAAATAAGGATGATCTTAATTGCCAAAAGAAAAGTGGAGTTTACCCAGATCTGCAATTTCTACCAGCCAAAAGGAAAGCAAAACAACCGATCAATCTAAAAGCGAGATTTAGAAATGTTCAAAGTCAATGCAAGGCAAATTTTACTGAAACGCATGTTTCCTTTGAAATATTTAATAACCATAACTACCAACCAGTTAAACTCTACAACAAAAAGTAAGCTTTAACAAAACAAAAGTCACTAAAAAAAGTTATAGCACAGTGTTAGTTTTTCCCAGTCATATTAAGTAGCATCAACTAACTGACCCTCAGATAAAGAATGTCTAAAGCCACAGCCAGTTGTAACTGGCTCAATCCACAAAACCAGTTTAGCAGCAAAACACATGAGTGTAGCCCGGAGGCTCGTTACCTGGTAGGGCACCTGACAAAGTGAGAACTGGCGAGGGAATTTAAAACCTCGCACAGCCAGTTGTCCACATGACTTACCCTCGATTTTCCTTCTGCATCCTTAAAGAGTTCCACGTATGTAACCTCACCAACTACATGAGACATGCAAAGGGAAAATACCAAAAGAACAATGCATTTAAAAACACCAGTCTTCGCTTCACTGTTGGCCTTGGTACAAGACTACAGGCAGAAATCCTCAATTAGCAATTGGTCCAGACCAACACACCACCAGACAAAACACCATGCCATTCTGTTCAGTTACAGACACACCAATCCGGCCATTAACGAGCTGTATTCAACCTAAAGTATGAAAACACTTCAAAATTTGCTAAATGTTAGCTGTACAGTTGCGAACAAATGACCAAACCAATAACACTGAACTGTTTTAAGGTGACCATCCACCTTTTCAAAGCCTTCCAGTTTTCAAAAGCATGTCTAAGAATGTTTAAGAATCAGAAATCCAATAGTTCAAAACCAGTGTGCACCAGGGCATGATTTCAATAACATACGTGTCACCTTACAACAGATACAACAACACACACGTTATATCATCAATTGACAGGTTTTTAAAAATATACATCGATACTGTAACAAAGCTCTGAACAATTTCACACTTATAGATAATTCCTGCCCAAAGTATAAGCTTCTTTCCAACCCTATTTAGAAACCCAATTGAGACCTAGAACACAAATTTAAAATGTTTAGAGAAAGCTGGAATCAGACTCTATTACAAGCAAGAGATAAGATTCTCCGCATGACCGTAGGATTTCAGACATGGCTTCCATATTTGAAAGAGACTTTTTTGGAGAGTCAGGGCAGCCCAATATGTAAATTCCATTTCTCACACTCATGGTTACCTTTTTCTCTCATGAGATCTTTGATTGCCTGCCATTTCATGTCGTATGGGATATTGCTAATGAACACTCGGTTTCGATGGACACCCTTCTTCTCTCCATGCTTGTCTTTGGAATAGGGCTGGAATCGGCTGGATTTCCTGCCCCCAGATGATTTCTCTTTGAGTTCTGGTTTTTCCTTCGGGGTTTCATCTGGGTCTCTGCAGCAAGAGATAATGAATTTAAAATGCGTCATCAGCAGGTGAGATTAAAAAAAACACACACACACACACTAAAAAGTCACATTACTGCCACTGTCAACATGCATTTCATAATAAGTCCACAATATGGGACAACACAGCAAGCTCGATTCATATGGGACAAAAATGTTTTTTCTTAGCTAAATATAAATGCAGACAGCTAGCTAGGTACCTGGCATATCATTGTACTTCTTCCCTAGAATAGATCATTTCTATAAACCACAATCTAACTATCTAGTTAGCTGGAAGGTGCAGACGCAGCATCAGTGACACAGCTGAATGAGTAAATCTGCGGGAGCCGGGCCACACGGTCCGGACACACGTGCGATGAGCTTCAGTGATCCTGAAGCAGCCACTGACAGCATCCAGTGACGGTGGGCATCTGCGGGACCAGCTCATGCTACCTTCTCTGCTGTGTACCACATTACCCTCTAGCTAGCAAAGAAAAAGCCATCAAAGTTTGTGGGGGTCGGGTAAAATACCAAGGGCTGAAAACCTGCTCCAAGTAACTTAACTGCTTTTACTACGTGTAAGGGCTTAAAAGGCGTTGATTTCTATTCATATTTAGTCGTGTCGGCTTGATTTAGTCCTGCATAACGTTAGCCTCCATTTTAAACAGCATAAACCCATGCATCACAGACCAGAATCGCTGTTTTAAAGCACGGTTACGTTTTCACGCCATTGCTGTTCTCCTGCTGGGGGCCACTCTCGGTCTCGCTCGTGGCGCCCGCATCCTCTTGCTTGTCGTCGACTTCCTGCGATATTCCAGCCATAACCGTCAGGTTTCCGAAGGAAGGGTCCAGACGCCCCGGCTGCACTGCGCAGTTCAAATCAGCCGAAGCTGGTCGCCGCCGCGCTCGGTATCGCGAGAGGAGACGCGAGAACGTCACGGAAGGCTATTGGCAAACCTGGGAATTGGACTATCCCATCAAGTCCGAGCCGCACTGTGTAATGCGAGATGCAATGGTGCTGCACTGTGGGCGTCCACTATGCTACACCTAGGCTATGCATCTACTGGAGAAAAAATGCATAGGAATTTAATTGTGGATGCGATGGTTCAAAGTGTAATAATAGTGCTTTCTTAGAAGAATGTGATAGAGCGTGGAAAGATTTCGTGTTATTCCAAAGATAATGATATGAATATGTCTTGCATTTTCCAGCCCCTTAACCTGGTTATGGTTGCAGAAGAGCCTACAGTGCATCCCAGGCAGCACAAAATTGGACAGGATACCAGTATATTAATATGTACTTAAGGATTTTTCCCACTAAAAATAACTGATTCAGTTAATCCTACCCATGCCAAGATATTGCTTGCTTTGTGCACCTGGAGTTGTTGTTACATTGTTATGTTATGTACACCCCCGCATGAGGCAAATAATGTTGTCTGGCATATACACTATATGGACAAAAGTATTGGGACACATCTCTTAATCACTGAATCCGGGTGTTTCATTCAGACCCATTGCCAAAGGTGTATAAGATCAAGCACCTAGCCATGCAGTCAGGTTTACAAACATCACAGCTCAATGAATTCAAGTGTGGTCCTGTCATAGGATTCCACCTTTGCGATAAGTCCGTTTGTGAAATTTCTTCTCTGCTAGAATTTCCACGGTCAATTGTAAGTGGCATTATTGCAAAGTGGAGGCATTTAGGGACAACAGAAACTCAGCCACAAAGTGGCAGACCACGTAAAGTGACAGAGCAGGGTCGCTGAGTGCAGAGTGCACTGGGAGCTTCACGGAATGGGCTTCCATGGCCGAGCAGCTGCATGCAAGTCTCACATCACCAAATGTGGAGTAAAGCATGCTGCCACCGGACTCTGGAGCAGCGGAAATGTGTTCTGTGGAGTGACGAATTACGCTTCTCTGTTTGGCAGTCTGATGGATTAGTCTGGGTTTGGCAGATGCCATGAGAACAAAGTCTATCCTGTCTGGTACTAACCAGCAGAAGATTTTCTGTGGCACAAATTTTGATTTTGCTCACAGAGTACTCTGTCACAACACACAGTACATCGACCTGCTGAGTATGGGGCTCCACAGCCAGAGCCCAGCCAGAGTGCTGATGATAATTCCACATAGCACCTACACTGGGCGCACAAGCATCAGAACTGGACCTTGGAGCAATGGAAGAAGGTGGCCTGGTCCAATGAATCCCGTTTTCTGTCTCATCATATGGACGGCTGGGTAAGTGTCAACCATCTGTGGGATGCATTGGACCAACTAGTCCAATCCACGGTTACCCAGCCCCACACACAGCCGGGCCTGATAAACCACATTACTCCCATAGCATCATTAAAATTTTCTGTTATTTGTGCCTAACCTACTAAACCTTGCAATTTGCTGGTGAGCATATAAAAAAGGACATTGCTGCCTTAGAAAGGGTTCAACGTAGGGCTACAGGAATGATTCCTGGTCTTAGAGGAATGTCTTATGAGGAGAGGTTAGCTGAGCTGAATCTTCTCAGCCTTGAGAAAAGGAGACTAAGGAGGAACATGATCCAGGTATATAAGTTTCTAACAGGTCTGGATGCTGTTCAACCAAATAGTTACTTCAATATTACAACTTGTAGCCATAGGTGGAAATTGGCGGGAGAACATTTTAAACTGGACTTGAGAAAGCACTTCTTTACACAGCGTGTAGTTGGAGTATGGAATAGTCTTCCTGCTAGTGTAGTGCAAGCTAAACCCTGGGTTCCTTTAAATCAGAGCTAGATAAGATTTTAACAACTCTGAGCTATTAGTTGAGTTCTCCCCAAACGAGCTTGATGGCCTCCTCTCGTTTGTAAATTTCTTATATTTCTTATGTTATTGTGTTTTAAGCAAGGAAATCTGCAAACTGTATTGTAGACTGGGGAACCCTGTCATATCGGATATCCAGGACCTGAACTGGGGAACCCTGTCATATCGGATATCCAGGACCTGAACTGGGGAACCCTGTCATATGGGATAGTCAGGACCTGAATTGGGGAACCCTGTCATATGGGATAGTCAGGACCTGAATTGGGGAACCCTGTCATATGGGATAGCCAGGACCTGAATTAGGGAACCCTGTCATATGGGATAACCTTTGTTCACATCTCTCATCAACAAGCCTTAGCCACCCAATACCCTGTTGGCAGATTATGTTTTTTTCCCCCCCAGACACCCCACAGCCCACAAACCTCGTTCTTCTGAATTCAATATGTCAGCTAGGAGTACCAAATGTTGCCTTATCATGTAATGTATCCCAGACTTTGACATGCACTGTTTTTATGAGATAGTCAAAGATATTTGCATCACATGGGGGTCATAATGTTTTAGCTCATCAATGTATTTTATGTAAAATCCAGTTCATGTTGAACAATGAGTATCCCAAAAAAACCTGATATCATGCTAGTTGATGTAAAAACACGGTGCTCAATGGGCAAGAAAATTAACATTTGTAACACAGGCAATTCAAGGTCTCCGTGGTCCTGCTGTCATTTGCACACTGTAATAAAGACTATGAAATAATGTTAAATAATGTTAAATGCGAAAGCAAGTAGCTGAACAGGCTACACGGGTAGCTGAGGTGCACTTTTAAAGATTAAATGATAATGATGCCTCAGCATGGGCCTAATTGGAGCTCTAGCAGGCTGGACTTTTATTAATCTCATTCCTTTTCGCAGTCAATAACTATTACCTAAAGCATTTCTGTAATGGCACCCTGGGATAGATTCCAGTAAAATGTTATTTAATTTCACAAGAAACACATCAAGGTGTCTGGGGGAACTTTAACAGGGAGATTTCTGTTTCCCTGAAAAGAACATTTATTTATCTAGGTCAGAATACGAACGACAAGCTGAAACCTGAAGCCTGTTCTTGCTTTCCAAGGCCAGGGTGTGCCAGTATACAATTACAGACGAGAGAGGATGGTATAACGATTCTGTTCTCACACCTCCGGATCGTTTGAGGCTCATGGCACAGTCTTGCATTGCTCGGCAGGAATCAATAATTGCTAAATAATGATGGACGTTTAGGATGGGAGGAAAAAGGATATTTTGCCGTGGACAGCATTGCATTATGGGATGGTTCTGGTCATTCAGCTCCATCAGGAAGCCACTGCTTTCATTTTCAGCAATGGGAATTAAATGTCTTTTGGATGGGGCCTGCTGCTTTCTGGGTTGTTTTTAATCCAGTCTATTATGTCAATAAATGAGAATTCACTTCACTGTCAGCTCATTCATTACAAAAAAAAAAAACTCAAGTGATCTTTCACTGTAATTCTTTACCAGTAATTTATTTTGCCACAAACTCGAAAAACAGTAAATATAATAACCTGTTTATTTCCAAAGAGTTAATATTAGATGATGGGAAAAAATATATTTTACATGTTTTTTTCCTTCTTTTTCAAAATTAACTATAAACATACAGTTTTGCCTATTAATCATCGTATTTATTATTTTATTTCATACTCTTATTGAAAGTTTGCAGTTAATGTAACCAGTCTCATTCCAGAAATGTATCTGGAAAATATATTTAGAACAATGAGGAGACAATTAAACAATCTAAATTATAGCAAAGCTACCAGTGACAGAAAACTAGAATAAAATCTGAAAACATGCCCCTTATATCCATAATCTAAACACAGTACTAATATCATGTTAAGCTACTGTGTGAGTAATTCATATAAAATTTATTTTTATTAATAATCTATGTAGGCTGTGCATTATCAGTACTACAAGGCAGGTGTCTGCTAATGAGCCTTTAAGTAGAGATTGTAATTAAATTTTCAAAAAGCAGCCTGTGATAATTAATGGCCTGGTTAAAGATAGTGCTACATTTATATTAGCCTAAGTGCACGGAGAGGCAGCCTAGTATTCCAGTGCTAAGTGATGAAGAAGACTGGCAGGGGGAGATGTTGTGGGAAATCAGGAGATGCCATTTAGAGGAGCCCCCCCCCCCCCCCGGGGGGTGGAAAGCCCACCACCCCCGGTGTGAAGGGGGCCAGGAGGGCGGGGAGGGCCGGGAGGGGCCACGGGAAGGCGGGGGGTTCCCCCCCGTTGAGGGATGGACGGGGGGGGGGTCAGAATGATAATGAAGCACCAGCCAGTGAGAAGCGGCGCATCCCTCCGCGAAGAATCACAGGCTGGCAAGTCGCACCTCGAGATGGGTGGCGGGCTGTGCTCTCATCAGAGGACGAAAAAAAAGCTAATTTCTCTCACCCCTTTTCAAAATCACTGAAGCTGAGACCCAGGAAGTTAAAACCTGGCACAGAATCGGGCCAGAGCCCAGTGCTCTCCATCTATTGACAAGGCTATAGGAATCAATATAAGGAGCTCAAATTTTTGCTAAGAGACCATTGTGAGCACTCCAGTAGGATTCCTAGCAACAGGTCTGGGAGAATGAGGCTAGAATGAAGGTAAGCAGCATGCTATTCTCACGCGGCACGTTTCCAAGGGTCTGTAAACATGTTTACAGTCTGGGGGTGCTTGTCTTAAATTATGCCGCATTAATTATGACTCTTTATTCCTGTGTCACTATCATCTCTATCTTGATAGCAACAGGTACAGACAGCTTCTTCCTGCTTGTCGCGTTTGTGATTAATTTTTGTTTTTTTTTGCCAGGTGTTAAATTAGTTGGGAATTTAATTCAATGCATAAAAATAGTAGGATAAGCTAGAATGAAAGACATTTGTGTTCAAAATGTTATTTATCAAAAAATGCCTGTGTTGGTATGCGTTAATGCGTTAATGTTCTTAGTTTTAATTTGCACTGTATCAAACATGCAATTCTCTTTCTCTCTTTCTATTTAATGCAATACACACATATTGCATTAAATTGAAAAATAATCATAAGAGCACTGATCAGTATGCATTTTAAAGAAATTTATGCTAAACACAGTATGATGTGTAATCTAGGAGAGAAGAAATTCTTTTTTCTTCTCTTATTTTTGTTTGTAAAGAAAAAAAACACAAGTATTCCATAAGAATTCATTTTCTTGTTCATCAGCCCACAGAGCTGCGACGTAATGACACGGGGTCCGACCCAGTCTAACTGGTGTCTCCGCACCCGATACGTTTATTCTCTGAACGACCTTCATTAATCGCAGCTTTCTCTTCTCCCATCCCAGCTTATTTACCAGCAAGCTGGGCCTAACATAAGCGGGATACAGAAATATGGCTTTCATCATGTGTAACGTCCACTTCAACCATTCCCTGGCAGCCATGAACGGTGACGACATAGCGGGCCACTCACTAAGCCTGGAGCAGAAGACGGCGTTCGCCTTCGTCGGCATGCTGCTGGTCTTCCTGGGGCTGCTGATTGTCAGGTGCTTCAGGATCCTGCTGGATCCCTACAGCAGCATGCCCTCCTCCACCTGGGCAGATGGCGTGGAGGGGCTGGAAAAAGGAACCTTCGAGTACGCCTTGGCCTGAGTCATACCAATCAATTGCAATTTAAACAGAAACCAGAAAAAAAATAATATGTCACTTTCTTGTGCTTTGGGTTGGTTTTTGACCAAGGCTGGGTCCGTCCATCTGTGATCACCCGGGAACTTGAGTACTTTGTTATGCTGCTCTGGCACATGTCTGCTGTGCTGGAAATTTGAAGGATGGATGGTAGTCTCAGGGAAAACAAATAGGTTTATTAAGAAAGAAAAATAATGGGAAAAGCATGAAATGAATTGCGGGTCGCGCCTTGTTCTCAGTTTCTCACGATCACGGACGGGAACACTACAAGCGGACTGTGCGGAGGCCTGCTTTTTGTGCCGTGTGGTGAGTATATAGGTTGTTCCCAAACGATGTAATATACTGCAGTTTATCCCAGTAGCCTCACTGAGGGGCCCTGGCTGTGGTTTTCCCCTTGGGTGGGACACAGTGGCTTGAGTCCCATCATGAGTTGCCCCCTCTGAACTCCCATGATGCACCTGGAGAAATTTAATATCACTGGGGCAAGAAGTACGGCTGAAAACGACTCGCCAATTTTTACGGATATGTGACAGTTTAAAGAAAAATTGTAAAGCATCAGTTTCTTTAAGCTTGAAATAAATCAAAAGTTTTTTTTAGGAACAAGGTGTTTTCTGTAGAAGATAAAGTTAGCGCCAACTTCGTCATGTTTCATAGTGACAAAGTGATAAACTGCTATCACTCCATCTGGGCCAAAATAGTCTTATGAATCTTAATTCATAAATGGAGATGAAAAGGACAAAAGAAAAACAGATGGTCCTTCATTGTCTGGGATCCACTGGGCACCCGGTACCCCGCCACCTGAGAGATGCCACGTACCGTTTGCAAATGTATGTATCCTGTGAATTTGCCTTACTATAACCTTGAGTGGGTTACTGTGCCTTCGACTGGGGTGTCAGTGCTTTCCAAAGAGACGGAGTACTAGGTGTGTGTCAGTGTCTGCCTGTCTGTGTGTGTGCAGTGTGATGATTAATCGGTATTCCCTCCTAAGGCATGGCTAAAAAGCTTATGAGCGCCAAGAAGGAGGTGGTTGAGAGGAAAGGACGGGAGAAGGTCATATCAGTGCTATTCTCTGTTGAATAAAATGTCCTCTTGCTTAAAAATTTCCATCAGCACTATGTCTGGTTCTTTGGTTCTCAGGGAAGACAAGCAACAATAGCGGCAAGCTAATATGTGAGTAAAGCAGGGATCTGGGAGTCTAAGCACTGAACGGGCCGGTGGCTCACAAAGAACTCGGTGGCGGCCCACAGGCCAGCTGTACTGTCTGAACTCAACACGTGCGCTGCATGTACACACCCCTCTCGCACACTGCACACACACAAAGACGCATGACATCACTCAAACACACACAACATCATCCAAACATGCATTACGTCACCCAAAGGCTACACTACCCTCTGGAAAGCCATTGTGTGAATTACGGCATGACGCATCTTTGTGCAGCTCAAAGATCCCCACATGCACAAAAACACACAAACAGCATTTTGGGTAAACAGTTCATGCTTCTTTCCTGTTTTAAAGAAGTGGAAAAAAAAACAATTTCCTTTTTTCCATTTAATTTTTCCCTTAATTGTGTTAAAGTACGAGTCAGCTGGAGGATGACACAAGGAATGATACAAATACATGAAGATCAATCACTTTAATTACCTCACCTGTTGCTGTTCTTGTGCCCTTATCCAGATAGACAACTTGTAACACAGACAGTGATCCAACTTTACCTGGCTGGTCTGCCCAAAGGCAGACAGATATCAGCTGCTGGGGATCCAGGCTGATGTAATTTCACAAAGAAATTCTAATGTCAGGGTGGCTGTGCTGAACTGAGATGATTATAAGATCCTAGAAATTCACACACAACTACAAACACAGCGGATCAAGAGAAACAGTTTACATTTCCTGTGGGAAATGATTCGATTGTATAACTTCCTACTGTTCATTTTCAATAGGAAGTCACACTATACAGAATTTATCAGGGGAAATTAAATTATTCAGTAAATTTAGAATCCCAGTACAGAACTGGCTATTTAAACTTTCAATGCATTGGTTCTGGTTACGAATACTGGATGAATGTTCTAAATGCTTTTTCAAGGTCAGGTAACAAGACTCTTTCTGAGATTCACAGTGAGCACAAAGTTGCAGTAATGTCAGAGTAATAAGGAAACATTTTCATAATTACTTCTGGAAAAGTGAGGGACGTAAGTCATGTGTCCGTAAAGGATCGCCTTGGGGCAGCTCTGGTTAATTGTGGTCTCATATTAACTTTTACAAACACTTGGCATTAAGTGCTACTCTGTCCCTTTCAAGCAAGATAGCACTGACATGTGTAATTAATATTATCATCTGTTCACTTATGAAAGACCTTACGCACATGAAAGATCTGACACGCAGATAAGTGCTTATCATGCTTCTGAACAATACACGCCAATTCTCAGTAATCTCTGAAACGCTACTGGATGTTCAAAACCTAATAAAATGTAATAAATTTCTCAAGAACCTTCTGTGCTCATTTCAATTCTGCTATTTTTCACATGACTAAGTACCAATAAAGCCACGATTTGTCTACAGGCCTGCCTGAACTGCCTTCTTGTTCAGTCTACAGCCATTCTTTACCGCAGATTGTGCTCCACTGAGGTCCCCAACTATTTTATCCCTGGGGGGCCAAATTCCATCAGCAACATAAAGCCAAGGTCCACTTGTAGATCTGTAGAAATGTTGAGAAAATCTGTAAAGCAACACTCATTCGAGCTATAATAATTCTTAGTATATTATAATAAATAAAAATGTTTATCACTGCCATGGGGAGCTACTTCTTGTAATTTTACTTGTCTTTCTGAGGCTCTGGCTGTCTTAATTGGTAATTTAATTAAATAAGGCTTCTCTTGGTATTAATTGGTAAGGGAGCTGGAAAATCTCTAGGAAGATCCCTGATTTAAAGGACAAGTCTTTGTGGTGTTTATGGCTTGATTAATTATTAACCATCCCCTATTTGTCCTCTTTACTGAGGAAGCCATGTTCCTCTGCCGTTTAAAGTGCTTCGGTTGAACCAATAGGGTAGAGCCAAAAGGTCACACCCTAAGAACAGCCCCAAGTATAAAAGTAGATGCTAAATTCCCACCGTACACGAAGGGCTTGTGTTTTATAAGATTATTTGTTGGACACGTTGGCACTGATGTTTAAATAAGAAACAGCAACACAGGGTGATTTTACTGGATGCATATCTGATTGGAGGATTTTAGTCTGATCCTGACCAACTGAGGGTGTGAAGCACCAAGGCACGATGATGGAGGACTACTCTGCAGCCGGGGGCGAGAGGGTGAACCCGGGATACGACGCATCCCTTGACGAGCCGCCACACTATGAGGAGGCATCCTTCTCGGGCACGGCGGGAAACGGCTACGCGGCCGGAGACAAGGGCAAAGCCAGGGAGGTCCGACACTCGGTCGTCAGTGCCTTTGGCCACAACACGCTGGACAGGGTGCCCAACATAGACTTCTACCGCAACCCAGGCAGTGTCAGCGGGCACCGTGCAATCCGGCCCTCCCTGCAGGAGCTTCACAGCGTCTTCCAGGTGAGTGTCCATCTGGCAGCCCCTATACAAAGGTGTGGAAGTTAATTCACCCCCTGCAGGAGAAGGATTGTTATTATTCTAGTGCAGTGTCTCCCAATCTGGTCCTCAGGGACCCACAGCCGTTCCATGTTTTTGCTCCCTCCCAGTTCCCTGCCAGACAGTCCACATTTTTACTCCCTCCCAGCTCTCTACTGGAACTAGGGAGGGAGCAAAAACGTGGACTGTCTGTGGGTCCCCAAGGATCAGATTGGGACTGTTGTAGTGTGTCAGGCCACAAATAAACATTCGCCTCTTCTACTTAGCATAGCCTCAAAAACATAAAATTAACGATAGCTGCAGTAGCTAGCTGTACGAATACCAGTGACAGCCTAATGTTAAACATTTAAAGCCTTTTAGTGGAGCGGGATTCCTCTTTCAAGGAAAATTGAAATGAATAGCACCGAGCAACAGAAACCATTCCAAGTCATTCAAGTCTCCATCAGCGCTTCGGATGTTCATATTCAATATAATGAAAAGCTCCACTTAAATCAATGAGAAACAACAATCAGAATATGATTCTGTGTCCTGCCTTTGTCAAGCAGGAGAAGCCTTCATAACGTAAAGCTCTTTGTACCGATTTTTGTGCAATGAGGGAGCAGGTTACTGTAGCAGAAGTACAAACCAAAGCTTCTATTCAATTATTGTTTGAGCAGGTCGGCAGGAGCAGAGCAAGCATACTGAGCCGTTTTTACTGTAGCAGCTTGTCAGACTGGGCCTCTCTGCTCCTCCACCTTGACCGCTGGCACCCGTTAGCGCCAGGAGGTCTGGCATCTTCCAGTAACACGTCTTTGCACCGGTAATGAAGCGGAACATGGAAGCCAGGCTGAACAGACGACATGCCGAACGTCGTCGGCCTGCCCGAAACAGGGGTCGCGCTGTCGCGCTCGGCGACGGACGCCGGCCAGGAAGCCATTTCGTCCACATTTAGCTGGTGAAAAACGGCCCCTTTGAGCAAATGCATTGATCTGTTTGTCTTTAAATTGAGTAATTAATGGAAATGAGCTCAGAGAACTTAGTGGAAAATCAACAGGCTAGCTGTACCATTGTGGGGAGGGGTAACACAGCCAAGGCAGAAACATTTAATGTGCCCAGTCTACAAACTGAACTCGATTCAGCACCTTCTCTTCTCTAATGTTAAGATTGGCATTGCTCAGTGACATTGTTCATTTATTATAATTCACCTTCTCCCCCCATAGAATGGTGG
Source organism: Mormyrops boulengeri (assembly GCA_026781065.1). NCBI lineage: Eukaryota > Metazoa > Chordata > Actinopteri > Osteoglossiformes > Mormyridae > Mormyrops > Mormyrops boulengeri. The sequence continues at coordinate 7,467,507 of JAODLD010000008.1, read as the reverse complement.
ACCCATTAATGACATAGTGGACGAGACAACTGGGAGTGATGGAACGCCGGTCGACGTGGAGTCGATCTCACCGGCCGAGGACACAGGAGGATTGGTCAAATTTGGCTGGATCACGGGTGTATTGGTGAGTGTGAGAATGTCCCCACCAAGAGCAGTTGTGGAGAGGTTCTAGTTATGAAAGTTTGAAGGCACAGATGAAATCCCATTTAACTTTCATTATGTTTAAACCTTGAGGAATGTATCTTTGTTGCCCATTGTCATTCACTCTAAAGCCCCTTGGATGCTAAGAGTCTCTCAAATCAGGCACTGCAGAATTTGACAGGACTATACCCCTGCCATGACCTCAACTTTGACCCCACCTTGATCCCTGCCTTGATCCCTACCTTGATCCCTGCCTTGTCCCCAATCTTGACCCCTGCCTTGATCCTTAACTTGATGCCTAACTTGATGCCTACCTTGACCCCAACCTTGACCCCTGCCTTGATCCCTATCTTCACCACTGCCTTGATCCCTACCTTGACCCCTGCCTTCATCCCTACCTTGACCCCTACCTTCATCCCTACCTTGATCCCTGCCTTTCCAGGTACGATGCATGCTGAACATCTGGGGAGTGATGCTTTTCATCCGTCTTTCATGGGTGTTCGGTCAAGCTGGCATTGGTGAGTGGGTGATCGAATGTATCTCCAGTTCCCATTAGACATGCTGGCCTGTCTGTGGTTTCTTTTGTGTTTTTTGTGTGTACATATTTATGTTATCAAATCACCAGAATGATACATTGACATAGGTTGCACTGCACATAGCACATTGCGTTTCATTTCATCCAAAAATGCCCCTTCAACACTGTGCAAAAATGTGCAGAGTTAAGATGCTTTTTCTAGCAACATTTTTTGCTCCCTGGTTACTAAAACAAGTAGAGTCACTAAAGTCAGTGCTACTCAGATCTAAACCTCGTTGATTAGGGAAGCTAACATGAAACAAAGGGGATTGCGTGACAATGTTAAGGAGCACCTGTGTCACTCGCTGAAGCCAACAGAGAGCTAATCATTACGCGTTCCCGCTGTCCTTCTGGTGAAGGTCAGTAACAGATATTGTGCATGTCAGTCAACAAGGCTGGAAATCACTGCTCGAGTCCAAACTGGGCCTAGTGGAATATTACAAAGACCATTAGCCAACAATGCAGCTCATGCTATGGGGGGGGAGCCATTGCTCATGTGTGTCCCTTATTCTTTTGGGCCTGACATACTGGAATTAGAGGTTTTATGATGCGTAACTAATGATGATTAAAAGTCGTAAGCTGCAGGTAGGGAAAAAAAAACATACAAAAGATTCTTGAGTTAAGACGTGGCCTTAAGCCTTGCAGCTCAATTACTCTTTCAAGTGGGCAATTTGTGACTTATTGCTGTTTTATTTTGCCTTTCGAGGTGTTAAGGAGAGCTGCGGGCCATCGTTCTTTATGGCCAACAAGAGCTCACTGTGCACCTATGCAATAGAAAGCATATTGCTTAATCCTTACAGAGGTACAACTCAATAAAATGAATTAGAACCCCACACATGGGTGGCAGTGTATCACACCAGGGGCGGAGCCAGACCCTGAGGAAGGGGTGGCTGTTGGGGGAGCCACATATATACTGCCACCCCTTAGATCTGCCCCTGGATCACACTGCTATGTAATGTAGCTTTAAAGAGTTTAGTGGTTTGAAATAGAATAGAAACTCACTAGCATCTGCATGAAGGGTTTCGGTTCTCGGTGTTGCGAGAACAGCCCAGCTGCTCTGACAGACAGCCTTTGCTTTCAAGGTCTAGGGATTGTCATCATCCTCCTCAGCCTGGTGGTGACCTCTGTCACCGGTCTCTCCATGTCCGCGATCTGCACCAATGGCGTGGTCCGGGGAGGTAGGTAATGGTGGGGGGTGGTAAACGGGAAATGCATTGATGATTATTTGTACACATAGATAGATATTTATGAGGCTTAAAATTCAATTATGAACTTTGGTATATTACACTTACAGTTTTGCTATCTCTTTTAGAATTTTCTCCCATATTTCAGACAGTGTTTTGTTCATTCGATTCTGGACTCGCCTTTAGGTACCTGTCTTTCTGTGTGCCTGTTTTAGGGGGTGCTTACTACCTGATCTCCCGCAGCCTGGGGCCCGAGTTTGGCGGCTCCATCGGGTTGATTTTTGCCTTTGCCAATGCAGTGGCTGTGGCCATGTATGTGGTGGGCTTTGCTGAGACAGTCGTCGATCTCCTTAAGGTATAGATGCATTTTTTTGCCACTGTATTATTATACTATTGTTGCATCATTTTTTTTCTAATTGTGTGTTATTTCAAGCTAAAAATACACCGCTATCATATCATGATATACTATATTTTATAATAGCTGTCACATAATATAATTACACTATCATTACTTAAAAAATCCATCCATCCACCCATCTTCCAGAATGGCAGGGTTGGAATGAGCCCGGCACCAGTCCCTGGCAGGGTCCACCCTGCGTGGCATGCTAGTGATGTAAAGCATTACGAACAATCTTTTGCTATCTTAAACACTTTTCAAAGTGGAAATAAAACATTAAATAATAGCAAATCGTTTCACAAGAAAGTTAAACAAAATAAGTAAAAACAAACACACAAACAAACAAAACGCAAAATCAGTTGCGGGTCAAATAGATATTATCAGCTTTAGTAGGAATGCTCTCCTTTGCAGGGGTTTGGGGACAGAGCAAAGCAGCCAGCTTTGGGCTCTAAGCCAACCTCAAGCAGCAAACACACTGAGAACAGCACACACACACACACACACACACACAAGCATGCGCTAAAATATTTCATTCACTGAGTCCTAACCAAAGGGGGAAAGGACAAGACATTTGTCTGAATTTAATTTGTAATGATTGTCTCGTGACCAACTCATTATTCAGCAAGGAAAATGGCAGTATCATTTGTCTTAATGATGTCATCCACGGTGATGCTTCATAGGACAGCAATGCCATCATGGTGGATGAGGTCAGTGACATCAGAATTGTTGGCTGCATCACAGTGGTGCTGCTCCTGGGGATTTCATTGGCCGGAATGGAGTGGGAGGCCAAGGTGAGACCAAAATGAAATACAAGCCTTGGGTTTTTATTTCTGGTGGGACGCCCCATTTACAAAGTGGGTAATTTGAATGTATGAGCAGACACCCCTCCCCCACTGAAGCCCAGCCATGCCCCACCTTCCTGTTACATCACTTCCTGGATTTGCTCTTGCGTTTTCCGATAGGCCCACTAGTTTTTTTCCCCTCACCTGATGTATGAACATGTTCTTCCCCATACTTTCCCCAAATAACTTATTAATTTTTTATTTTTTTTTACTTCAGGCTCAGATCATCCTGTTGATTATCTTGCTGGTGGCCATCGCAAATTTCTTCGTAGGAACAGTTATCCCTGCGACCAAGGAAAAGAAATCTAAAGGCTTTTTCAATTACCAAGGTGAGAGAAAGGTGAAGGTGTTCCACCGGCGGCTCACACTGCACCTCCGTGTGCTGCAGGGTCAATTGTACCAGATAATATATCACCATGTTAATCATGATAATGATATAATTTACTGCAACCAGAACTGTGTGAGTTCTGTGCTCTTGTGCAACAGCCAAACTCCAAATCAGGGGTATCCTGGGGTGGGGGTGGGGGGGTGGATTTAGGATGATTCCAAGGGCCCCCAAGTGACAGGAGTCCTAAAAATTTTGGAACATAATTGAATTGGTCTGGGTAGGGGGCCCTTTAATGTGGCCCGAAATCTTTAGAGGTATCCCATGTGAAATAGACATTTCCACCTGTGTTGCAGCATCCATATTTGCGGAAAACTTTGTCCCTGAGTTTCGAGACGGAGAGACCTTTTTCTCCGTCTTTGCCATCTTCTTCCCTGCAGCCACTGGCATTCTGGCAGGTGCCAATATATCTGGGGATCTGAAGGTAGGTGCCGTGGGTCAGGGACGACCCCAGAGCGCCAGAAAGGGGCACCTAGCTGTTGTTCTTGTCAACAGTGCAGAATTTGTGCTTTTTGTACCATTTCCCCTCAATAAATCATTTCATAGAGCAGATTATTGAAAAATAAAACTGCAACCACTTTAGCAACACAGAGGAAAACAGAACTTTGCCTTTATGTTCACAAACTGACCTTTCAGACCCAAATAATTAAGCTTCCTGGATCTAGGTTTTAGTATCTTTGAGCAAAAGATACAGTTGTAAAAAAAAGAAGCACGAATCAGCAACTCCCTAAAAGAATAGTACTGGCTTTGCAACTAGCGAGATACATCGAAATTGGTACATTTTTAGACTTCGCATACAATGCAGCCCAAAGAACATGAACTAAATGACTTTGCTCTATGGGGCACTAACACTCAGGAACACTCACAAAAGCTTAACATTTATCTGTAAAGCAGGCATGCTGTACATCGTTTATTTAACAGAATTGAATTACCTAAGACTTATATTCAGAATGTCTTATTAAAATGTATGACAGGTGATTCCAGACCATTCAGGAGAATATGTTGCTATGATTTACGTGTCGTCCTATTTTAACACGTAATTGGATTTCTTTTGTAAAGGACCCCCAAGCTGCAATTCCAAAGGGAACTCTTCTGGCCATTTTCATCACGGGACTGACGTATCTGTGCGTAGCCATTTGTGTGTGTAAGTAGATGTAAACAATCCTGCATTTTCTTAAGGGCACGTACCTTTGACCTTCAAATCTTTCGTTTCATCAAATTGTCACTCTTTGAAAATTATGAGTTATTTCATAGCTGCCCTTGCAGTCTCTACTAATTAATTAGGGATGCTTGGGGATGCTTAAATACACTGGTGTTTGAATATTAATTGAAATGGCACAAAAGCGTGCTTGAAAATCAATGTACATGATGGCTCACAGAATCCCTGGTCTAATCAAAAACCTGTCTTGATGCTGCTGTGAGTCTTTTGCAGCAAAGTTTAAAATCAATTGACAGCTTCCAATTCCAAAGACCCATTGAGAAAACAGACTGGGACGAAAAAGCCTGCCTGTCACAACACATGCGCTCACATTTCTCCTCAGAGCCTCCACACTAACTCGTGGAATATTATTATATTAATAGTGATTTTACACATTCATATAAATGTGTGTACCACATCATTTCTCAGCCATGGTCCCTGAAATATACTAAATATGGTATACATTCAGTCCAGGTGAGTTCTTAATCTCATATTATTGCAAATGACACTTTGACTTAGTATAACAGGAAAATCAGGTCTTTAGTTAATGGATTCAGTTTAACATGATTTTAAAGTCTTTACCATTTTTAATTCCAAGGATTAATTCAATAAATAGCTCAATGAGGCTTAATTAATTAAGAGCTCAGTATGTGCAATGTCCTGCAAGGAGTGGAATTGAAAAACACTGCTGTAATATCATAAATTTGACAGCATAATTTGCATATCAAATTAAATATCAAATCCATGGACTCAAATGCAGGACTATAAATGAGGTCCGAATTCATCTAAAAATTATATGGCACCTGATATATCATACAATTGGCATATGAAATTGTCGATGTCCCAGCAGGGAAACTGATTTAATGACTTTGACGGAGCACATCTGTGTCTCGTGTTTGGCATGTGCTCCATTATCAAAGACAACAAAAAGCACTAACATGTGGAACAGTAGTGAACTGTGCTAAAAGTGATATCAGTGATACAAGGTGAAAGTCCATGGTCCCATACCATGGCAGCAACTGACAAAACCAGAGTCCAATGTCATGTACCTGCAAAAAGCAAAGTCGAAAAACAAAATTTCTGGCAGTCCTACAATGGTGTGAGATGTACTCCCACAGTACAGCCTGCCTGTCCAATTTGCCATGTTAAATATTTCTTTAAGAAGACATACTTAGCAGTCTGACTTGTTAGTCATCCATGTTACTGCATTCCATGCAGCCCTCTGTCAGTGAGCACTTTGTAGAGTCCTGTCCAGAATCGGCCAGGTGGCCACATGCTTACGACCACCCTGGACCAGATGGTAAACTTGTGGATGAATGTTCTAGATATATGTTGGATTCAAGTCACATTGCCTCCATAATTGAGCGTGGCGTCTCAGAAACAAGGTGAAATTTTATGCCCAGTATCAGTGTTGAGCAGCCACGTCAACAAATTATATAAATCATTTTTATATCCACCTATTATGAATACAATGACTCCTTCTAGAAGTTACCCAGATTTCCTCCCTTAGAACACCATATAAATATGTATTAGTGAATAGGGTTTAAAGTTGTGATTTTTATTTGGATTCATCACCCCATTAACAGTGAGTGACCCTGTTGTCTTGTTTCTTTCCTTTTAGCCTCTACAGTTGTGCGGGATGCAACAGGCAATGTAAACAGCACCTTCTCGGGGCCGGTGAACTGCAACGGGTCGGTGGCCTGTGAACTCGGTTACAACTTCACATCCTGCAAAATAGAGCCCTGCAGATTCGGCCTCATGAACAATTTCCAGGTAGCCAGAAATGCAACTTCAGCATTTAAATGAAACTGGTGACTTGATATAAGGATTCACGCCATGTTAGTATTGTTTGGAATGAGCGGGACTCTTGGTGGTGCTGAGTCTGTGTCCCATTCCGCCCAGGTCATGACTATGGTGTCTGGCTTTGGCCCACTTATAACGGCAGGAACGTTCTCAGCTACTCTCTCATCAGCCCTTGCCTCTCTTGTTAGCGCCCCCAAAGTCTTCCAGGTAGGTGCTGTGACCTTTTCATTTGAACTGAGCTGTTCATTTTTAAGTTCTGGGGAATTCAGTTCCCTTGAGTTTCAAATCACTGCACAAAATACAGCTTTTGCTATTTTTAAATGGATGAAGGCTGCCTGTTTTTTTGAATATGGTTATTATTCTCTCATTTCTGTCATGAGAGCCATAAATGTAACCTTGAAAAAATTCTCCACTCACAGGCACTGTGCAAAGATAACATCTACACAGCGCTACATTTCTTCGCCAAGGGACACGGCAAAAACAACGAGCCCTTCCGTGGCTACGTCCTCACGTTCGTCATTGCCGTGGCATTCATTCTTATCGGTGACTATATCCGAAACCGAGCACTGGAAAAACCCAGCCTGACATCCAACACAAGTCACAGATCAACATAAAGTATAAGTCCGCCCAGATTTTATAGACAAAAACAACATTTTGACACTTGATAACAAAACTGTTATCAAGGTACTGTACATGATGAAAAGGTTCCTACTTCTGGAAACTTGTATGTTGTTGTGTCCTGAAATAATGCATCTAAAGTAGTTCAACCAATTTTCAGTGATAAAACTGGGTGTGGGGGAAGTGTGGGGGAAAACACTAAATCCTAAAAAAACTAAAAATAAATAAATAAATCCAAATAATATATCATTTCCCCCGAATAGAATATGTGTTGGTGTAACTCAGAAACTCTCCTTCAGAAGGTTGTACCAGCATCGCCTTGATGTTTATGTTTTCATCTCTGTTTCCCAGCGGAGCTCAACGTAATCGCTCCCATCATTTCGAACTTCTTCCTAGCCTCTTATGCCCTCATCAACTTCTCTTGCTTCCACGCTTCCTATGCAAAGTCACCGGGTAATTCACTTCTTAATTCTTATGTGAACTGTGCTAAATAGAATACAAAGCCTCATTTTGAATAGTAGGACTGAACTAAAATTATAGGTCCCAATATGGAGTCCTGATGTACTCCTCAATGAGATAGAAAACAAATTGTTAATCTGAAAAATGTGTTTTTCTGTGAAACAACCTGAGAGATACAACAGAGCCTATTTCCATGCAAGTGCCATTTTGCAGTTTCTTGTAAATTAGACAATGCATGGATTTTATTAAGGTACTTGTTATAATGCTTGTCCTGTCTGTACATGGTATAACTGGAGAGATTTGGTCTGGCAGGATGGAGACCGGCTTACAAATACTACAACATGTGGCTGTCACTGCTGGGTGCCATATTGTGCTGCTCCGTGATGTTCGTCATCAACTGGTGGGCTGCGCTGCTGACCTACGGCATTGAGATCTTCCTGTACATCTACGTTACAGTGAAAAAGCCAGGTGACAGAAAAACACAGTTCTATGACATTGTCATTGTTAGCCTCTTGTTAGCTGGACCATGTGACTTCTCACAGAGCACCATTTCCTGTCTGTTTTCTTTTCCCCTTTGTTCGTTTTTTGCCCTGCAGATGTGAATTGGGGTTCCTCGACACAAGCAGTGACATTTGTCAACGCTGTAAACAATGCTTTGACCTTACTTGGAGTGGATGACCACATCAAAAACTTCAGGTGCTGTGAAAAAAGATGGAGGCGTTCAGGGAAAAAAAGACATGTTTAGAATAGTTTAAGTTTTAATTAAATTGTTGAAGTTCCTTGCTAGAGAGTATGCTCATCACTGTGACCGTTATTTATAATGGGAAATGATGCATCATTAATTACAGTCATTTAGAAGATGCAGGCACCTTTAATCTCCTGTTCCCTTCAGGCCCCAGTGCATTGTGCTGACTGGAGCCCCCAGGTCCCGCCCTGCGCTCCTTGACTTAGCCCACTCCATCACCAAGGACTATGGGCTTTGTCTCACCTGCCAAGTGTTTGTGGTGAGGACACTCTTTATAGTGCTGTAAACTTGAACTTGGATGGCATTCAGATGTTCATGGTCTTTGTAGAGGGTCATTAACACTTGACTTCAGATAGATTAGGGGTTTTATACGCCAGCAGTTAAACCTCACCTGGTGACTTCGTTCAGTCATTAATACGCGGCCTGCTTGAATACGGCCCATAGCAAAGGAAATGAAACGCGAGTCAAACTGAATCCCCAAACACAAGTTGAAATTTACGAAATTTACAAATTACACTACACTCACAGAGACAGACAGGGATGCTACTTTCGTGACACTGTTTCAATTCAATCAGGGACCGCGGTTAAAGATGCTCCAAGAGATGAATGCGGGAATGGAGCCCAACCAGGCATGGCTGAACACGAAAAAACGCAAAGCTTTCTACACAGCGGTAGCGAGCGATTCCTTCAGGGAAGGCGTGGAAAATGTCCTACAGGTAAGCGTGTTCGGGACAATGCCGCACGTAAAGTTGATGACGGAGCAAGACAGCATTACAGCTTTCACTATCGGAAAGGCAGCTCAAACTACTGATACGTTATCAGGATTTTAAATATCCGAATGCACCGTATAATGCCATCATTACACTTCATGTGTAGAGTTTACCATGTTCAGCTGATTTAAACAACTAATTTGGGGACCATAAAGCACTTATCTATTGGTTATTGGTTAATAGGCATCTGGACTGGGTCGACTGAGGCCCAACACTATCGTGATTGGGTTTAAGAAAGACTGGAGGACTGCAGCCAGGGAGGACGTGAAGAACTACGTTGGCGTGCTGCAGTAAGTACCTCCAGCTGTACTGCCACTAACGGTGATGCTGAAGTGGGTCTGAGCCGTAATGTCTGCTCTGGTCCTGTTTGTGGCAGCGACACGTTCGACTTCGAATACGGCCTTGTGATACTGAGAGTCAGTCAGGGCCTGGACATTTCCTCCATCATTGAGGCGGAAGGTAGGTATGCAGTGCTATACATGCATGGCCTAAAAGGGGCGTAATCATCTGCAGAGCATTCATAACAAATGTGACACAATGACAGTATAATCGATTAAAAGGCTGTATAGCACACTGTGCCTTCATTACACATATTGATGGCTTATGATGAAATTTAAACTTTGAATTACACTGGAAACATATCAAAGCAACCGATCCGAAGGCCGCTTACATATGACTCGATAAACGTTTTCCTTTCATATCAGGGTAGTAAATTTGAAGGTTGAAGCCAAGTTAAATACCATAGAGCCTGACCGTTTTCAGCTGAGTGTAATTCGGTTGCATCTGTGTTGGGCCGCAGAGGAGATGGAGAGGCTGGCCCTAGAACAGCAGGCTGTGGAGGCTGAGGAGCTTCAGCAGGCTGGAAGGGGCCCCTTCTGGTCCAGGAAAACATCTAAACAGATGCTAACACCACAAGGTACCAGAATTCATTTATAGGCTTCTTGTGCTGGTATTACCACACACCATACAACTGCATAAATACCATTACGTTGAAGTTTTCTAATGAGAACGTGTAAAATGAGAAATGCACATCAAAAGGTCATTCTTGTCTATAGCATTTAATACAATTTATAACTTTTTGTTTATTGTTTATATTCATGACAGTTTCACTCAGTTCTGTAGGTCAACAAAATCAGTGTGTAGTAAAAAAAAATCAATTCCATTCCCTGCCATTTACTCCACCCCCTCTCCATCTCCCTCTCCACCCCCTCTCCATCTCCATCTCCATCTCCCCCCGCCCCTGCAGTGTCTGTGAATGGCCCACAGACTTCTCAGGTACCAAAGGTTAACCAGAGGTTAATGGAAGCAAGCACCCAGTTCCAGAAGAAACAAACCAAAGGCACAATTGACGTGTGGTGGCTCTTTGACGACGGAGGTAAAAGCCACTTATGTCACTTACGTTGCCTTACAGTCACAGTTAGGGTTAACTGCATTAGTCATTGTATGTTTCATTTTATGACTTTCTTGCTTTCCTGGTTTGCATAAAAGCTTGGAAGATGGATGGGTTGCTGGATTACACACCTTCATCCTGGAATTTCAACATCACACACAATTTATTTATTTATTATTTATTTTTACTAAGCATGTACCTTTCTTCATTTCTTTTTCTATTGGCCAGATCCAGGTGGTGTGATCTGTTCTCTGAGCTAAACACTCATCTTACGCCATATACTGCATATGCAATCTGTTATCTTGATATTAACTTATACACACTTCTGGAAATCAGCAATATCCAGCCAACTTCATTATACAAAAAAGGCAAATTGAAGTTAAAGATATTCACTGATCAGCCATAACATTCAAGCCACTGAAGTGAATAACATTGATCATCTTGTTAAAATGGGGATGGAGGCGAGCCCGTCTGGTCCGATCCCACCGGAAAGCTACTGTATCACAAACAGCTGGAAAGGTTAATGCTGGCTATGATAGAAAGGCATCAGAACACACAGTCCATCGCATTTTTCTGTGTATGGGGCTGCGTAGCTGCCAACCGGTCAGAATGGCCATGCTCACCCCTGTCTGTCACCAAAAATGTCAACTACGGGCATGGGAGCGTCCGAACTGGACCATGGAGCAATGGAAGAAGGTGGCCTGGTCTGATGAGTCACGTTTTCTGTTATATCATGTGGACGGCTCGGTGCATGTGTGTCATTTATCTGGGGAAGAGGTGGCACCAGGATGCACATGGTTAAATTCGAGGTTAATTTTGGTGTACGAAGAGTAAAGTCCAAAACTAAAGTATACAATGTGAGGAAGGCT
>JAODLD010000008.1:7440051-7456032 GCA_026781065.1 Mormyrops boulengeri | reverse complement strand
AGCTATTAGTTAGGTTCTCCCCAAACGAGCTTGATGGGCCGAATGGCCTCCTCTTGTTTGTAAATTTCTTATGTTCTAAGAAGGCAAGCCGGCAGAAGCATGTTCTGCTGAGAAACCTTGGGTCCTGGCATTCATGTGGATGTTACTTTGACACACATCGCCTAACATTGTTGCAGACAAAGTACATCCCTTCATGGCAGTAGTAAGCACTGATGGCAGTGGCCTCTCTCAGCAGGATAATGCCACACTGCAAAAATTGTTCTGGAATGGTTTGAGGAACATGAAAAATTCCCCAGATCTCAATCCAACTTAGCATGTGTGGGATGTACTGTACAAACAAATCTGATCCATGGAGCCCCCACCTCGCAACTTATAGGACTTAAAGGATCTGCTGCTAATGTCTTGGTGTCAGATACCACCAGACACCTTCAGAGGTCTTGTGGAGTCCAGGCCTCGATGGGTCAGAGCTTGTTTTGGCAGTATGAGGGGGACCTACAAAATATCAAGAAGGCGGTTTTAATTTTATGGTTGATCGGCACATGTTTAAGACAGAAACAATTGCTGTTCACACAGATTATTTCGTATTCAAATGTATTCTTATGCTTTTTGGAAACAAATGAAGTCTTTAGTGTCTAGGTTCAGTCCGTACCTCAGGATACCATTAAAGAGTATCATATAACTTGAGTCCCTGGTGCGTGAATATAGGTCAGAGGCGGGTGATGAATTGTAATCCTCAGGTCCAAAGTCAAATCATAGCGCATTGTTATTTCTTTGATCATGTTAATTCGAATTGTGTTAATGTTGGTGCACCAATAGGAGAACACTATGAGCACTGCAGAGTACTCCTACTCAGCCAGTCAATTTCATGTCTTGGAGGACGTGCGACCACAGAAGCTGGAACTCCTATTTTGTGTATTGATTTGACTGGCCCTGGCAATAATAATATGAAATGGTGATGAACACTCTCTCCATCCAAGGCCTGACTCTGCTTATCCCGTACATCCTAACCACACGCAAGAAGTGGAAGGACTGCAAGTTGAGGATCTTCATTGCGGGGCAGACTGACCGCATAGAGCAAGACTGGGCAGAGTATGTGGGGGGGAAACCCTTCGAATGCATAAAAAGGACATCGTGTTTGTAAGAAAATGTGTAGTTAGCAGGCTTTCTGTTTGTTGCATAGGATGGAGGGCCTTCTTAAACAATTCAGGATCAAATACATAAACATCAGCGTCATCACTGACATCACCTCCAAGCCAAGCTCTGAGAGGTAAAAAAACGTTCGGCTCACGTGATTAGGGTTAACGCACTAAGCTTTTCTCACTCCAATCCAATTTGATGCAACTATATGCACCTACTTTTCTCAGCTGGAAAAACTTTGAGGACATGATTGAGCCTTTCCGCCTTCGCGATGGCACAAAAGAGACAGCCATTTCTGACGCACAGAAGAAGGAGAACTCGTGGAAGATCACAGATGCCGAGCTGGAAATGCTTGAGGAGAAGGTAACTCAAGTTCTCAGTAGATGAAGAAAGATTAGGAAATCTTTATTGCCACGCAGGTTTAGATTCAGGCCAGCAAAGTGCAAAGACAAGGGGGGACGAGACATAAGACGTCCTCAATTCAGAATTAACTCACAGCTGGAAGTGTGGAAATAGCAAATACCTAAAATGGACACATCACTGCATTCTTTAATCAAGACATAAACAGTGAGTACTTTTCCCTACACAGACATACCTGCAAGTTCGCCTGAATGAACTTCTGCAAGAGAATTCAAGGGCAGCCAACCTTATCATTGTGTAAGTACACAGGACTCATACAGCCTCTGGATTTTAATTATGGCAAGAATTATGTACATTTAATTAGCATGTACCTACAGAAAATCAATAATAATTATATTCGTTCATCTCTAGATAGGCCATACTACATGTTTGTATGCCCGGTGATGGACTGGCATTTCTACAGTAATGCTATCATTGAAAGTACAGTTGACCCTTCCACATAGAAGGGCTTAGGGACACTGGCCCCCTGCGATCTGGAAAAACTGCATAAAATTCTTTGGTCCCCATGGCGAGCGGAGCAAAGCAGAAAAATGTGAGACAACGCGAGATACAAAGACCACTGTGGGATCACTGCGAGACCACTGTGAGATATCCCACGAGAGGATGCCATAAACACGCTTGACGTCCTCCAAACCAGCACTGCACATATATTTTATGCATTTATAACTTATTAAACTTGTTGTATATCATCTGTGGCTTTCGTAAAACTCCCCAAAATTTACCATTTACTTTTTTATGCCGACCCACGATGTATGGAAACCACGATGGGGAAGGTCATGATGCAGAAGGGTCAACTGTATTTCCAAAATTAGTTTGGCGCTAATGGCATGCTTGAATCATGTTATATGACATGAAGGCCTGCAAACTGCCACAATGTTTACATTGTGCAATTAAAATGTATCAATCCCCCAGTTAATGCTCCGGCAGGCCTAAGGCTTAGCCGGATTGGATTGCTGTCTTTTTGTGCATTTTTAGACCTGTACATTTTAGGCTTAAATTATATTGAATATGTTCAGTACTCTGTAATGTGCGGCTACCATACCAACCCTTACATGGACCGTACCTTTCTTGCAGGAGCACGCCTATAGCTCGGAAAGGAGCCGTCTCTGACCACCTCTACATGGCTTGGCTGGACGTCCTAACCAAAAATCTCCCACCAGTCTTGCTTATCAGGGGAAACCATAAGAGTGTGCTAACCTTCTACTCTTAAGTGGCCGCTTCACGGCCAAACACCACAACAACTTCCGTAATGTAACATCCAATGTGGCAAACGGTTACATGTGTAGCTCTTCTGCTGCCCTCTAGTGGACATACCCATTTAATACCGCATTCAACAGCATTTAGTCCATGTATTGTCTGCATGGTGAAGAGGTTGAAAATATTGTATAAATGTTATGAATTTACAGTAAATTAAAGGGTTTAACACAGGATAAAGGTTAGTTTGACATATCACAAGCCTCACATCTTGTACATTATTTAAACGCCATACAAGCTTTTTCATATTTGCTATATTGCTGAAATAAACATGTTTTACAATACAATGCCCCATTTAAATTGAACTAGACGTAAATACATATTAATGAGTCCATGTGAATCACGCACTTTTAATGTTAGTGAGAGATAAATCTAGTTAATGCAATGTATGGATGGAGGCAGAGACGGTACACAGGCAAAAAAAAATTATAGTGGTTGCAGAGTACAGTTAAGGGAGATCTCGTACTGTATATATGCAGTTCGAAATCTCTGGTTCGTCTGTTGATGGCGATGGCACTATCTGTAAGGGGCGAGACAACCGAAACAGCAGCCAATCCTGCCGAATAGCCCTACCCAGTCATTTAATTAGGTTTGAGTGGAATTGTTATTAAAGAAACCGCTTGGATGTTACAATATTATACACGTACATACATGTTTCATCTAAAACCTAATGGGGTTGTAAACTTCAGTTTAAGTTGCGCTTAAATCATTTTTAGGCACTTAGTTCGCAAATAAAAACTTTTCAGGCTGCAGTTTCAATTCATGTACTTTGTTGCTGGTTGTCATAAATGTATTGTTTTTTTTAAATGCAAGTGAAATATTGGTGTTTGATTCTGACGTACAATGTGTTCATTTTCAAGTTCTACAGAGATGATCTAATGAAAAAAAAATCGTAAAGTTGATATAAAATGCGGAATAAGAAATCAACTCCAATGGATAGGTGGATGGATGACAGACATTACCTGTAGCTAGAAACAGGCTTACTAATACTTAATACAATGTTACTTTTGATTGCACTGCATTTGCAACGAAAAAAATTAACACCAGCAATGCAATGATTAAACGTACTGAGGCTACATTTTCTGTGCCTAGAACACCCATTAGTTAAGCTTGAGAGCAATATTGCTGCGTCCGGCGGGATTGCGCTTAGTCTGCCAAGTCAGTTGCGCAGCAGGCTTACTGCGCTGACGCTTTCAACTACAAAACTTTATTTCAAAATTTCCCATCATTCTTCGTTCGCTGGGCTGCGGAAATTAGCTCAGTTTCAAGAAATGGCTTGTCTCTTTTACAAAACCAGGCATATCTGCAGTTGTGTTTCGGTACACTGTCGTCCGGACGTACGGTTATTACAAAGAAGACCTACTCCTCTCTTTCAGAAATGCGCCATCACTACAAGAAAAAACGGAGACATATTTAACCCAGGTATTTCAGCATACCAAGTACTCCCGACTGAGCGTGAATTTAGCATACTAAGGCAGCCACCGTATTCGTGTAGCTTCGCTTTCTGGCTTACCACTTATTTATAGTAGCTTAGCATAAATTAGCTAACCAAACATTCGTTATGTTTAGTTACAAACAGCGCATGCATATAGCGGCGGGTTGCGCACCATGAGCCGGCAGTAATCTGACTATTCAAAGGTAACACTGTTTCTAGGACCGCTGTGCAAGTATTTCATATTCTGTTTGCACAAAACGAAAACATCCAAGTAAAATCTATTTCAAGTATTGCATTGTTGAGATTAATTCCTTCACATTTAATCGGTCGTGGGTAAAAAATTTTAAATGATTAAAAATGTATACTTGATGCTTTGTAAATGTTATGTTAGTGTTATAAAAGCCTGGCCATCCTGTACTGGATAAACAGCCGCAAAGCAGATTGATCGGCATGGAACAAAAGCGTGGTTTCAGAGTTCAAGGGAGTCCGGTGCTGTCTGGCAGTTCCCTGTCGTGTAAGCCGTGGTCTGCACGGTGTTACCCGAACAGCCGGCGTTATCTCTGGCGCTGGAAGTAGGAGCGGTGGTCCTGACCAAGTCAAGCCGGTACTGAAGGTCGCCAGGCTTTCGGAAAATGCTACCATCCCAACAAAGGCATCGGCGAAAGCCGCCGGTTATGATCTGTACAGGTTGGTTACATTTCTAACACATCAGCAGCGTTACACTGACATCTATCCACGTTCAATCAATGGTGCCATTTATAGCGTGCGGCGGAAATGGAGCTACAAACATCAAATTAAACGAAAAAAAAAACGTTCTGATTTATTGCCGCATGTTTTAATATTAAGCAATTGGGCAGTTTTTAAATCGCAAACGTGTTAATTATTTTTTATAAGCCCAGGTAGGCGATATAGGTTTAAATTTAAGCAAGGTACAATTAAGGTGAGGCATCAGAAATTTAAGTCGATTTAAGTTTGCCTCACATTCAGCCCGAAACAGAAACATGTCAGTATTTATAAAACGAAGTAACATTAAAATTACAATAACTACCCATTTCTTTTTTGACAGTGCGTATGACTACTCTATAGCCCCAATGGAAAAAGCCGTAGTAAATACTGATATCCAGATCGCCGTCCCCCCTGGATGCTATGGCAGACTGGGTATGTTCTAGGCCGAGCCATTTACTTTTTATTGCCTGCGTCTTTCCTTGGTCCAGGCGTGTAAACGTGTGAAAACAAACGAATAAAATTAACTCATTTTTTCTTTTTAAGCACCACGATCCGGATTAGCTGTAAATCACTTCATAGACGTCGGAGGTAATAACATTTTTAAACATTCAGTGTCCGTCTTACCGATATTAATTCAGATTTCAGACTGGACTGTGTCACTGGCAGATATAAGCCACCCTAAGGCTTGCAGTCTGTGGATTTCTAAGCAGATTTCTAATACGTTTCTTTCCCTAAGCTGGAGTTGTAGATGAGGATTACAGAGGAAATGTCGGTGTTGTCCTTTTCAATTTCAGCAAAGAAACATTTCAAGGTAAGACTTGTTTCAAAATGTTTATTACCCATGCACATGCTGTTAAGTGAAATATGTGACCTTTTTCAGCTCTCTGGAATAGACAATTAAACCTATAATGTGGTATTTTGTAGTGCAGCTCACAATGAAACGCGTAGGTCACCAGCTGGGCTAAAAAATATTCTGGAAAAGTAAGAAGTATTTATTATACAGAAGCCATTATTGTGCGTCATTTGCAAAATAAAACAGTCCCAGATTAAGCTTTTATTTCATCACCTACTCTTCTGTATGGTTAATAGAATATGCGTTTTTTGGATTTGTTTTTGGGTATGGTGGTATGTGCATGTTATTGCAAGGTGTATTAAGAAAGGAAAAAACTACAACAGTGGTGATGTTAACTGTAGTCCGCAAAGGGGAGCGCATCGCCCAGCTGATCTGTGAGAGAATCTGCCATCCCGACCTTGAGCAGTGCGAGGTATCCTGCCTGTGCGGCTGACAGTATGAAAATAACCACATTCCTTTATGCACGTTCCCCCACCCCAACTTAAATTATTATTTTACCCAGGCACTTGATGAAACGGAACGTGGGGCTGATGGCTTTGGATCGACTGGCTGAAGCTGACTGACTCTACTTTAAATGTTATTATTTGGATACTTGAACTTTATTCGGATTTTTATTTTCTTACATAAAGTGTTATAGCTTTGGAACATCTTGTCTCCTCATTTATTTCCTTAAATTACAGACATATGTCTACATCATGAGAAGATGCAGCAAAACTACGGTCATAAAGCTTCCTTTCCAAGCCTTAAATCGGCTTAGAATATCTTAGAATATCATAGCAGTATATTGGCTCCCTAAAGACACCGTTACATTCTACAGTGCTCTTTTAGTTGCTGAGTATTAAGTAACGTGAGTCCAGTGTATATTTGTAGGTTGTGAATTAATACCATTAGTTTGGCAACCACCAGTTCCCTTCTAAACATGGAACTTGTGCTCATAACTAACTGTAATGATATGAACTGAGACAATGAATCTGCCAAACTCATGTACAACATGCTTTTGGAGAACAAAAACTGCATAACTTTAATGTCCAGTAGGCCAAAACTCTTTCATTTTTGGACCGTGGGGGGAAACCAGAGCACCTGAAGGTATGCAAACACGACAACATGCAAACGACATGCAAACTCCACACACGGAACCCTGGTGGAGACTCAAACCCTGGTTCCAGAGGTGTGAGGCAGCAGTACTAACCATTGTACCACCCCCTCGATAATTTGGGGAATAATCACATACAAAATATATTCTGCATCAAGAAACATCTTGACCATAGACCTAGAATTCAGATGAGATCCCAGCAGGCCACAGGGTTTGCTGCTTCAGCTACACCTCAGCCAGCGACCACTAATTACCTTGAAAATAAGTCTTCTCACCTGGTGCTTCAGGAATCCATCAGACATTTAGAAATCCATAGGCTTTCTGTTCCTGTTAACCGGTAATACTGATCCTCTGACATAAAACTAGCCAAGCAGTCCTTTCTGTGATTTGTTGGCTAAAGATTAAATAATTTCAAAGCAGAGTTTTTGCTACAGATTTCAAAAATGTATGAGGGCCACTTGCCCATTAAACACTGATTGCTCGTATTTGGCTGGGAGACAAAGATGCATTTAAGCACAGCTTTCAGTATCTGTTTGCCCCCCTCCCGCATCAATAGCAAAAGCCACATACCAGAATGTTCCCACATCTTCTTCAACTGAACACTGGCTGAGTGTAGAGGTGGGACAAACATGTAGGTAGCCAAACTACGGTGGTCTGTCTCATTGGCTGTCATACCGCCTTGTCACGAGTGCACATAATCAATACTCGTTACACTGGAGGTAACCCAGTAACTGCCCTATGATTTCTGATGGTTGACAATGGCACACTTCGCATTTAAGTATAACCAAGCCCTGTTAAACCAAAAAAAATAGTTTTTATTGTGAATTTACTGAAACTAATCCCTCACCGATGTGAACAAACACTGGTAGTGAAAGGTGGTTGCATCATCTTTGATGACCGCACTGATTGTACTTGCGAGAATGGGTGTGGCCAACAAGGCCTCAGTGCATAATGTTCAGTCACAGATATTACCTCATCAGAATGGTGTATACAATTAAGTAGTTGGTCATTATAAGCACCATTACAAAACCCTTCCTTTCAGGGCTTTATGTAGTTAACAATCGCTTTGATGATTAAAAAAGTGGTATGGTTACAGTATAAACACACTTCATTTACATGTAATATAGATATAACTGAAAGCGGCTACTGAGCTAAACTTTGGTTGGTTGCAGATTTAATTCTCAGACAGTAAAGTTGCTTTTTGGCTTTCTGGTCTGTAAAACTTCAGAAGGCCCAAGTATCTTCCTTAGTGATCCAGAGAAACATTCACAGGAACCTGCTTAAAAGAATTTCAACCTTGAATAGAAAACAGTGACTTAAGTCTTGTCACTGAAATAATAAAAAGCCACAATTTACTGGCACGATGCAAAATTCAAACCCAAAACATAATGAAATAAAGAGTCTCTTGGCACCACCACAGTGGCTGTTAAGATACAGCTGCAAACCTCCCCTTTTTGCCGTTTTTGGGTCTCCTTCTCTCAGACTTGGGCAATCTGACATTTTACGGTTTATTTTTTTAATCCTAGGATGTCACGTTGCCAGCAGAAGTTAATACGTAATACAATGCCAATCTAGTCAGCTGAAAACATGGAAAAGCAGAAGTATGAAAAAGTCCTTCAAGGCCGATCCAAATCCTCAACATTAGCTAAGCAGTTTTCTTTAAAAAATAAAAATAAAAGTCTTAGCATCAGTGCCCTTCTGCAATTTGTGTCCCACGGATTGTCGCAAGATTCAACATATCATTATGCAAACCCTTATTCAACGAGGAGCTTTCTGCACAAAGCCTGAAACGACGACAAACCATGGGGCTGATTTTTCCCCTCACACTTTGTTTTCCCACCCTGTGGCTGCTTCGGAAGAGGCGGCTTTTCTGCACTCGCTGCAGGCAATAAGAGATTGAATCCATGATATGTGGAATCATCTTTGGGAATCAACTGCGCTGTATTCTGTCTCTTTGGTTACACGTAATTTCACCGTTTCCTTGTGCTGTTAGTGGAGAATGATCTGCACTTTTATTTTCAGCGTGTCCCCCAGCTGACCGGTGAGGTAGTCTTTGTCATTCTTGTCTTCCAGCTGGGTCAGTTCTCTCTTTTTGTACAACGGAATACTGCTGATTTGTAAATAATGTGCTCCAGGCTGAAGCTTCATCTTGGTTAAATGAAGGTAGCTTATTCCTTCCTTCTGGTTGATCTTGAAGAGGCCCTCCTCATTCCCGAAGTCAATCAGGTAACGGATGTGGTTGCTAAGGGCGGACAGAGCGGGTGTGATTTCCAGGATGCGTTTTTTGCTGCTCATATTGCTGATGCTGAGGTTCAGCAGGAAAGTGTTTTCCACATCCACGCTTGCCAGGCTCACAATCTCTTGCTCATCCTGAAAATATAACAGACCATTCTGCAATCAGCTGACGACTCAGTAAACAAAAACACAAGCATTTTTTTGAATTCCCCAACCAGCAATGCACCACTCCCCAGCCACTAAATAATAGCTGCCCTCCGCTATGTCACATATGGATTAAATGCAAAGGACGCGTTTCATTGTTGTGTCTGTGTGCTGTGGTGTCAACAATGACGGCTTTTCACTTCAGTGACCTTTCCTGCATTAGGTGACAGGTCAAATATTTAAAGTCTGTTGCTTTTCTGGCAATCTGTGACTTGAAGGCAGGAAATCATAGTTCACAGCCGCTGCATGTGATTTTAGGGATGCTAAACAGGCCTTGAAGCTTACCTGAGAGCCGCTAACAACTCCATCGTCTGTTACATTGGCACTCCTGCGTTTTCTGCCTTTTTTGGGGTAACCGTTAACTTTGCATTCATAGCAGGCCTCAGGGGAGAGGGCGTTGTCGTCACTGTCGGCTATCTGGCCTCCGCTCCCGAAGCCCAGACCGGTGACGCAATGCCTGTAAGGCAGAGGGACAAAATTACTCATGATTTGGAGAGACATCCGGCAGGCATGGATGCTAAGATTTCGACGTGCAGCAGCCAGAGGGCGCTAACCCTTGTCCTGCTCGGTAGTAGCCTGGCGGGCAGCCGCACAGGTAGCCCCCTTCAGTGTTGGAGCAGCCGTGGCTGCAGGGTTTCTGGGAGGACGAGCACTCGTTGATGTCCTCGCAGGCCCCGCTGAACGCCTGGTAGTTGAAGCCGGTGGGGCAGAGGCAGCGGAAACTGCCCAGCGTGTTGTGGCAGGAAGCGTCGCCACACACCTGGCTGTTCTGGCACTCGTTTTCATCTGAGTGTGAAAGACAAAGGATAAACAAAAACAGAGAGATGAAGAAACAATGTGGTGCACTGACTTTATGAGGGCCAGGTGCTCCAAGGGACGGGGTGTGGCTGACTAGTGACATCACTGGTGATGCCCTCAATGGCAGGCACATGTGACATCGGTGGGTGGGGGGGTGGGCATGTTCATTTGTTCAGGCAAAAGTTGCAAGTGTTCAGGCACCCCCAACCCCACCCCCACACATGCCATAACAACCTAACAATCTTTCTCACACACACACACATAAAAAAATAAATATCGAAGAGGATATTCTGTCCCATGGACCTTAAAAGTATGGTACTGTAAATAGTGACTGAGTAGGCCAAAATAAATTATTTATATTAAAGATGGAAACGAAAATAACTGTAAATCAAGTCCTTTTATGAATGTTTCCATGTGTTACATCACCCTGTCATCTAAACTGGGACAGGCCCACCTCCTTCTGAGAGAATGACTGCCATACCTGTGTGCTAAGGTATATTTTCAGATTCGGGTAAAATGAGGGGCAACCTAAATTTAATAAAAGCCTCCTTTCTTAGAGTTATTTCCTGCAGTCTTTACCCTCAAAGTGATCTTTGAAGGGAGGTCCTTCAAGAAAGAGAATGAGCAAGCAGGCGGTCTTGGTGAACATCACAACGCGGCGTCTGGTAGAAAGAGACAAGTGGCCTCACCTACGCACTGGTTCCACTGGTAGTGCTGGAGGTATCCCTGGGGACAGCTGCACCGATATCCGCCCACTAGGTTCTGACAGCCATGCTGGCATCGATGGTTCCCCTCGCACTCGTTCACGTCTGTAGGACGTAGCACAGGACAGCAGAAAACAAGCACCAAATGTTTCATGGGACTTATCCAGGCTGAACTTATGTCCGAGGACAGACCATGAGTCACAGTGAGATACGGAAACTCCTCGTCTGGAGATGCGGCTGACCTTCGCACTTCTGTCCACTCTGGTCCAGGATGTATCCACGCTGACACTCACAGCTGAAGCTGCCGGGACTGTTCTGGCACATTCCGTCAGAGCCACAAAGGCCGGGGTCCATGGCACACTCATTGTTGTCTGCAGGAACAAGACGACAAGCCTCAGTCCCACACTGCTGTCCTCGAATGACTGAACGGGGATCTGCAGTCCTAAGATCAGCAGAGGTGGAAAGTTCAGGTCCAGAAAGTACAAATCCAGACCAAGGTTTTATTTCAACCAACCAGTTGAGCATAAAGAGTCACATTGACAGAGTACTCAGCTGGTTGGTTGAAACAAAACCTTGGTCTGGATTTGTACTTTCTGAACCTGAACTTTCCACCTATGAAGATCAATGTGACGGGGATGACTGGGTACACCCTGATTCGTCCCTGGCTCGAAAACTTTGGTTGTAACCAGTAAAACAATCCCTATGACGAATTACTGCTACTCATTATTCCTGGTAACTGCTCAATTTGAGGAGTCATGTTTGTATTCATGGTTCTTTTTTCGCGATAGTTACTGATATGATTTGTCCTCATCGATATGGTCTTACAAAAATGTTACTATTACGTTACAAAAATGTTAGTTATTATTTCACAGTCATTCATTTGGTGCATTAAATTGTGTCTCTGCAATGCCCCGTCCCAATTAAAAGTTCCCAGTAGACTGGCTGAAAGAGTTTACCTAATTTCAAGTGTTTAAGGCTGAGGTCATGGGAGTTTCAGCAGGAGCTGGCTAATACTGCTGTATCCATGGCAACAGACAGCTCAATGCTCCATAACAAGTCATAGTTAAGTTAGCATAACTACAAATCAGTCAGGCTTAATTTGATTTTTAGATATAATACCGAAACCATTAAGTCTGAGATATCCCGAAGAGAGTTATTTTACGGTGTATGATGAAAGCTAAATGGATCCATTAGTTCAGCTCAGCTACCTCGGACAGGAGCGCGTGCGCGGGTGACTCACCGATGCAGGCCGTGTGGTGCTGGCTGAACCCGGGGGGGCACTTGCAGGTGAAGCCCCCGATGGTGTTGACACACAGGAACTGGCAGTTGTGCTGTTTGGTTGAGCACTCGTCCAGATCTGAGGCAGGGCGGGGGCACATGAACACAGGCGCTCACATAAGTTTGGGTCAGTGTTACCTCCGAGCCTTCGAAGGGGTTACTGTGAAAGAAGGCAGATTGTTAGCCTGGAGGTGTGTGTTATGTATACGCTGTCCCCACAATGTTATACAGCCCTGATATTTTGACATTGTGGGGACCATTTTTTCTGTTCCCACAAGGGGAAACTCAATTTCTGTAAAAATCTGTGATTGCAATCAAAAATCTGAAAATGCCAAAAGTCTTGTATTTTGTTTGGTTTCTTATGGTTAAGGTTGTCATTGCTGGGATTAGGATAAAATACGAATAAAAACATGTGTGTGCATGCGTGTGTATGTGTGCATTCATGGAGACCAGCTCTGTCTAGCACAGGAGGAAAACTGCAAACTAGGCCTGCCTAATCCAGGAAGCGAGACACATCTGCTGCCAAACTACACAAATTACTGCCTGAATGAGCGCTCATGCCCCTGTGCTCCAGATGCTCATCAAAGCCCCTGGCTTTCACAGGCCGTTTCGGGCGGGGCAGAAGACACTAATTATTCATAATTTTCCCGTCCAAAGCCCGTGCCCTGCAAATGAACCGGACTTCGGGGAAAACCAGAGAGAAATCAGCCTAGAAATATGTAAATAAAGATTTAAAAAGATGAAAAATAATGAGGGTGGTGCAAAGTTACTAGTTCATTGTAAACGGCATGGCTAATCCAAAGTGGGCTGTATTCATCAGGACTGTGTACTAGACAGTCGCCACGCCCATGGAGAAGTTAGGAGTGTGATTTACAAACTACAGGCTTCACTGGGCGACGCGCCCAGCACTCAGCTTGCCAAATACTAACCTAGGAACTGACTCACTGGCTGAAATGTGCAATAAGTGTCTCTGTGACATTAATATGACTTCACCGGTTATATTATGGTCTGTCTGCTCCACCCCTGGTGACCGCTGACTGAATGCGTGCCGTGAGGCTTTTACTACACCGTGAGCTACGCAGTAAATGACACACCGTGAGCTTTGCAGTGGACAACGCAGCGCAAACTACACAGTAAATAACACACTGTGAGCTACACAGCAAATGACACAGCGCCACCACAGGCTGACCTGTTGAGCTCTGCTAGTTAACCCTCCTGAACACTCACCCAGATATTTATTATTGTTCACACAAAACCTGTTTCTAGGTTGGTTAAGGTTAATGAGCCTAGCTGAATATCACCAGCCAGAAGTTTTCTCCTACAGTCATGGATGTTTCTACACTCCTTTTGTCTCCTAGCATTTCTTTGCCACAAAAGCTTCATAATATCATGTAACTTTACCTTCTGTTATGTCACCTAATCCATGTCACGACACTATGAGCTACTTCAGGTTCTACAAACTACTTTACAAATGAAAGGCTCCTGTGCTCGGCTAAATGGTTCCGTTCTTCTTGTGCTTTGACTGGTTTGTTTCCTTGATTGAAAGACTCATCCTGCTGTTTCACATTAACATTACTGACACACACATGATTATAGGAGACTGACCAATCAGCATAAAGCAAGAACTCTGCTAAAGTGAAATCCAGGTCTTTTTAATAGAAATGGTAGTTTACAAATCCTGCCCTAGCTCACAGTGTCCCCCCTGACATGCATTAGTTGGTCACCCCAGTTATCTTCCACGGCTGTGGATGGTGTTCATTCCTAGTAATTTTGCACTCTTTGTTAAACACCCAGGAACGGTACTACAAATAATGGGTCAGAACTTCAGTGGTTTTCAGAGTGACCATTAGGTGGCAGTGGGGAATCCCCGGTGCACACACAGGTACTGGAGACTGTAGGCAGGATCACTCCCGTGTGCCGAACTGCGTTGTTCATCCCCTTAATGGAAACATCTAATGCTGTTTCTCCACTGCAAGAAGCTGAGCCACAGCGAGTTCACCCCAAAACTGAAAAACATATGTTTTAGAGGGGCTTTAGTGCTATCTATCTGCCTACTGTAGGTTTTTCTGCAGGAGTTGACTAGTTTTGGAGATGTCGGCCATAGAAATGTCGGTCTTCTCCCAAATTTAATAGGACTGAATAACATTCTTTCTGTGATAATTAAGGCACCAAAAAAATACATTTGAAAAATGTAACAGCGACATCTTTTACCAGAAATCATGACCCAGTTACTCAAGATAATCCACAGACTTTGTAGTGAGCAGTCTGATGTAGGAACTATTTTCTTCTACTTAACTCCACACACCAATCGTATCACTGCGCAGAAAATACGACTGCTTGGGGGTACAAGCAGACCCCAGCTCCAGGACTGGGCTTCCTTGTTACCTCTGCAGCTCTTCCTATCCTCCTGCAGGATGTATCCCCTTGGGCAGGAGCACAGGAAGCCTCCGTCTGTGTTCTTGCAGATGAAGTTACATGGCTTCGGTGCCTGGATGCACTCATCCACATCTGCGCTTCCAACAAAGAGAGATGGTTCAGGGAGATGCTAAGGGCATACGCAGATCAGGGGGGTCGCAAGTGGCGGCCGTGGCCACCCTAGACCGAAACCTGCCCCCCCCCATTGGCCATTTTTGCCACATTTTTTTCTTGCCCAGAATTACGTTTCTTGAAGAGGGGATCTTTGCTCTGCAACTGCAAGACACCTGGGAAACACTGCCTGAATTATAAACAATGTAGAGTTATAGCATCTAAGTACTTTAAATATTATGTTATTTTCTAGATGCCTCATATTCATATTTAGATTTATGTGCCGCCCCAAAATGACCTCTGGTCCCGCCCTGGCCACTGGCAAAGGGGGTTGTACAAGCAACCAAATCCCACTGGGTTGACCTGCTCTCATGTATACGCTCCTTCTGTAATCTTGCAGACAGAGAGAACCAGCCGTTTAATGGGCTTTGATTTCATGCACCTAAGAAAACAAATATACAAACAGGAAACATATGGCAGGGAAAGTATGTCACACTAGGCATGTTTGTTTTTAGCGAAGGCACGTACCCACGCAGGTGGTCAGAGTGAAGTCTGTGGTGTAGCCGGGTTTGCAGATGCATCTGTAGGAGCCCTGAGTGTTGACGCATTGCCCGTTATGGCACAAGTTCCCCATGACGTGACACTCGTCGATATCTTAACGAGAACAGAAAGCAGGCTGGGAAATCGTCTGCAAGGATTCCGTGTCAACTGATCTGGCATTGGCGGAGTGACACGGGCCATCCGCGGCGGTACCTCTGCGGTCAGTGGTGTATCCAGGGCCCAGCGGGCACATCTTCTTATACTGTGTGGTGCCCGGTAGGGGGCAGAGCTCACAGTTGTGGCCCCAGCCTTGCCCGCCGTTGCAGCAGCACTCGGACTTGGTGACGCTGGTGCGGCTCGTGGAGGTCATCTGGCACAAAGTCTGCAGCACCTCCGTGAAGCAGAATCCCTGCCTGTTGTCTGTGGGGAGACCGGTGAAGCCCTGAACGGCCATGACACCCACCACAAAGACAACCATGTGCATGGCGTCCATATTTCCCACAATGCCATGGTGCCGTGTTACTGATGTTACTGTATTATAAACACAGACGCAGGTAACTGAAGAGGGATTCGAAAATATGGCCTAGCAATATGATAGCTTTCATGGCTTATAGGTACGACTTCGAACCTTGAGCCTAGCTCTTCACTGAGGACACTTACATAAATGCGGGGCCCCCCCCCCCCCCCGGGGGGGGGGGGGCGGGGGGGGTGTTTTTTTTTTTTGTTTTTTTTTGTTTTTTGGGGGGTGGGGGGGGGGTGGGGGGCGGGGGTGTGGAGG
>JAODLD010000008.1:7402404-7440041 GCA_026781065.1 Mormyrops boulengeri | reverse complement strand
CCCCCCCAAAGAAATGCTAGCAGCAACTGTTTTTTATTTTGTTTTTTAAAAAAGAAATATTTTCCTAAGTGTCAAGTGAAATAAAACAAGTGAAATAAATCAACAAGTGAAATAAATAAGATAATACTTCAAGAAAAAAACACAGAAAGCATTTGGAACGTACCAATGCAGTCCGTGTGCGAGGGGCTTGGTGCGAAGCCTGAGTCGCACCTGCAGCGGTAACTTCCTATCGTATTCTCGCAGCGGCCGTTTACACAGACGCCCGGTTTGGCCGAGCACTCGTTCAGGTCTGGGGTGGGAAGAAACACAGAGGGAGAAGTCAGATATGTGTGCTGCCAGTGCTTATACATGTGGATATCGACGATAAGCACCCTAGGGGTGCGTTCATGTGAATGAAGGGAACTGAGCTACTCTGCCACCAGATTACGTGAAGAATTGTGCAAAAGGCAAAGTATTGTTGCTGAACGGCGTCACAGAACAACTGGGAAGAAGAGATGCAATTTCATTGAGATGCAATGCTGAGCTTTTATGGGATTTCGGTCATATGAAGTATTATTGCTGAAAAATCCCTTCACAAATAAGACACAACAAAACAGAAAGAGCACACTATTAAAGGCTTACTGTAATTTAGTGACCTTAAACTAAACAGACAGGTCTGGGGGTGGGTGAGAAAGGTTTCATTGCCAAGAGTCTGCATATATTTGTCAAAGGGACAAGATACAGACGCTAGCAGACGTCATGACAGTTTTATGGGTTCTGGGACTTTGAGTAGATTTGATTTTCTGTCGCTGCATGGAATGTAGATCCAAGGAAAACAGAGCCGTTCCTGCAAATATGGAATTACAAATGGGAATATGCTTCAGGAAAGACATGGACCGTCCGCCTCACCTACGCAGCCGTCACCGTTGGGCTGTCGGACATAGCCAGGAGCACAGATGCACATGTAAGTGCCAATCAGGTTCTTGCAGATCATTCCTCTGCTTCCACAGTCATCAATCCCATCCTCACACTCATTCTGATCTGGAAGACAAAGACATTTCTATGTATTCATACTAATCAATGGTTCATGGTTTCCTGTTTGGGTATGCAGCTGGCACAGGCCTAGGTGGTCATGGTCGTGGTCATGATATTGTGAGGAAATTCAAGGCATGACATTAGACGCAATGCAATCCTTTAAAAGTCAGAAGAGCCACGTAGCCCAGTTCATGCACAGATTGTTCCTGGCTGACATGTTTAAAAACCGAGCTAATGTTCTGTTTATAATCAGACATAAATAAAAGCGGTATAGCTCCAGACTGGACCAGCTGTGGTTTTTAAACGTTATCTGTTTACATCCGCGGCCTTTTCAGGTCCACAAGGAAATGAACTGCCTGGGAGACGTCCTTTAGACGTCACACGTGTCCAGAGATCCTCATTTCTCCCCATTTACAGACAGAAAAAACACTCTCTGTGTCCATGTTCGGGTTCGACCCATCCAGACACAGAACCCACGAACCCTGTAAAGCACAGAGCCGCTGTACCTTTGCACATCCTCCCATCCTCACGCAGGATGTAGCCCGCGGGGCACGTGCACTCGTACGAGCCCACCGTGTTGATGCAGCGGAACGCACAGAGCAGGGGATTCTGGGAGCATTCGTTCACATCTGGAGGGAGTGAGACAGAAGGTGTACAGGCAAATCAGTCTCTGTCTTCACAAGCTGGTTTGTCCCAAGCTGCTTTGTCAAAATATCAAAATTCTCCCTGACTCACCTTCACAAGTGACCATAGGCCCAGGTTCAAAGCCATCATCACAGCTGCACTCAAAGGCCCCAACGACGTTGGTGCATGTCCCGTTACCGCAAGGGTTGCCCACATCACACTCGTTGATATCTTGGGGGGATATATGTTCCGTTTCATGGGTAATGTTGAAGCAACCTTTCCGGCCAGATCAGGACGACTCTCACCTGCCCCTTACCTTCACATCTGACGCCGCTGTAGTCCAGCCGGTATCCAAAGGGACATTCGCAGCGGTAAGACCTGTCGGTGTTGATGCACTGCCCGTTGTTGCATATGTTAGGGTTAGCTGTGCACTCATCTATGTCTGAAACAGAGAAGAAATAAGCCATGGCACTGCCCCCTTGTGGTCAGTCTGTGTCACGGGCCATCAAAGACGCCTCACCTATTGGATTGTCGTCTTTGTCGTGGGTCTGACCAACTGCAGGGCACAGCAAAGCAAACGCCTCTGGAAGTAAAAATATCAGACTTTATATCTAAATATTTGCTGATCATTCATCATTCATGACATAGAGACGAGCCCGGAGCAGCAACCAATCCCTCTCCCCTGCTCTCTTCACTGCCACATTTTCCCTGTCCGCCACTCACCATCATTCATGTCGGGACAGATTTCACAGGGCTGTCCCCAGCCCTGCCCTGGCATGGCACTGCAGCAACACTCTCCTTTGGTGGTGTTGTGGGGTTTGGGTGCCTGGCAAATGCCATTTTCGAATCTGGTGAAGCAGTAGTTAACGCGGAGATCTGGATGGGCAGAGGAACAGTTACTACACGTTAGTTACTGCTCACTGAACTGCTGATACTCTGTCCAGCATGATGAACAATTACAACTGTTCCCATTTGTTCAGTTCAACGCTTTACTGTTAAATTTAGTAGCTAAATACATTTACCATTAATATCAGTAGCAAAATACTTTTCCAGTTGTTAAGGGAAACCAAGGGCAAGAATTTGTTTTTTTTCTGTGCTTGCACCTTTGCTACACTTCCCACACAGATGACCTACAACCTCTACAGGCCATAAAATACATTCACCTGGCTCAGAGACTCAACGGAAAAATGTCAAAATTGGCTGTCGTGTTATGTTTCCCTTTTCACCGATTGGTCAGCATTCCCTACGTAAAAGAGATTTATATCCCACACCGTCCTTCATGACGGCTCCATGAAAGCAGAATGGCATGTTTAACTATGAAATGTAGCGTTACTCAGAAAGATGTCATACCTTATGATAACAAAACTTAAATAACGCAGCCTGAAGGACTGGAAAAGGCGCTCTGGAGCTGTTTATTAGCTCGTTACTCTCATAATTTCTATGGCCTGCTTCTCATTTTCTGAGCTGCGCTCTCCCACCCTCTCGCAGTCCATCTGTGTAAGGGTAAACCAGGAAACGTAAACATTTCCCCCCCTTTAGCTGATGACATCATCGCAAGCTTTGGCGGGGAACTCCCAACCGTGTGAGTGAACGGCCCCTTCAGCTCAAAAGGTGAGGAAATGGAAAAACCGCGGCGTGCTGAGGCCCAAGAGCAACATGGAGCCTCAGACTGAGACATCTGGGCAGTGTTAGCTGCCTCACACCCCCGAGAACAAGATGAAACCCTCCTATTGTACAAATCAAATGTTATAGGCTATTTTTCTGCTAACAGATGGCTAAGATTGGACTGCATGTGTGTGAGAGAAAAAACTCTATATTATCATATCATTTTCATATAACTTTTTCACTGTTTTCTCTGCAAGCCTTATCTATACCACTATTCCCTTCTTACTGTCTCAACTAGACTGCTGAATGCCCTAGAAATTAATTTATTTTATTACTAATCCATTCAGCTTAAAATGAAAAAGATACATATGAAATGGGTGATATGTTTGACCGGGAAGGTTCTACGTCCATCCTTAAGTAATCTAGACAGAGTCCCGGAACGTGTCAGGTGATCATATCATGTGATCATGTCATGTGACCACGATTAGAGAGGTAAGGCTGGCCTACCAAGGCATCTCCTTCCAGAAGGGGAGAGAAGGAAGCCTTCTGGACAGAGGCAACGGAAGCTGCCTTCTGTGTTCGAGCAGGTCCCCAACACGCAGAAGTCGGCGCTATGCGCACACTCATCAATGTCTGCAACGTGAAAAGAGTGTCTGAGTTCGGCGTACAGGAAAAACCCCGTCTTCAAAGAGATACAGGCTTTGGCTCTTCATTGATCCTTGGAAGGAAATTAGGACATTCCGGTAACAAAAACTGAGATGCACATAGGAAAAGAGGCAGAATACATAAGAATACAGATAAAGGTACATATTAATAAAATAAACCGTAGCTACAAGAATACATACAAGTAAAGATGAGAATTCACTCCAATCTCTGTGATACTCCATATATTATATTACAGTATATATATTATATATGTGGGTGGTTCCCCCTGTGCTTGGGTGGGTTTCCTCCAGGTAATCTGGGTCCCTCCCACTGCCCAACATGCGGTTAGGTGAACTGGCATTAGTGTTACTGTATGTGCCCTGTGATGGACTGGCTCGTGCTTCTCCGCTACCCTTCCCCGAATATGTGGTTATGGAAGACAGCTGGATGGATGGACGGATGGATGGATGTTAAGTGCTACCTTTTTGGCACCGTAATGGCCCGATTTTACATCTGTAAAGAAACCCAGGTGCTATTAATCTACTTTCCCGCTTCACTCGCATTGCAGAAAGAAGCCAAGGTCTGAGGAGAGATTTGTCCTGTACCCCAAAATCCATAACAGGCTGACTGCAGTAATACTGCTCATGCGTGGCTCTGAGCTCAGGCAAACAGCAGGTGTGCATTTCCTGCCTGCGTCAGCAGAGCCTGGCACCCTTCAGAAATCAGATGCGATTTCAGCATTTACAGCTATGGTCGCGTCTAGCTGCAACCTAATCCCAACAGGTGCGCGTCTAGCAGACCTTCCTGTCGGAGAAGGGTTTCATATGTGAGGTATTTAGCTCGTCAGCACCGGCCAGAGCACATTTGTCGAGAAGTGAAGTTTGTTTATTATTTTTTGCTTCTCAAACAGATTTTTTGGATTTGCTTAAAAAACACAGCAGACGGTCTAAAAGCCACATATGCAAAAATTTGAGCTTCTAGAAGGTATCGGCTTCAACCTACACAGTTGTTTGTTTTATAATTTAAGGCAGCAGCATGTTTTACGGGACACGTTGCTAAGTGAATGCTTAGCACTCGAAGCACA
Organism: Mormyrops boulengeri; assembly: GCA_026781065.1. Lineage (NCBI taxonomy): Eukaryota > Metazoa > Chordata > Actinopteri > Osteoglossiformes > Mormyridae > Mormyrops > Mormyrops boulengeri. The sequence continues at coordinate 7,435,069 of JAODLD010000008.1, read as the reverse complement.
GCCAGGAGCATCAAACAGGCTGCTGCGGCGGTAAGCGGCGCGACGCGCTCCTACCTTCACACCCCTCATCAGTCACATAGTAACCGGGTGGGCAGATGCACCGGTAGGTGCCGTCGAGATTCTGACACGTTCCTGGACTGCATGTCCCCGGATTCACCAGGCACTCGTTTATATCTGTATGAGAAAGATGATCCAGTCGTTACACTTTTCCATCTACAGTCCTGAACGGAAGACACGCAATCCTTTGAAAAGCCTCGTCTTTTCTGTGCTTTCAACGAGCTTGCTGACCTTTGCGCAGATAAACAGTGAACCACCAAAGTGTAAATAAATCTAGGTTTTACAGCACAACATGTGACGCAACTCACACGCGTAAAGCCAATTTTATTACATGGCGCAACAAACCATAAAATTAGCCACAAAATCAATCTGTACGACGTGTTATTGTGCAAGTCTACAAATTACATTTAGCTGCTTGCTTGATACATTTACCATGTACTTACAGTTTTTACCCATTCATGATGATCCAGACACAGATACCTCTTTAAATCCGGGTCAGAACCTGCAATTAACCTTTTGTATAAAGGTCCAAGGTGTTCAGTTTGGCCCTAGATACACTGTTTATTTGTGTTGGCCTGTATTTTTGCTGAGAGAGACAGAGAGACAGAGAGATGAAGAGAGAGAGAGACATGCAGACAGACAGGCTCCTCACCTACACAGATCCGGCCGTCGGCCGTGAGCTCGTAACCGTCGCGACACACGCACGTGAAGGAGCCCGGCGTGTTGATGCAGAGCCCATTATGGCAGAGGGTCCTCTGCGAGGAGCATTCGTCCACGTCTGAGAAATGAGGCGTAGTTACGTGGCAGCCATGACAGCAAGGATGGTCAGCGACGTGGCAGGTCAGACCACCGACCTCATAGGAGACGGCAGACAGAGAGGGAACGTTGGGGTAACATTCCCGGGCCACTGCCCTGGTGGGTCACACTCACCGATGCAGTCGTAGTTTTGGGACAGTTCAAAGCCGGGGTAGCACAGGCAGTTGTAGGATCCCACTGTGTTCTTGCAGGTCCCGTTTGCGCACGGCTGTCTTTCGCACTCATCCACATCTGTATCCGACGGCACAGATCTGTCATGTGACCCAACCTCCCAGTATAACAGGCCACTAGCTTCGGTGCTGTAGGCCTGCATTTCCGCCCCTCTATATACATATATCTATGTTCGCTGTTAAATGACTGGAGCCAGTGAAACTCACCTATACACATAGACAGATCTGGAGTGGCCTTGAAGCCATTTGGACACACGCATTTGTAACTGCCATCAGTGTCGTAACACTTCCCAGGATTACAGATGCTGGGGTTCTCAATGCATTCATTGCGATCTGAAAGAGGAGGAGAATGTTAGGTCTTTGGAGGTTAGGGAAGCCTGGTCCAATGTGACGTAACTGAGCAATTTAGGAACAACAAAGGAAACTATTACAGCCACTGACTCACTCACACACACACACATACACAAACACTCAACATGCTGAAGCAAAGTTTAGTACATAAAACTCTTGCTTAGTAACAAGCAACAAATCGATGAATAAGAGTTTTGAATAATATCCAATGCTCAAAATAACTTACATTTTTCTCTGGCTAAATAACAAATGTTCTCATGTTTCCATGTTTTCCCCGAACAAGTGACGTTTAAGCAACCTCGGCCAACAGACAATTTCTACGATATAATTTAACCTAGTAGATATGATCTTTTCAGAAAATCTTGACCAATCACTACATTATTAAAATTGCTGTATGCATAGGAGACAAGAAATGAAGTGTTTTGCTCTGTGCACTACTAAAATCTTTTATGAAGTATTATGAAAATTTGTCGTTCAAACTCTATCACTACAAACTCTGTCATTGCAAATCTTATTTTCTGTCGGTCCAGCAACAGACTGAGGAACCACATCCATAATACATATTTCTTAATTTTAGGTGCTTCTGCTCTGCTCAGCAGGATAGTGAAGGATGGAGAGCCTTCTCTAGGCTAAGGACGTACCCAGGCACTGTCCGGTGGGGGTGAGACGATAACCCTGCTTGCATTCGCAGCGGAAGCTCCCCGGCAGGTTCAGGCACTCTGCGTTGTGCTGACACACCGGCCCGTTCTGACACTCGTCAATGTCTTCATAGGACACACAGCAAGACATAAAACTCATCAGGCCACAGACATGCGACATACGCGTCGGCTTTTGCCAACATCCGAGAAAGTTCAGAATTCTCCGGTTCCCAGTGAACGGGATGGACACGGGGACTAAAAAGCAGGAACTGACCTTCACATATGAGCAGCTTGTCGTTGTAGATGAAGCCTGCCGGACACTCGCACCTGAAGCTGCCGATCATGTTGATGCAGACGCCATTCTCACACACACCTGAAATCTCCCGGCACTCGTCAATATCTGACAAACAACAACGGATTTCTCACAGGCTACACGTATCAATGATAACTGTTATGAGTAGCATTAGTGTATATCAGGTGAAGTTTACAAGCGTTTTTCTTTACCAATGACCTGTCCGGTGTAAATGTCAATGTAATATCCGGGCCTCTCACTGCCACACAGGATGGTGAAGTCATCTACAGAGCGAGAGAGCCAGCAGTGGATTAGTGGGCCCTTGGGGCTTCAGCGAGTCCTGCTGGTCGCCCCGACACCCTCCCGGGTGCATGACTCACTGGTGCTGGGCACAGGGCACTGTTCGCACGGCTTGTTCCAGGCCCGGCCGATGTTGTACGAGCAGCAGCACATCTTCTTGGTCATGTTGAAGGCCAGCTCGCCGTCGCAGGAGCCATTTTCCGAGTGGAAGTGCCTGTAGCACAGACTCTTCCTCATGTCTGGAGTCAAAAAACAAAGAAAAAGTAACCAAACTAGGCGACATGCAGCCACTGTCAACACGGAGGACTTCTTGAGGTCTTCGACAGCACTTCCTATAAATATGGCATCCAAACTGACTGAAGCTGGTTTGAAGAGCGGCCATCTTACCCATGCAGTTGTTTCCACCGTTGACCTGCATGTAGTCCGGTGGGCAGACGCAAGTGTAGTTTCCAAAGGTGTTGTAACAACGGCCCGGTCCACAGATCCCTGGTCTCTCGCATTCATCAACATCTACAGCAACAGTGGAAAAAAAGCTAATTCATTCTCTACACTGCTGATCAAGCACGCTAAAAACAACAAAAACCGTTTTGCTTGTTGACTGTGAAACTTGGGACACATAAGCAGATGAATCCAGATTTTTGATTCCTCTCCAGTAAGAACACTCCACTGAAAAGACTTAAGTACTGTGAGCTCTGTCTCTCTTGACAGCATACTCGGTTTTCTGAATTCTAAACTATGTGTTTAGCAGAGCTTGCCCTCGCCCGGGCTTGGGACCACAACACAAGGCCCTGTAACTGGTGTGGGTTGCCTTGGGCTCAGCACAAGGGCAAATTCAACCACACTGCTACGATTCCTCAGCTTGTGTGACATGTCGATGCAGGTCTGGCAGTAAAAACGCGAGTGAAAGGCATCGGTTTTTGTCAAGACAGGCCACATAACAGACCTGGTCTCAATTTCATTTCAGTTAATGATCCCCCATTTTTTTTTACCTTCACAGATTCTGGTCTCCTCGTTCAGTTCGAAACCCTTGGGACATTCACAATGGAAACTCCCAAAGGTGTTGATGCAGTTTCCTCCTTGGCACAGGCCTGGAAGTTCCTGACACTCGTTGATGTCTGTCAAAAACAAGATGAGGAGGACAATCTCCAAGGGACACACTCTACTGCACCTTAAAATTGGTCCCTTATAACTTCATCATGGCAGCCAAGCCAACGACGATGAGTCTCACCTTCCAGAATGACAGTGATGGGGTTGGGTCGGAATCCTTCCCCTCCAGGACATAGGGTTTTGTATGCAGCTGAAGGAGAGCATGATAATTTAGCATAATAGGGGCTGTTCCCCTAGTCACCTAATCCATATTTCATGTATTAATTAAACGACAGCCAAAATAAAATATGTCAAATACAAGAGAAATACAGCGTGAGTACTAATGCTATACGGTACACATATCTGTCGTCTACTGTTCAGTACACCATTTTCGGTTCGGCACACAATTAAATGAATGAATATATTTATTGACACAGGTGGAACCGAAATTCAAAAATAAATGTTCAACACTGAAAACATTATTCTGACTGTAGCTGTGAGATGGTTACTGCGGGTTACAGTCTGTTATCGGCAGTTTGGAAAAATGTAAGCGGTCCCGATAATTTATACCAGTGCTGGAGAGAGAGTACTTGATAGAATCACGACTGTTCATCACGTTGGATACGTTGCTGGAAACACATCCAACATACTAACTCATTAGAGATGGGTGTGTTTATGACCACATATCGCTACAAATATGGAACCATACTCAGTAGTGTCATGACCCGTCTTGTCCATCGCCTGGTATGACCAGCAGGGATCACTGCTGGTCCTCCAGAACCCTCCTGTTTCTTCCCAGCTACATCTCGTTCGTAATCCCCAGTCAGAATGTGGTAAATGTCAACACCTGAATCATATCACTCTCTCGTTAGTCCTGTATATACGTGCTTCCCAGTCCAGTCATTGACATCAGTCCTCCTGTTGCTTGTGCCCATCCCAGTCCAAGCCTTCCCATTTTGACCCCTCGCAGTCCTGTTTCTTTCCTGCTCCTCTTTTGATAATAAAGCCCCTTTTGTTTTCCTGACTGCCTGCCCTCCAGTCCTTCATCTCTTGCAACATGACAGGCAGTATAGACTATGGGATTCGGTTCATTTTGACTGTTACGATGTTGCAGGCACCTCTTAGGTTTCGTTATTCCGACACTACAGCAAACCCAGTGCCTTTGGTTTATAACTGTTCCTAATTGTGTTTGCAGTTTTAATAATAATCCATCCATCCATCTGCCCATTCAGCTTCTGTTGCTCATCTGGGGTCGGGTCACGGAGGCAGCAGTCTAAGCAGGGATGCAAAGACCTCCCTGTCACCAGTCACCTCCTCCAGCTCCCCCAGGGGAATCCCAAGGCGTTCCCAGGCCAGCCGAGAGAAATAATCTCTCCAGCGTGTCCTGGGTCTGCCACTTCAACTGACTCCTTTCTATGTGGAGGAAGAGCAGCTCTATTTTGAGCCCCTCCAGAATGTCCGATCTCCTCACCCTACTTCTAAGGCTGAGTGAAGATGCTCTGCAAAGGACCACAGGTGAGGGTAGGAACACAGATTGACTGGTACATGGATAACTTCGCCTTCTGGCTCAACTCTCTCTTCAAAACAACTAGTTTTCACTGATGTACAGAACCTGCACCGAACCGTGAACCCAAAACCAAGGTTTGTGCAGAACTGTGACCTTTGTGTACTGCTACACCCATAATAAACACATGCACATATAATTCTACATTGTCTCAATAAGTGTACATCACTGAAGCCTGCGTTTCAAATAATAAATGTCTTGATAAGTACTTAATTGCCTGAATGAGATGTGCTGTTTTTGGAACATTCTGTATTTGTTACCCCACTAAACTGGAATTTTGGTAACTGATTAGAGGATTATTCAACAACAGCAAGACACCATGACTCACTAGAGTTGACAGGGGGGCAGGCCTCACACGGCCTTCCCCAGGCGCGGCCCTCAGAGCAGCAGCATGAGGCCTTGGACACCCCCACACCGATCTCGTTGGAACAGTCCAGATTCTCAGATGCGTCGCCTCGCAGAATTACATCCAGGTAGCAGTTGCCAGATCGAGTGTCTAGGAAACAGCGCACATCTTAATGGAAGATGAGTCTTTAGTGTATAGTAATCTTTTCCTTAACTGAAAAAAGTGATTCAATATGGTCCTTCTGACTGGACTCTCATTGAAGTGCTTTTCCTGCATTATTCATAAATTTCCATGAGGCCATTTGGGACATTTCTCTACTCAGACACACTTGTTAGCCTTAAAAATAACTGCGTTAAATTGCACACAAGCTGAAATTTGGAGTTTACAGTGGGTGCAGGGACCTGAGAGGATCCCCGCACCATGAGGCCCTGACTAAGCGTCTCACCCACGCAGCCAACCCCGGTCGGGTTCAGCTTGAAGTCCGGGGCACAGGTGCAGATATAGCTGCCGTGAGTGTTGATGCAGATGCCACTGATGCATGTGGTTGGAATGGAGCACTCGTTTATATCTGGAAAATAAACCAGAAATTAATGAGTGCCTTTGGGGTGAGAGACCCAGACTCTCAGTTTGACAGGCAGAGATTCCGGGTCCTGTAATGCCCCTACCTGTGCAGTTGACCCTGCTATTGTCCAGCTCGTACCCTGTGTCGCATTCACAATGAAAAAAGCCTGGTGTATTCTTGCACCTCCCGTTGAGGCAGATATCTTCAAAGGTGCACTCGTCTATGTCTGTGGACAGAAAGATGGGGCAGACACTTACAGTAACTAGCTATCGTGATACAGAAATCGAGTCCACAACAATTCAATTGACTTGTCTTGTCATAGCCAATAGCAGACTTGGGAGACAATAAATGGATCCTGTATAGCTGGATGGAGCTGGTTCTCAGCACGGAGGTGCGAGCTCACCCTCGCACGCCTTCCCATCTGGAGTTGGGATGAAGGCCATGTCGCACTCGCAGCGGTAGCCGCCCGGCATATTCAGGCAGTGGCCGTTCTCGCACAGGTTGACGTTCTCTGCACACTCGTCGACGTCTGTCTCCGAACCCGGCGAGGCGGAACGCAAAATGAAACAGACGTTCACAGTTTCAGAACAGGTTCGGCAGAAAGCTGCGAGTGCTGAGCTACTGAAAAAGCGCCAGGCGTCACATATTCCCCATCACAGGAGTTACAATTACTGCCTCTTTTAAAAATCCACGCTTCAGCGACCTTGACCGTGATCCCACCCGTGCTTGGTAACAAATTGTGGGCCGCATTTTCACTGGCTGCCAAGTATTACCCTGCGGCCCTTATGCGGCAATGGCGGTAAGATTAACAGTAGTGCTGTGATGAAATCTCCCAAGTGGATGGCGGTCAGTGCACACGGTACGTCAGCGCCAGCACATGCTGGATCCATTTAGTCACGTCCATATATTTCCAGTAATAACCATTCGAACTTTACTGTAATCTGCAGTGACTATATTCGGAGAATTGGGAAGTGGTTTTTCAAATGTAATGAGCTTTGCATTTTAATTGTAATTCGTGTTCATGTGAGAAATTAGCAAAGCATTTGGGGTCTGAGTTCACTGAAATGAGTCAAACCAATAAGACAAACACATATTAAACAGCGACATCATCCACCATAACCTTCCTAGACATAACAAGAAATACCATCAGAGTTTGGACTGTAAGAGATATGTTTTCATCAGGGATATGAAACGACTTCTCCACTCAGACGCCCCGAATTAACCTGCAAGCAAGAAAGCACAGGGCCAGAGCCCTGTTAGCGTGTGTTGGGGGGCGGGTGAACAGCGCAGGGGCCGCAAAGACCTGTGCAGAAGAGGCCGTTCCCAGTGAAGCCCTCCTTGCAGACACAGCGGTAGGAGCCCATGGTGTTCCTGCACTCTGCGTTGTGGTTGCATTGGTTGGTGTCGGTGGAGCACTCGTCCAGGTCTGCAAGGTACAGGTGGGTGGGGTTCACAAGGGGGTCCCAGATGTACAACAGCGTGGGGGAGGGGGGTTCAGGGGGGCTCTCAGACATACAAGAGTTCAGCTAACACACCTGTTTATTTATTTTTAGCATATTCTTTTCTTCAAATCCCACGTACAAGCGAGGCAGACGGTACATGACAGCTGTCAAGGAGTTGACTAGGTATAAGTGCAGCCTGGCTTGTTACAGATAAATACCCAGTAACAAGTGTAGAGCTCAGCCATCCTCACTACCAGGCAGACTCATTGACTGAAGCAAACCAGAAATGCCCCCTGGTGGTGGGCCAGCGCGCCGCTCTTACCGGTGCAGGTTATGCCGTCACCAATCCAGCCGGGCCCACAGCTGCACTTGAAGCTCCCTGCCGTGTTGGTGCACAAGGCATGCCGGTCACAGTTGTGAGCGCCGATCTCACACTCGTTAATATCTGCAGAGTAGCCATCCAGACAGACGGGAATAAATACACTGTCCATCACAAGCAGGGCGACCCAGTAAAGTCACCTAAAATAGAAGCTGCCAGAATGATCTGACTGCTACACATACTGGCTACCTATCCCGAGGAATTACGCACTGCCCACCACACCTGCATAAAGGTCACAAAAATAGCCCACATTAAAAAAATCATACTTTTTTTCAATTTTCAGTACGCCAAAATTGCCGCGTGATGACACGCCGTGCGCGCTGTCGGCTCCGGAGCATTCTAGGTCCGACCAAAAACGAAGCCCCAAATTAATTGGCCCTCCAGCCACAGTTTCCTGTTTTCCGGTGACCCTCAGGAGGACCCCATGGATCCACGGAGCAGCGGGAAAATAACGTTGAGCAGAAAAAGCAAAAGAGCTGAACATGGTGTGCAGCGGCAGTGGGGCGAAAACTCCCTGCAGGCGTGTTAAATCTGCGTCCGCTGGCACGCTTAACAACACTCTGCGAGACAGGCGGATGGACAAATAAACAGAGAGAGTATTATGGGCTCTTACGGCTTTTTAGCCGAATTCTGTTATGTTCCCACTTGGCAAATGTACATGTCCAGATGTTTAATTGGAAACTCCAGATATTGAAAATATCAAAAGACAAAACAGATGAGTGAAATCATGCGTAACCTAAAGCAAAACTTAATATGCTTTTAAAGGCCTTTCCAATTATAATTAAATCACAGTCTCTCAAGAAAATGAGGATTACAGGCTTTGCTATTAACCACTAGAATTAAGCTCCTGCTTATAAACCCAGATCACGCTTCAGCGGATGTATCAGGCCCTTTGGAGGGTCCAAGAGAACCAGCACATGGTCCTACTGAGCAGAAAGGGACCTAGGATTCCCGAAGGTCCAAAGGTGTTGGAGAACCATCTACTTCCAGCTCAGAAGTCCTATCCCAACCTCCAGAGAGGTCAAAGCCTTGTTTTGTCATGAAGTCCTGAATAATACGCCATAATCTGAAAGCCATCTGTTTTTAACCAAATGTTATAATGATGTGGTATTGAAAAAAAATTCTGTGCCCAGCCACATGACAAAAACAGTATCTGGATAGGATCCTCCCTAGCAGTACGAAGCTGGTTATGCTGAACAGAATCGGTGGCAACCATAACACTAGCAATGCCAAGCTTCACAAAATGCGGTATGTACTTATTTCTCAGTGCATCTACTTAGTAACCCCAAAATTACAGGCTGCCCCAGAATCCCGCACAGCTCCTCTCTTCATTTTCACACCGACTGTTTTAAATTCCCAGCCCATAAAATGATTCTTAATATGGGGTCTAAAGAACACATTAGACCCTGTCTGAATACGGGATGCCTGTGATTTAAAGATATCTCTCATGGTGCCTGGAAGCCTCATGAGGAAAAATATGTACATCTTGCAAAGAATGCAGGAACTGCACTTGGAAAAGCAAGGTTATCGTCGCATGCGAGGGGCTGCTGCGGACCCGTGCAGCCGGGCCTTGGTGACGATAAAGACGGGTTTGCACTGTTTTAGAGAGACTAATGCTTCTCATATGATGGGGGATGATTCTATCTGTCAAGGCAGAGAAGAAGAGAATGACTTCAGGCATCACCGAATGTGATTTAAAGCATTTTCGCTGCTTGCTGTGGACTTCCCATGCCGATTACAAAGAAGTCTCTGTGCAAGTGATTTAATGTGACCCACTCAGAGCCTCTCCTAAAACTCTCTGCTGCACAAATGTATTCCCACCCTATCTTTATGCGCTCAAGTAATGCTACATAAAAGGGTAATTATTCCCCATAGGCAAACGTTTACAGCCGGATCAGGTCTGCGATTGAGCGAAAGCTTTAGCTAATGCTGAAAATGACCCGGAACCAGACACCACTTTACTACAGAACTGTTCCGCTGGTTTATAAATGCCCCAAGTAAAACCTGTAAAAGTATCAAAATCTTGAAATAATGTCACAAACTGTTTTGTCGCCATCAGTGTCCACAGTTAATATACTTTTAAAGGCAAAACGAAAATGATATTGTTAGCAGTCATACTTCAGCCACTGAAAAGTTATCTCAGGTGATGTGTGTTTTGTAGCTTGTGACGCACTGCAGTATTGGGGTGGCTCAGTGGGTGGGACTGTCACCTCACACGTCCAGGCATGAGGGTTTGAATGCTGCCTCTGCTCTGGGGGGGGGGGGGACCTGAATGTTCTGTGGTCTTATACCAAGGTCCAAAGAGAAATAGTTAGCATGTTTTTGTGTGGCACCCTGCTTTGTGCCCTCTGCTGGCTGGGACAGACTCTGAGGCACCAGTGACCCTGACCAGCTGAACAATGGATAGGTATGACAGTATTATGCAATGACAAATGGTACAGAAAATCATTAAATTTGATATTAATGTTTTAAATTCATCGTCCATACCATAAATCCAGTACTGAGTTATGGTGATCCTACAGCCTATCCCTTTTGGCAAATTCCACAGACAGACCAAGGGAGGGTATCCAAACTCCCGGCCTGGGAGGTATGAAGCAGCAATACCACTGTGCACTGAGACAAATCTATGTGTCAAAATGTGCCAAGCCGTGAAGATATGTGTATTTCCACACAGTCCCCATTGCAGTATCACTTCTTGAAACAGGCACAATATAGACATCTGTGTGGGAAGCAGATGTGGGAAAAGCAGGATTCTCCGAAGCCTTCCCAATTAGGGAAGATCTGTCCGTTTATCAACGGGGAAACAAATCACCAATGACAAGTCACGTGGATAGGAAGTTAATTAAAACCAGCGGGCAGCCACCTTAGTGGGTCTGCTGAAAATTGGGCTGTGCACATTTACAATAGCTGCCCTATGACCCGTCTGACGACAAAGACAAATTGCTGCATTGCGAATGTGGCATTTGGCTCCCTCCTCACGACAGAAGCAGAGCCGCCGCGCGGCAACGTCATGATGACAATGCCCTCAGCAATGACATCTCCAACAAGCAACAGAAATTAGCATGAAGGACTTGTCCTGGAATTACCTCCAGCTGGAGAGCTTTTCTCAGACTCTGCGAACAGTAAAGCCTGTCATTCCACTGATTAATCAAGTATAACTAGCTAACTGGTTCCAGGGGTATGGATAACATCAAAACCAGAAGTGTTCCCAACACTCTGAAACTAGCTGCTTACTGGCGACGTGTACTGAACACCTCAGCATGTGGGGAGCCGTCCGCCAGCAGGATTCACAGATCCCTCTGTACCTCACATCTCCTAAAGCAGCCCCTTCCTGTGGCTAGGCCTGTGACATCACCAGCACCGAGGAAGCCCTCATCAGCATTGAGCCACAAGGGAGATTTTGACTAAATGTGTCAGATAGGGGCCAGCATCCACCTTGGTGGAGGAAGTCAGGTGACCAGCTTGCACCTGTTTTTCATTCCTGAATTTTCCCAGGAAAGCGTTCTGTGTCCCGTTTTGCGTTTTTTCTTGGTTCTTCGCTGCCAAGACGCCGAGTGTGTTTATTCCAAAGTATTTTCTTTGTTGTACAGTTCCGCCATCCCCCCCGACTTTTTGTTCAGAACAGGGGATTCCCCCGAATAAAGCCCCAGTCCGTTTCATCTTTCATTCTGTCATCCAGATGCACTAGCTTTCCCACGCTAAATAATTTAGCAACTCATACGGACGAATGGTGAGAACTCAAGTCTGCTTAACCCCCATATTTATTTGTTTTGGATGATTTCTTCTGATTTACTGGCATGGCGTAACCTAATTACAAAACAAATTTCATCATATAACTACAGGGGGCACATACTCCAGAAAGAGGAATTCTTAATCGTGTTCCCTCCCCAGGCATGTTGATAACACTTCACACACTCCCAGAAACGTTAGCCTTGTTGTTCTGGCAATTTGGTCTGGTGGTAGAGGGAGACAGAGAAGGATCTCAGGGAGAGTCTTTCAAGTATAGAACAGTTGGGCTCCTCAAAACCCTAAACCAGTAGGCATTTAGATCCAAGCCCATGCTTGCCCTTAATCACTGCCATGTTCTGCCCAGTTAAGATGGCAAAACTCCAAAGAGCCTGAAACTACCCCTGGAAACCCCCTTTCCTGGATCCAGTACCCTGCCTTTAGTCCAACGCGTTTGATTTTCCGCTGTTCCACTCATATTAACCGAAAATGGCCCTGATGTTTCACCTATTTTGAGTGAAATTCTCCCTGACGTTTCACTTGAAATGTTTGAAAATGAAGACGTCTGTTTCTGTGAAACATCAGCAGAATCCACACACCACACAACCCACCAGAATCTGCCAATTTCAGCTCCTGACACTGGCGGTGAGACTTTGACCACATCGTAGTACTAGGCGGTTTGTCTGTTTTTATGTAGCTGAATCACTCAGGTCAGATTTATGATTCATTGGGGTAATTCAGAAGCCTGTCTGATGCTGAGTCTATGACACAATAATTATTTTATTAAAGGAGCAATATATCACAGCACAAAGGCCAATGATAAGTGTATTTTAATTCCTTTTGTAAATTGAACACATCAGGGAGCCATTTGTCCAGTTGTTCACTTTGCTCGATGAATCATTTGAAAAGGAGTTTAAAAACACCAAAGGACCAACGATATGACCTAGTAAGCATCTGCGGTGGACGGCCAGCCCAGGCCAATCTGTTTGGTTTCACTGACTCACCATGAGTTCTTTAAAAACATCCCGTAGCAACCTGAATTTGCACTATTCACATTTTTATGGATTTCCCTGACTGCTTTTTATTCCATATGTTTCACATCAGACAGCTCACTGAAATCAGGCACTAATTTAACTGGACATGTTTTGATTGAATGCCAGCTCATTGGACACAGCTTGAGCAGACACTGTCAAAATAGCAGCAGTTCAACTGTTAGTTAGCTTTACAGGACACAGTTCAATTGATCACTATTTTAACTCACATGGTTTGATTGGCTACTTATTTTGTGTGGACAGTGTGACTGTTGGGGACAGGATGGGCATAGATCTTTGCCCCATGGGGACAGGCCTACCTGTGCAGCCCGTCGAGCCTTTCCTCACTGAGTAGCCCAGGTCACAGTGACATATGAACGAGCCCTTTGTGTTTTCACAGTTCCCATTCAAGCAGATGTTGGGATTGAGATTGCACTCGTCGACATCTTAAAAAACAAAGAGAGGAGTGACAGGTTTTCACATTTCATCCATTTTCACCTAAAAATAAAGAGCAAATAAATGTCTCAGTCTGCTATATGCTCTGTCTGTATGTAGGACTGTCATCTACTTATCAAACAACACGGTCTGTTTTATCAAACAACAAACATCACTTACATTGCCATATCTTTATTGAACAAATAGTTTAAACAAGTAGGCTCATTGATGGAAAAACTATGTGAATTCTTACATTTATTAACTAGAGAAAACTCCTTTGTTGGCAGTAGTCTCAGTCTCTTTCTGTAGCTGCTGACTAGACCTGTGGAAGGTTTTGGTCTCTGTTCCTGTGTAGTTTTGGGATGAGTCGAACAGCCTGCCTCAGATCACGCCACAACATTTCAATCGGAATGAGGTCAGGACTTTCTAAAATACATAATTTCTTCTGTTTGATCCACTCTGTTGCTGATATACACCTGTGTTTTGGATCATTGTCATCTCACATGACCCTGTCTCATTTGAGGTGTATGTCACAGGCAAGCACCCTGCGGTAGAATTTCTTGGTGCAACTTGGAATTCTTCGGTCCCTCAATGCTTGCAAGCTGTTCAGCTCCCAAAGCAGTAAAATAGCCCCACACCATATACCCTCCCCACCATGCGGTTTAAGTCCATGTACACAGTGTTACAGTGTGTACATTTACTTAAAGCGTCAACTTTTGCTTTACCTCTCCACAGATCTTAGTTTCTGGAGTGTTGCGAAGCGTCCAGGCGGTCTGTAACACACTTCCGGTGCCCAGATTGCTTTTTTTGGCACACAGTGCCTGTTACCTTGGTAACCTCACTCGAACACCACTCTTGTTCACCGTTTTTCTTATGCTAAACTCATGAACAATGACGTTATCTAGTGAAAGAGATATCTACAGATCCCTAGCCATCACCCTAGGCTTCATTGTCACTTGTGAGAGACCACAGTGTGCCCTTACGCTGAAATGCCCTTGCATCCTTGAGTGCCTGCTCCCACAGACAGCAGCAACGGCCCCCACGTTCTTCATTTTGTAAAGTATTTGCTATGTTTGGTCAAACGAAGCTTCATGAACCATTTGCTATATTTTCTGACCCCACTAGATGGTGCTCTGTGTTCAAAGAAGGGCTCAAAGCATGCCCCAAAACAAACCAAGAGCACCATCTAGTGGGGTCAAAAAATACAGCAAATGGTTCAAGAAGCTTCATTCGGCCATAAGTGCCAGAGCTAGTGGAGGTCCAGTTACTTTTGTAACCATTTACATGCTTCAATAACTCTTCTCGTGAGGTCCTCTGAAATCTTTTTTAATCATGCCATATTGCTCTTGAGCAGAACTGTGTTGTGAGGAGCAGGTAACTGGCACTGTGCGGTGTTTCCATATGAGAGGGTAGTTCAAAGCCACATCTGGATTAATTGGAACATCTGAGTCCAGTTACCCTGTGTTCAAGAGGTCATTATCCTTGAGTTTCATATTCCATCGATGACGTAGCCTGATTAAATTAGCTTTATATTACAATGTTGCTAATTATGACTCAAATGAAGATCATGTCATATTTCAGGAGTCATTCAGGCAGAAATACAGATGATTCAAAACAGCTCACTTTTCACACACAGATATATCTTTGAATCGACAATCTTCAGCTAATAACAACAACAATAATAATAATAATAATAACATAATTTAACACAATAAAAAAAATAATAACACAATAAATAAAAAACATTTCACCGAAAAAAATACGGAATAAATTACCCAGACAGGTCTTCAGGTCATCTGAGGACATGAACCCATCAAAGCATAGACACTGGTATTCGCCAGGGATGTTTGTGCACTGGCCTCCATCGCAGATGTCTGGACTGTCTTCACACTCATCGATATCTGGAGAGAAAACAGGATATAAAGGCTCTATGGTTCTTAACTCAGCACCAGGAGAGCAAGTGTAACTTCAGTGTTTGAAAAATACGAAACCTTTCTGGACACTTTTTTTCGGATCATGGTAAACTTCAGATACAGGGGTCCCAATTTTAATAATTTTCTAATTTAATTCTGATTAGCTAACTGTGAATATTATGACCAGCCATTATGACATATAATTCTTACCATATTTTGACGTACAGATTAATCATTTCACATTGTAATCTTTCTTAGAATCTCTTGCATGCCTGTGCGCATGAGTAGGCCTGTGGTACTATCTTGATAACAGTAAAATACTGAGCCATTTACTTTACACCAGGTATTTGTTGGGCAATAGCACAATCGGTTTCCGCTGCCGGAAGATAGCAATGGGCCAAACGATGCCCCTGACTCTGCCTCATATTAAGACTGACACGCCCACTAGCGCCTCAGATGGGCGCAAATACATTTGCTACTTAAATGACGTGGGTGTTGGACTGAAAAATGACAATTGCATCGGGCTCATGCTAACAAAAACACTTGCCTCACACCCGGCGGCGCTTTATGCCAGATGCAAAATAGCGCCCACTCTCTTTTTTTTAAAACAATTACTAATCTTTTAGGCGAAATGTTAAATGATTGTCAGGGAGTAATCATGCAAGCCATGAAGCTAACGGACATAACAATTCCTCTTTGCTACTGGGCACCTGCTCCAGCATCTTCTCTCCTGCCAGAATGGGTCTGCTAACTGTCATTCATCAAGGACTGATGTGGTTTCCTTTACAGATGTTAGCCTATTATAGATGTAAGCCTAAAACTGCTGTAACTAAGCCTGCTGTACGATATTATATCAATTCATGTGGTTAACCTAAAATGAGTCAAACACTTAGACTGAAATGATTAACAAAGCCAAACTGACATTTAATGATGTCATATACTATACTTGATCTACTGAAAGATTCTACTGTATGTATGATTGCCCAGAGACAGAAATGTTTCAGATTGTGTTTTATTGGGCATGAAATAATGACATTCCTGGATGGGTGGAACATTTAGCCCGCTGTGATACTAGCTTATGAACCATGAAACGATATAATCATGCTCATGTGTTTTCAACCTGGCCGGTAGCCAATGACATGTTTTAATACTGGAGGGTACCCAATGGTGTGTTTTAATACTGGCAGGTGACTAATGGTGACTTTCAACACTGGCAGGTAACCAATGGCGTGTTTTAATTCTGGCAGGTAACTAATGGCGTGTTTTAGTTCTTGCCCCTTTCATGTTCTGTACTGCTCGTGACAAGATGTTGCATTTCATCCATCTGTCAAGACCATCTGTTAGAAGCTCATGACTTTCTTGGGAAAAGGCTGAAATGTAAACGGATCTTTATAAATCATCTAGCGGTTATCTCCTGAAAAGTATAAATTAAGATGGAGTTCAACTTCCAGGTAGTAGTAGCAATCCGGTTCTGTCAGGTGATTCAATAGGGGTTCCCTACAGTACGCACTGCAGCACATCATGTAGGTGACTAAGCCCAGCTGTCTGGCAAGGAGTTTTTGTGTGAGGGTGGAGGTCTGAAGTGCAGGTCCTCACCTGTGCAGCTCCTGTGATCCGGCATTAGGGCGTAGCCGCTGTGGCAGCTGCACTCGTAGCTGCCCTCTGAGTTGGTGCAGAAGTTATCGCATCCGCCATTTTGGATAGTGCATTCGTCGATGTCTGCAAATACAGCCGCACGTCACACAGCCAGCCCATTAGTGCACGTACGTGTGCAGCAATCCTCCCCGGGCCCAGTGAGGCGCTTACCGACACAGGACAGCCTGTCCTCTGTAGATTTGTAGCCCATGTTGCATGAGCACTGGTAACCACCAATCACGTTCACGCACTGGCCGTGCCTGCACAGCTTGTCGCTTAGTTCACACTCATTGATATCTGGACAGGACGTAAAAAAAAAACACTTTAACTTTCAGCAGCTGGATTTTTTTTCTTTTTGGCATTTGCTCACTCTGATTTGGCAATAATTCACGAGAAGCATAAAGCCATCCGGTGCCGTAATTTCATTCAGATGCATGTTCCCTAGTCAAAGTGAGCATTTTTCAAAAATTATCCACTGATATATTGGTATTGCATGGGTGATACATTCACAGGGGAGACCCCAGAGGGTGGGTGAGTCCTGAACAACAATTATCATAATAAACCCAAAACAGTGCAGGACTGGGACATCATAGCTTGCATGGAGACTCAGTATTACCCAAGGAAGATTCTTCTTTAATGCTACATTTAATCCCATAATATGCATCCCTGGTCTGCTGTGAAGTCACTCTATTGGGCTTTTCATGCAACTATGACAGACTCCTGAGAGAAGAAGGCTGGTCTCCATGGCCGGTTTCCACTAGCTGCCCAGCAGGACATGCACCCTGATGGCTCTTCGCTACCCAGGGTTCTGTCTGCCTAAACACTTGGGGACCGTGGGTCAAGCCCCCCCTTCGCAGTTCAAACGTGAGGATAATCCTGTCTAATACGGTTGTTAAGCTTTCACTATACTGTAAATTGTAGCAAACTGGACTGTAAACTGAGCTGCTGTCTCTGGCAGAATTTGACCGCAATACAACATGCACACAAAGCCGCTGACCAAAGACATCGCTATTTATCTGTCCGCACAGACTGTTTACAAGGGCCCTGTGTTACTGTTAACCACATTCAGCGTATTACCATTGATATATAGTGTAAAAAGGTTTATCAACAATATATAACTTATCCTATAAAAAACAGCAAATATTAGAAATTTTGAGATTAATAATTATGGCATATATTCATTAGCCAATCATTTGTTTTTGAAAATGTTTTATTTGCCAATATAAACTCAGAAGAAAACTGGGGGGGTGCGATACATAAAGTGCCATGTGACCAGTTGCATTTAGTAGTATGGCGTAAGGTGGCCAAGTTGATAGGATCCCAAATCTATTAATGTGAACTGACATCCTGTCCTTAGCAGCACAAACACAAGCCTCTGAGCTCAGGGACATAGTGTGGCTTGGCACCGGGCAGAAATCCGCGCTCGGGGCAGTTCTGCTCCCAGCCTGGTTTCTGCATTCTGGACCAGTACTGTTATTTCATTGCTTAGCCAACGCCTTAATTCAAAGCAGCTTACAATTTTTTTTTTATTTATACAGCTGGACATTTTTCCTGGAGGAAGTTGGATCCAGGATGAACTGAGAGGGCATGATGGTCTATGACTCGAACCGGCAACCAATTAGAACCTTCAGGTTAAAATGTTGTTATTCGTTGCGCTGTGCCATCACTCCACACCGCCAATGGTATTGTTTTTTCTAGCATTAAAATCCCTATGTACGCTCTGTCGGTCGGGCCCAGTTCTTCCATACAGATGAAATCCCAGACATCCCCCATTCTCACCCAGACAGGCAGACCCATCCAGGGCGATCTCATGGCCCTCGGGGCAGACACAGGTGAAGCTGCCCTCAGTGTTGACGCACTCCCCACCTCGGCACAGCAACGGATTCCTCTCGCACTCATCGATGTCTGCAGGGGAGACACACGCATCCGCCCAGGTGCACAGGTGAGAGGTCGAGGGCATGTAGACGAATTTTAAAAAATGAAATCTCGAATAGCAGTACTCAAGAAGGAAAAGTAGGCATGCAGATCTATAAATAAGTAAACTCCCATTTTTGCAGATGGGGAGACATAAAAAGAAATAATTGCACATTAAAATACTTCAGGAGGCCCAGTAAATGATGGCTTCTGGGACCAGCCAGCACCCGACTCACTCCTACAGCTGGAAATACAGTGAGCATTTAAATCACACCGCCCCGATTCCCATAAAGCCGATTCTACATGTTGCACAGCCTTTAAAGGAAATTGGCCCAACAGCCTTCGAAGCGGAGTTCAGTTACGAGCGTAGCCAGCTTCTCCTCACACAGTTCATTTGTAACCCTTAAAATATCTGCGGTTATGACATAGCTGTGCCTGAAACTCCAGGAGCGAGTGGAGTGGGGCTTCCCCTTCCCGTAGGAAACGAGCTTCCCTCCGCAGAAGCCGGCCCAGGAGCGGCTCCTAGGTCGCCCGTCGCCGACACCCACCCATGCAGTTCTTCATCATCATGAAGCCGCTCTCGTAGCCGGAGAAGCACTCGCATTCAAAGTCCCCCGGCGTGTTGACGCAGGTGCCCTGGCCGCAGAGGTCGGGCGAGATGCGACACTCGTCGATGTCTGCACGGACAGGGGACATTTTCACGAAAAAATTGAGCACTGTGTGGAATATGGGACCATCAAAGGCCATCCAGGGTGAGCCGGGGGTTGGATATTTACCAGTGCAGTTCCTTTCATCTGAATCCAGGGCAAATCCGCTATCGCACCTGCATCTGAAGCTGCCGATGGTGTTCCGGCATTTTCCATTGGTGCACAGGCTGTGGATCATCTTGCACTCATTGATATCTGGGGGTGACAACAGGAACATGAGCGAACCCCGACTGGAGCGGCACCCGCTAGGTGCGTAAGGCGGCGGAGCAGCACCTTTCAGGAAGGGCTTCCCGTTGATGAAGTCGCCCCTGTGGGAGAAGCCAGGGCCACGGGGGCAGAGCTGGCTGAACTCGGGGCTGCCCTTCTCAGGGCACTCGTCGCACTCAGGACCCCAGGCCACGCCCACCGAGCAGCAGCAGGCATCCACGCGGTGCCGGCCTGGGATGGGGGCGCCACAGCGCTCGTCCTCGTGGCTCAGGTAGCACAGCTCAGTGCGTAAGTCTGCGGGGCATGCACACACACACACCCACATATATTTATATTCATATCTTTGTGGGGACTCCGTTCATTTCTATGGGAAAATCAAATAACCCTAACCCTAATCCCAGCTATGACAACCTTAACCCCTACCCAGCCCTAACCTTAACCATAACCATAACCTTAACCATAACCATAACCTTAACCATAAGCAACCAAAAGAAAAGACAATACTTTTTAGTTTTTTGATTGGAGTTACAGATTTTTATAAATTGAGTTTCCGGAAAAATGACCGGAAAAATGTCCCCAAAATGTCTTTATGAAGCGTCTTACGAATGACATTTTCAGGGACAAACAGCATGATACACACGCTAATCATCATGGTCCATCGCCCTGACGGGAGAGAAGACTGGCGAGACCGGGGGCTACGTACCAATACACGTTCTACCAGTGGCATCCACTGTCATCCCACTGGGACACTGGCAAACAAAAGATCCCACGGTATTTACACACTTTCCGTTGATGCAAACTCCAGGAAACACTTCACACTCATTCACATCTATCACCGGAAAAAAAAGTTAACAACACACCCTAACAGCACTATTCTCAGCACTAACATGGCCAATTCCTGAATACGCACATTCTTAGTCCTTTTATAAACATGCCAGGTTACTGTAAATGCAATGTGTAAACTCCTACATCAATGGGTTTAATATAAAACATGTGTAGCACATTATCTAAAATACAGATGGGTCCTTGACTAAACACAAAATTAAATAATAAAAAAAATTTAAGAATACCTTCAAGCACATCATATAATTATACTGTATTTATCTATTCATATTGATCAGTTTAACAGTGCATCATTAACCCAGGGGGGGACAGTAAAACAGAGCTGGGCTGTGGTGGATTTTCTCTCCCGGCTCAGAGGCAGCCTTACCTTCACACACTGTCCCTCTAATTCGGGCATGTCCCTTAGGACAAAAGGGGTCTGAAAACAGAGGAGAGCCATTTTTTCCACAGCGTCACAATGGCAGCGGCCGCTGACTGAACGGGGCGGCCTTTACGGTGCGTGGCGACCTTGGCAGCCTCGGCGGCCTCGGTGCCTCGGCGCTCGGCCTCTGCCCTCACCTGCCTCGCACCGGCTACACGGGCTGCCCCAGGCCTCCCCCAGCGTGGCACAACAGTGAGACTTCAGCGTGGCCCCGTTGATGTTGACCTCGCACCGGCCGTTGATAGCTTTCAGCCAGCACGTGCCTTTGCTCGTTTCTGCCAAGGGAAGACAGTTCTGCCCATTCAGAAAGGAAATACACACGTATTTTGTCTGTGCTCCAAAGTTTTGAGCGAGTTAACAAACAGGCCATCATATTTTACTAAAAAAGTCATTACTGTCAGGAGCTACAGATGCTAGGCAGATATAGACACCTATTCGCAGTTGTTTGTTTTTACTGAATCAATTAACATTAACTGTCTCATTGAAGGCTGCAACCATGCCGGCCCACCCGGAATTAGAAACTGAGACATTCTGTCCCCGTGCAGTTTCCATATAAACCCACATGCCAGCATTTAAGTAAATGAAATAATTTCAGTGACTGCAGTTTACCAGATATATCAAACACATGCCCAACCCCAAAATAAACAAATTTGCATGACACTTCTGAGTTGTCGAATTACATCGTTTGTTTTAATGACCCTCTCAGACGGTCTGCTGTCTGCCGCCTGTGTTGTTGTGGTCGACATAACCATGTGCTCTGGAGGTAATTATGCAAATTAAATGTATTTATGCCACTGCACACAAAGCTGCCGTTCCTTAATCATTTACAACACAAGCCCAGCCTTGCCAGAAAATAATCACCACATCCCTTCCCACAGGAGCTGGACGTAACCTCACACGCAGCCTTGTCGGGTTTGTCTTTGCTGTTACCACACACGGAGACTTTAGCTATTACCCCACGCATAGCTTTTTCCAGTACTGCTGTTCCATACACAGATTCCTCCTCGCTACTATGCCAGGTCCCACTTACCGACACACAGAAGGCCAGAGCCGTCTAGAATACTGCCTGATGAGCACTGGCAAAAGAAGGACCCCGCCGTGTTCCTGCACTCAGCGTTCACGCAAGGCTTGGACTCGCATTCATTGATGTCTGTGGGGAGAACCTCAACGTCAGGAGAAGAATGAGCTGGTTTCCCCGGGAAACGCCATGGCGACACCGCTCACCCTCACACACGTCGGTCTCCGCGTTGAATGTGAAGCCCTTCTGGCAGTGACAGGTGAAGCTGCCAGGGGTATTTCGGCACAGGCCGTTATCACACAGCAACCGGTTGATAGCACACTCGTCGATATCTGCGAAATGACGCACAAGGGCCCATTAATCATGCGTCCCGCTAACAACGGGCGAGAGACAGGAGCCGGGAAAGTGGTTCAAAAAACAAAGAACCCACCAAAACAATTTCTGCCGGTTGTGTCGACTTCAAATCCAGTGTTGCAGTTACATTTATAGGTGCGTAGCATGTTTTCACAGACGCCATTTTGGCATATGTCAGGGTCCAAGGCGCACTCGTTTATATCTGCAAGGGAACATTATAGAACTTGCGTGTGCTTCTGTGAAACATCACGAAACGGAAAAGAGACGTACCCTCCTTACAGATCATGCAACACATTTCGCATTTTACATGTCGCATTTCACACAGTGCATTTTACATGTCGCATTTCACACATTGTATTTTACATGTCGCATTTCACACAGTGGATTTTATGCAGTGGATTTCATAGCTACATACCCCTGCCATCAGTACTGCTTCCAATTCCGTGGTTGCACAGTGCCAAAAATTCAGCTGGAAAACACACAAACAAACATATTTGCTGTAAAGAAGCCTAAACATACACAAACAGTTTATCCTAAAACGTCAGGTGCTTGAAAACCTTACGCCAGCAGACTAAATACTATGTTATTACCTATTTCTGTACTTTCTCATTTCGCTTATATAACACATTAAACTGGTTCCTTAATGTGGCAGAAGAAAACCTGAGAAGTAGTGTTTAAAAGACATCTGTAGATTAAAACAGAAACAAGAATTGCAGATTTCATATTCTAACACTTCAATTCGGCTCAGTGTCAGAAAGCCGAAAATTATTTCTAGACAAATAACAGACAAATTAAAAGTTGAATACAAAGAATTCAATCTCATTTCAATTTTTAAAGCCGTTTGTTTTGAGCAGTTGATAAATTCAGGTGATTTTTTTTTTGGTCTAACACTCCATTCCAGCAAAGATCTGCAGATATAAATATTGCCCAACTTCAGCATTTTCAGATCACTAGGACAGTCCTCTGCAACCAATTAAGCCAAATTACAACTTCTGTAAATAGGGTAAATTAAGCCTTTATTAGGAGTTTTCAAGTTCGGTGTTTTAATGACTTTGGCGGAATGACGCCAACACTGAGTCACCAAAACATATCAGGGCAGTGACACCCCGCACCCTGCAAAGCCGGGTGTTAAAACCTGACCTGCAGAAAGACTGAGGTATCTTAATTATTACATCCGACTGAGGTTTGGCACTAGACAGCTATTTTGCTGTGGTATGTGCGTGTAATTGCAGGGCAGGCTAAATCTACCTCACTCTGCTCTGACTATTGAGGAAAGCTGCTTTTTAATTCCACTAAACAGAAGAAAAAGGTTTTTCAGATGTGAAGTAGGCCACGTTTAGGCCAGTTTCCACTTAAGAGTTAAGAATTTGTCAGAATGCAACACATTTTTTCATACACTTCAGTAGCTGTGTACAAACTGCAGACCAGTTCAATTCGATTCAATCCGATTTAGTTTTTCCCAACATAGTAACCCCAAAACCAGGGGCGGATTAAGTTATCTGGGAGCCGTAGGACAGTCAAGTGTTGGCAGTTAGACTGGCCCAGGGGTCTCAAACTTAAATGACCTGAAAAGTAACGGCTAAGAGATCTACTTCCAAGTGGGAAACTGGAGCTAATTTATCAGCTGAGAGAGAACAAAAAGCAATGTGTAATCAGTTTTCGGCCAATCAGCACGCGGAGTGCTGGAGGTAAGGATTGATTGGGTATGATAGGACAGCCTTCAAATTCATATATATCTATAAACACACAAGGCACGCTATGCAAACATAAAAAGCCAAAAGACAATGGAAAAGAGGAATAAAAACCAATAGAGAAAAAAAAAGAAAAACACTTTCAGGGTCCACGCTCACCCCAAGCATGCTCACCAGGCACGGAAATGGCACTCAGCTGGCTTTCCCAGTTAACACGTGCAGTGTGTTGAGTCTTGATGCAGTAGGGAGCCGTTAACATCACCAGAGATTGGCCTCACCTGAGCTCTGTGACGGACAAGGCTGGCACGGCTCGCCAAAAGCGTAGTCAGGGTTGGCACAGCAGCACTCTGACTTGGTCACGGCACCAATAAACGGCTTCACACACTGTCCCCTCTTGTAACCGCCGTAACACGTGCTCCGCATATGTGTGTCTAAGTCAGCAGGAGACAAAGGGAAGAGGGACAGTCATGTGTTCCCATTCAGGAAGGACAACAGGCAGGCAGGAAGTATCCGAGAACTGCCTGAATAATATACTTGCATTGATTAAATGCTAGTTAGAATCACCAGTGAAAAGGAGATATTACAAAACAGTCCAATAGCAGAATTCAAGGAAATTATACCAATTAAAGTGTGAAATAATTACCATTATACCAGAATTTCGAAGAGAATTTCCTGCTGAAAAACACAGCTTAAGCTGGCTGCCCAGTTTGTGATAGTTGACCAGCTTAAGGCATGTTTTCGCATGATGGTTTGATGGTTCAGCTGGACATACCAATTTCTGATGGTCATTCTAGCTGGTTTAGTTGATAAGCTGGCCATATCAGCATGACCAACTGGTGTCCTACCCAGCTGAACCAACAAAGAGCAGCAAAAGCTGGGAAATGACCATCTAAGACCATCTAATACCATCTTAGACCATCTAAGACCATCTTAGACTAGCTAAAACCAGTTACCAGCATAAGCTGGTTTTCAGCTGTCCTTTTCACCCAACACCCAGGCTAGGAGTTTTTTCATGAGACGAATAACATGCTGGTATGCTGGACGTAGGGAGACTCACCCACACAGACTCGGCCACCCAGGCCCACAGCCAGGCCTGGCATGCAATCACACCGGAAGGAGCCCGCCGTGTTGACGCACTGGCCGTTCATGCATATGCCCTGAGTTTCACACTCATCGATGTCTAGGGGGAGGACAGTTTGTATGTTAAACCTCCAGGTTGTTGAAAAAAACACAAAAAAACATGTTCAAAAACCACTGAGGGTACCCAAACTTGAAGGAAATTACTATAATTCCACATGGCAATTATTGAGATTTTATAACCTGCAGCCTCCCGACTGCCTTAAGAACATACTAATGTTCTCCATGTCATTCTTGTGAGGTTTAATTTAATTCTTTTTAGCATACCATTGAGCATTTGTTATTCATTAGTCTTTCATCCATCTGTATTTTTCCATGTATTCGGCCTTCCGAAATGGGAAGCCTATGGCCCAAAGCGATACGACTGCTTTAGTTTTTCCCAAACCGTGAAACCACTGCTACAAACCATTTAAAAGCAGCAGAGGTGAAAGATCCCCCAGCACTCACTGAGAATGAAGTAACTACTTCAGAATGAATTTGGCTGCGCCGCCTCCCACATAAAGTACCTGTGAAACTACTTTGAGAGACCTGAACTGTAATTATGTCATTTATGTCACACAAAGCAGGAATCTGTTCACATGAATGAATTAAAATGATACAAAAATTATAATCCTTCAGTTATTCAACACACAATTGCGTCAATGTTAAGGTTCATTTTTGGGTGAAACTAAAATGTTAATAAGCTTATTCACTAGGTGGTAATTTCCAAACTATGGGCTGAGACTTGTGCTCTCTCCCCCGCTAATGACTTTGAGGGGATTTTGACAAAGGTGTACTTCACTTGCAGAAAGAAAGGAACATTCCACTGTTTCACTGGAAGAGGAACCAGGCATTTGGGTTCGTACCTAGGCAGTGTCGACCTGTGGAATCCAGTTGGAAGCCAGACTTGCAGATGCATTTGAAGCTGCCATCATCGTTGATGCACATGCCGTTGAGGCAGATGTTGGTGAGGAGACACTCATCCTGATCTGTAAGGGAACGGCCACCCATGTGTCCATCATGGTTGACGCTTCACACTTCCCGCGCACGGCATGTTCTTCAGCACGCAGGTGGACTGCACGAAGCCACCTCCATACAGCTTGAAGGCACCAGCAACTTCCAGAGACACGCAAGGTCTCTCATCCTCATTTTAAGCTTAGAATCAATGTGTTGGATTTACCAAAAGATGCACAAATTAATTTGGGTCTGGAAGTCATTTCCAGGACCTGCCATTTTCTGTTTCTCAGAACATCAACTAACAATCTCTATGTGTAGGGTCATATTGCAGCTTAGAGATGTACATTTGTGACCTGGGAGGTGTTTTACCAAGTAGAGTTTCCCAGTTATCTGGATAACTTAAGCCAAACGTGAAAACTGCCCAATAGGACGAGTTAGTGATATTGGACAATCCTTGGACAGTCCTTAAATTTGGCTTAAGTTATGTGACTAATGAAGAAATCCTGATTTGTGGAATACCCCTCTAGAGTGAGTAAAGCATATTTTGAGGGCAGTAAGGAGGTCAGGAACATCCATGCAAAATGTCAAAGTGCCCCATTATGGGCTAAAGAGATACATGTTGGAACAGGAAACCACAATGGTGACTGGTGTCATTTCTCAGCTTCTCTTTCCCACTACTCTCTCTGTCATCGTGACAAGTGTCAGACTGATGACATTTGCATACCATTGATGCATTACGAAGCATCCCAGAAAGGCAACTCCTTAAATGGGAAATTTCACCTTGGCAGTTTCTCCTGTCGGTGGTGAGCTCAAAGCCGGCGTTACACACACAGTGGAAGCTGCCCTCGGTGTTGACACAGCGGCCGTTGTTGCAGATGCGCCCATTCGCCACGCACTCATCCAGATCTGCGTGACACACATGCTCAGAAAGGCACAGCGTATCACATTATCGAGACTCTCAGGTTTACGGTTTATTCCCTCACCCTTTTCCTTGGTGGTTCCCTCCAGTCACTAAATCACCCGACCCGGACCCCTGGAACTGGACCCAGCCTCCCCACTCACCTCGACATTCAGTTCGGGTGGCAGTGCTCTGGAAGCCGGCAGGACAGTGGCAGAAGTATGATCCAGCCATGTTGACGCACTCGCCGTGCAGGCAGGGGCTCCGTTCGCACTCGTCTTCATCTGGACAGCGAGGCAAAGCAGACGTTTGGGAGGCCTGTCCAGATGTTGGGCCTTCCAAGCGGCCTGAGCGATGGTCTTACCAACACACTCCCCGCGCCTGTCCAGCTTGAAGCCCATGTTGCACTGGCAACGGTAGCTTCCTGGCGTGGGGACACACTGGCCGTTGAGACACAGGTTGCGGTACGCCTGGCAGATGTCGGTGATGTTTTGGGTCACAATAACTGCATGACAACACACTGTTATTTATCTCGATGTTAACCATCTGATTGTATCATACTATCAAGAAAAGAAAACAAAAAAGGTTTTATACAACAGTGTTAGGAAAGTTATTCACAAAAGTAATCCGTTACAGAGGTGGAAAGTTCCGGTCCAGAAAGTAAAAATCCAGATCAAGGTTTTGTTTCAACCAACCAGTTGAGTATAAAGAGTCACAGTTCCAGAGTACACAACTGAAACAAAACCTTGGTCTGGTTTTGAACTTTTCTGGACCTGAACTTTTGACCTCTGTCTGCAATGTTACTTTTGTGAGTAACTTCTCCAATATCGTCATGTTATCATATGCCTTATAAAACAGACTGCACAAACACTAATTAGCATTGCAATGGTTAACGTCGTATTAGATGGACATACTGGGAGGTTCTATTGGAGGAGAAACTGGCATGACAGGCTGAAACGGCACCGGTTGGGGTTGTGGCTGTAGAGGATAAACCAGGTCTGGCCTGACTGGGCCCACGGGAACGAAAGGGCCCCCAGGACCGACAGGGCCCACGGGAACGAAAGGGCCCACAGGACCGACAGGGCCCCCAGGACCGATAGGGCCCACGGGACCAACAGGAACAAGTGGAACACGTGGACCCATGGGATCGATGGGCAGGATTTGTAAGCAAAGTTTCTGGTAGTCCTCTGGAATGAGATAGAATAGAATAGAATAGAATAGAATAGTTTTGTTATTGCATAAGTACAACTGTCACTGCACTGGTACAATGAGATTTCGTCTGCAGCTTCCATACTCAACCTTATTACTGCTAATAGATTAAAAGTAGAGCGCAGAGATAAAAAAGGCAGTAAGTAGTAGATAAATAATGAAAGCAGCATCAGAACCAGAACAAAAAAGCAAACAAAGCATGAGCAGACAGTATGGAGAGTATGAACAGAGCAAGTAATATAAGCAGAGTAAAGAGTACTAACAGAACGAAGAGTGTAAACAGAGCGAGTAATATAAGCAGAGTAAAGAGTACTGACAGAACGAAGAGTGTAAACAGCATGAAGTGTCCAGCAGTATAAAGCAGAAGGCAGGAAGGGTGCATGGGCTGTGGCGACAACTAAGGAAAAGCAGGGGCAGTCAGCCCACTGCAGAGAGAATGGGAAGAATTCACGGATTAACGGAGTGCCAGTAACACTCCCACAGTGTCGCAAGCCAAGACGGCACACAGACCTGTCCCGGGAATGGGGCACATCTCCGGAGTGGAGCCGTCCGACCAGCACCGGCCACTGTCACAGCAGCACTGCATCTTGGTCAGCGGCTGGGAGAGCTGGTTGGCACAGCGACCGCTCAGGATACTGGAGAAGCAGTATCCGGGTCGGCTATCTGTGGAAGAAAGGCCTGTTGGCGTCACGTTCCACATGCACTGCGTGGGGGTTAGTGCGCCATTCGCATTTCTAACAGCTATTTACTACCTTCCAAACTGATCACAGATCCAGGAAATGCAGGGGAAAAAAATCAAAACATTGCTAGTAGTGGACTTTGACCCCGCATGTGCTGCATGGGAGACAGATAGAAATGTTTGGCAAAACAACCTTTCAAGAAGGAAAAAAAGCTCATAGTGGACATTCTTTCCAAATAAACATCCTCCTGAGGATGGGGCCAGCGTGCATCAGCTGGAGATCTCTGACCCAGATTTTCCCCTGTGCTGCCTGAGACCTCGACTTCATTCATTTCTGGGGGTTTTCTGTCCTTTGTTTGGGTCGAGATTTTCGATGTGTCATTGCTATGGAGGTCAATCCTGATGGCCAACCCCGGTTTCCATATCCAGCCAGTATACCCTCCCGTGCTTCCTAACACATCCTCAGGGAGGCACGCACGCAGCCGTGAGACACAAAGACCAGTCTGACATACCAACAACTCTACTTAACACACTTTTGAGTATTAAAAACATCTTTGATTCTTGTATAGTTGTCACAGGTGAAAAAGGCTCCACCTTTCCGCGTTTTAATACCTTTTCATCTGCAATGGGGCTACAGTAGAAGATCCTACATCACCCTGCCTGGGGGACGCCATGGCTGGTCACGGGAAACCTTAAGGCTGCTTTGTGCATTACACCATCGCCGACCACCATGTTCACCCCTGCTGCACTAGAACATGTTCCCACCAAGCTCCAGGAGTATAAAATCCTTGCAGAAGAAGCTCATCCAGACTAACCCAGCTCATTTAACCTGAACAAGCTGAAGACAAAGTCACATGGCGCCATTTTGTACCGTGTCAGTTCTTCTCAGTGTAATTTCTGTGCCCCCATTGTCACCTGTCGATTTGCCATTGACGGTATCCAAATATGAGCCAAAGAACAGATGGATGGAATCTGCCCGTACCTATGCACCTGGAGCCATCCGGGGGGGTGTAGTAACCCGGGGGACACTTGCAGAAGTAGCTGCCAACTGTATTGGAACATTCACCAGCAATACAAAGGCCAGGGATGTTGGCACACTCATCGATATCTGCCAAGGATAAATAAGCATCATTAAAAAACACAAAGAGGCATCAGCAAAACAAAAGCTAAAGGCTAACAGGACGCGAAAGAGACGCTCAAATAATGTTTCAATAAAATGGAACACTGAGGCAGCACGGTCTAAAATGGTTAACGTGAAAAGCCATGGTACGCAGTAATAATCTGGGAAACCATTTCAATGCCACGGCAACCGGAGAGCTGGCACATGAAGCTAACGAGAGCTTAAAAAATAAGGCAGATCCGAAACCTCAGACTTCAGAACTGTTCAAAGACTTCGCTTGTTATTTCTTGGCAAAATGTACCTAAGAATTTTTCCTGCACATGACAACCACAAATATTTTTTTACTGTTTTAGCAAATCAGACTTGTGCAGTTATTGCTGGCCTGGAATTTGTCACAGAACCTTCCTAACAAGCCGGCGTTCTTTACACTTAAAACATCCAGTCAAACAGAACTTTTATTTCTGTGTAATTTTAGAGATGCTGAGGTTGGATAACTCTCACTTCCCTGGCCAAATAAATCTTAAAATATCTTAATGCCATTAAACTGAAACTACACCATGTATCGATGCCAATTTCAGGTGCAATTCAGGTCCAATTTCAACATGCAGGTGGAGAAGCTGGTGGGGATACTGTTGATTTTATAAAGAGATAATAGTAATTCCTTTATTAGCCATTTGTACAAGTACATTGGAACTTCTCTCATTTCTGATCCCCAAGGGTCTTGCTCAAGGGCCCACAGACATGTGACTCTTCTGTTAGGGCTTGAACCAGCTATTTTCTGTTTACAGGCACAGAGACTGAGCCACTGAGCCGCTCACTGCCCCTTTTAGTAAAGTATGAGATTTGAGAATGACCACATGAACAGCCATCTGAATGCTGTCAGCTCTCACACAATGTTTACAGACCAATGATCTGCCCCCCCCGACCCCAATCCTGGGAAGACAGCCTGCCAGAGGACTCCCCGTCAGGGATCCGGGACTCCTGAGAGGACCTGATGTCACCCTGCGGGATTGGTGAGTGATGGGGGCCAGCACTACGGAACCCCTCCCCGCAGCCCACAGCTGGTGTGTGTCAGGGCCCCCGAGCTCTGCTCTCGGGAGACACTTTAACGTGGGGAACGAGAGCATCACAATGGCGGCCATTCCAAGGCTCGTCCCAGCTTATTCTGGGTCACTGAGGTAGGGGAACTCGTGCAGAACTAGGCGGCCATTAAAAAATAACAATGTTTATTTTTATTTGTTAAAAAAAGACCCTGTGTTTTATTACGTTCAACAGAAAACCTAAAATTTAAACGGAATTTTTAGAATTTCAGTCTGTTGAGTCTCACCTTCACATTTCTGTGTGATCTCGTTGAATTTGTGGCCAGCAGGACATTTGCACTCAAAGGATCCCACTGTGTTAATACAGTTTCCCCCCTGACAGAGTCCAGGAATGGCCTGGCATTCGTCCACATCTGCCAAGGAAAAAAAAATTATTACGCAATTAAGTTACATTCAACAAAATGGTTCAGCTGTAAAAAATTACACCACATCACTCTGCCTTAGAGATTAAGGGCCAACCAAAAAAATGTAATGTGTACAAACATGTACAAAACTCACAAAGTGAACACCGATTCTGTTCATTGTCCCGCACTAGAACTAGATTAAAAAAATCATGCCATCAGGGTTAAAATTATGTTTTTTTTTGCCTGAATATCTGTATAGCAGCGTGTAGCTGGCCAGCTGACACTCTTCATGAAGTGTATTATAAGTGCAGCTGGATGCCTCAGGCCAGCGGTTCGGGGTAAACACTGACACTGGTCTCCTCCGAACCGAACTGAGACTTGGTCTTAGAGGGCCAGGAGCCGAACCGCCACACCCCCCACTCCTTCTGAAAAACCCCAGGACAGTCACATTTTTACTGGCACCTAAAACCCTGCACAGGTCCCGGCTCAGATCCTGGGCCAGTTTCGGAAGCAGAAAAGGTGCAGCCTGAACCCACAGGATGAGGAGGGCACCAGTAAACACTGTAATGGTGAGAGGGGATCCTTCCTGAGGCTGCAGGCGCACCGAGGTGGGTGAACCAGAGGGCAGGTAGAGGAGCTCAATTAAATGGTGGGATCCCTGGTCACCCCTCCCTCCATCCCTGACACGATTAAAAGGTTTGTACAGCTGGAGGAATCGGCGCAGGTGGCCAGACCGCCCAAGAGGCTGCCTTAAAATGACTTTGGAGATGTCCAGCCCTTTATCTGACCACTAAAAGCCATACAGTGAAGAGCCACCTCAGCAAACTCACAGTATTATTCACGTCTAACACAGCTTACACGCCGTTAATGACGCCGCTCTCACGGTATTATTCACGTCTAACACAGCTTACACGCCGTTAATAACGCCGCTCTCACAGTATTATTCACGTCTAACACAGCTTACACGCCGTTAATGACGCCGCTGTCATGGTATTATTCACGTCTTATAGCAGCGTCCCGACTTACATCCTCCAAAAAAACACCAGAGAGGAAAAACAGAAGTCTATATTCCTTTTCTGGTGTCACCCATTAAGGTAACTCTGAAACAGGAGGCCACACATCACAGCACACTTTTGCATTAATTGTATAATGTGCTCGACAGGAAATTATAAAATTTCAGATCACTGTTAAAGCAATTTCGCTGAAAATTTCCTGAAACTGATGCTCTTTGTTAATGGTACAGCTAGCGAAAGACAGATGCCGGGGGGCCCCGCGGCCCGGGGGGGGGGGCGGCCGCGGCCCGGGGGGGCGGGGGGGGGGGGGGGGGGGGGGGGGGGGGGGGGG
>JAODLD010000008.1:7386598-7402304 GCA_026781065.1 Mormyrops boulengeri | reverse complement strand
CCCCCCCCCCCCCCCCCCACCCCCCCCCCTCCCGCCCTTTTTGCCCTTTGTTAATGGTACACCCCCCGCAACACCCCCGCCCCCCCCCCCCCCCCGCCCCCCCAAAGATACCTTGGCAGGCTCCAGTTCGGTGGTTGGGGATGAAACCTCGACGACAGGGGTGTGGCTGGGCGGGGCACATCTCGCAGGGATGCCCCCAGGCCCGACCTACGGTGGCACAGCACAGCGTCTTGGTGCAGACGATACCTGTCAGCTGGCCCTGGCACATCTGGTTGCTCACCGAAGCAAAGCAGGGCCCGGTCCTGTAATCTGAGGAGCAGCAAACGTAAGGCCGTTATGAGAATGACCTCTTACTTACGCTTCATTTTGCTATGAGTCTGAAGTGGCTAATAAACAACTTTGCGAGCTGATACGGAAATCAGAGCTCCAACAGGCGGCAATCACCATGGAAACCTCCAGGTGACTGTGATGCAGACATATGTACAACCAAAACACAGATAGTACGCACTGCTCATCCACACAGCCTATTTCCATAAAACTGTACTTAAAGGCTCACTATATTTACATTTATTTTCAAGATCATGGGCAGTGTTCCCTAAACAGGTTATAATCTTTGGTAACTGCTATGGATAAGACCATTCATTCACCTTACAGTTTAACATACAGACGCTCCTCTACTTGCGGATGAAATACGTTCCAAAAGGCCGTTCAAAATGTTTCGTAAGTCGTTATTCAACATCATTTTAAGGGTATACGCAAGTGCCAAGAACTAGGATGCTGGGAGTACGTACGCTACGCTGCTGTTGTCGTACTAGGCAGAATTGGCGCGCAGAAAAAAAAAATCGATGTTGTGGACAGGAAACGGGAGCCCAAGGAAAACAATTTGGACTTACAGTCCTCTTCGTTCGTATGTCTGAAAGTTCGTAAGTTGAAAGTTTGTAAGTAGAGGAGCGTCTGTACTATGTTTGCCGAACTGAATACATCTCTGCTCACAATGTGCTTCTCAGCAGTAAAACTCTGGCAATTTATTCATCATGTTCTTTTGATAAAATTACATAGTGAAATTTTCTGGCAGAAATCCGATTGCAAAAAGATCCCACACAAAAACAAAGTCTGTTGTTTCAAAGTTTTCATTGTGCTCCAGGCGGTTTGAATAAACTGATCATAAATTATTTTCTTAGATAATTTCTTCGTATAATATGTCAGCTCCAGCAAGGGTGGGGATCGTAAATGGGACGCCAGCTCATCACTGGATATTCACATGTACACTTCGGACAATACAAAGACACCTAAAGAGGAAAACATGTAACAACCGCTGTGCCGCCCGTTGAAAGAGCCAATAATGATCAAATGTTGTATGTACAGATGTGTAAAGAGCCATTAAGCGGTACATTTTAAGGTTAGGATGTCTGAGTCTCTTAGACTGAATAAATAAATAAGGCCTCATACGTTTTGACCAATTCACATTCAATGCACCATGTTCGGTTTTCTGCAGTAGCCTCCTTGATTTATGTACCACAACAGAAAACCGTCGCCACTTTCAGCCAAACCTGATTCCTGTGTGTTGCCTTATCGTCCAAAGGCATGTTATATTTGTGTCAAGGTTTTTGCTATGATGGTATTTTGACTCATGTTTAAGCAGTGGTGAAAATGGCACTGTAATTTAAAACACCCAACTCAGCTACAAATACAAGATCTGGTCTATTGAAGTAAAAACATAAGATATACATCAGCATGTAAGCTACATTGCTCCTAATTACTGAGTGGCGATTATCCAGCTTCAGGAATTGTTTCCACATTTTACAGCAGACAACATACAAAACAAGCATTCCATTCCAAACAACAATATTGTGAAACAAATAAAAGCTGCCCCCCTTTGCTTTGACTACGAATGTCTGGCACACCTACCTGAATTCATAGTCTCTGAACCATTCTTTCATGATTGGCTATTTATTATATATTATTAGTATTTTTTCATAACAATGCTTCATTTAACCAGTTACTTAACGTTTCATAATACCCATTAATTTGTGTTTCATATAGGCAATAAATGCACCCTCTGAATATCTTTGTGAGGTTGTGCATTATTAAGAAAATTATTGCTACTTTTTACGATTCATCAGACCTTACAGTGACATTCCTCGATTTACTCCAGCTTGATCCCCATTTCTTAAGGGCACCTTCTAGAAATCCCCTTCTTTTCCTATCCCTTATCGTCTGATCAGTCTTTTTTTTTTTTTGCATATTGCAAACATTTGTGTATATGACGCCTTTGGTCTTTATTTTTCTAACAGCAAGCCTGTAATTACACTTGATGGAAAATAAGAGCCAATGAAAAAAAATAATAAGACTTTACAGGAAACCACTTGTGGCAGCAATTTTTACTATGAGCGTGGCAGAGATCATTTATATAAGTATGGGAGTTTACTACTGCAGGGTGCCAGAGGAAATTCATTCTGCAGAACCTTCCAGAAGCAGCCTCAGTTCCGCAGTCCTCATCACTCGAATACCACCAGGTCAATGCCATTTTAATACTGTAACTTCAGAGTTGTCATCCTACTGATTACATCTGTCCTACTGATAAGCTGCCTTGGGTCCAGTGCTTGCTGGAGCCCATTTCCGCCGGAGCGCAGTCTGACATGAGTCGCTTCACCAAATGCTCTAGGTCTCCATCACGCTTTGATTCTCTGTAAATAATTAGACTTTGCAGGCATTCGGGTTTGTTCCCTCACTTGTAGTCGGAATACGTTTTTGAGGACTGACCCAAAACAGCAAATCAGACATGATGTGAAGAATGAAGACCAAAGAATGAATGAGATCATTTATCTCTGTGGCCAAAAACCCAGGTAGTCCAAACCAAAACCTTTCCAGTTGTTAAATGACAAACATACAAACTCCTTACTGGCAGCAATATCTTTCTCCACTGTTTCAATTACCATGTACCTTTGTCAGAAACCACATAAAACATTAACAAACATTCAATCTGCATTTATGAAATACAACCTCATTACACCATACCATTTTTCCAAATGCCCTGAAACACCGGACACAGCGCTACTCTAGCATGCAGATAAACCCACAAAATTCAGCGAAGGCAAATCTGACTCAATGGTGCAAGATAAGGAGTTTGGATTATTTATTGCCTTTTGCAGTGAGCTGTATCAGAGCTGAATCAGCCCGACCTATTCAATTTGTCAGACAAAGAACTGCGTTGTGCAGTTCCAATCTCAAACTTAAGCTTACATATAACTAATGTATTTGAATACATCAGTTACTATTTTCAGAAATTTCCACCCTTAAACAGCTTCTTTAGACTGATCTCAGGTTGGATAATGTATGCCTGTGTAGATCTGTGCAAGCTTTAGTAAGTACATGCCCTGGTATGCCAGTTTAAAAATATATAAGCCCAGAAGCCACTGAAAAGTGACTGGATGTCATGGCATTCAGCATTTTCAGTGCTTGGTGTGAAATCGCTGCTTTAATGAGGAAAAGCCCGCAAGGGACACATCTTGAAGCGTGTCAGGCGGTAACAGTTCACGCGGCATGAACATAAGCCATGAACTCAGGGGACAATTTCATTGGTGTCATTTATAATATCAGTCGCACAACATGTTTTCTAACCCCTCTTGCAACAGACTGGAACAGAAAACAGAAGATGCCACTGGTCAGATAACTGTGAAAAGCATATATAATTAATGTAATATGACACTGTGTGATACCCGAGAAGATTAAGCACAACCAGGGGAATCCCAGAGCAAATCACAAAAGAGAGGTCTCGAAAACAAAAATCTAAAAAATATGGCGTGCAACAGGGAATGGCAAACATTTACTAATCAGATCCATGTCCTCACATAACTCTATTCAAAAATAAGCATAAGAAAATAGCATGAGAAAAAATCCAAAAATTTGAATTCCTTGGGGCATAACAGTTTGTGCTCCAACAAGTTCAGATATAAAAAACCAACAAGCTGATGAGAAAACTAAAATGGTATGAGGCCACATTTTCTTGTGCTGGAAGGAAATAATAGCCCAGGAATGAGACCTTAGCTGAATATAAGGAGGGAGCTATATGTCGCAGAAAACCAGGCTCCAAAGTAACCACACTCTGCTATCTAGACCTACAGAACGCGAGGGAAGCGTTTGGCTCAGTGGGCTAAGCCTAAGCTGCGATTGGAAGGTTGCTGGTTCAAGCCTGGCCTTGTCTGTGAGTCCATGAGCAAAGTCCTAACCCTCAGCACCACGGGCGGCGCTGCAGGTGGCCTGCCCTTCAGTGCCAAGCTTGCTCTCAGAGACCAAGGTGGGATAGGCAAAAAGAGAATTTCTCTGCAGGGACCAATAGTGCTTCATCATTATTAAATCAGTTTACATTCACATTCAGTTCACATTTAAGAGTTCAAGGGTGCAAGCCCATAAAAACTGGACGCCACCTTAGGTTTGAGGCTGCCAGCCTCCACCAAGTATGCAGTTTGGAACATGTCCTGAGCAAGGCTTCAGACGGCCAACAGCATGTGTTTCCTGGGTGTGACCAAGACGGCCAACAGCACGTTTCCTGGGTGTGACCAAGTGCGCACGGAAATCTGTCCAAAATGAACAATTTTTTACAAAATTAAAATTGATATATTGATAACAATAAAAGAATGGAATTAATTTAAAAAGTAAAAATAATAAACAAAATGCCATTATTTTTGATACTGTTAATATGCTAACAGATTACATATTCTGTCAGCTAACATAAACCCTACTCATAATCATGATTGCAGCCCTCTTTCATGAAACTATTTCACGGAGGCTTTTGTCATTCCAGAGGGTTAACATCCTGTTGTACTGGACCTCTTTCTAATTACAATTAAACTGCACTAGACTCACCCTGTGAGATCACTGTACCACCAGACACAGCTATCCAGAAGTTATTTAATTAAGATCATCATTCTCAATAATGTCAAGGCATGCATTTGTAGTAAGTCATCATACTGTATATGAGAATGTGTGTCTATCTGTGTGTGTGGGGGGGTTATGTATATATTGCATTGTGGGGATCAGATGGCCCCACAATGTCATAAAAACCTGTTATTTTGACTTGTTGGGTCCTTTTTTTCTGTCCCCACAAGTGGAAACACAATTTTATAAAAATCTTTGACTGCAATCAAAAAACTAAAAATGCCAAGTCTCATATTTTGTTTGGTTACTTATGGTTAAGGTCAGGGCTGGGTAGGGATTAAGGTTGTCAGTGCTGGGATTAGGGTTTTGCCCATAGAAATGAATGGATCAGTCCCCGTGTGTGTGTGTGTGTGTGTGTGTGTGTGTGTGTCCGCCCTGCACTGGACAGGCATCTCATCCAGTGTGTATCCCATCACGTAAAACTGACCGTTATCATTACCATAAATACAGAGATAACTCTAAAACTGTCACACTTCACATGCACAGCCTCCAGGTATGATTAGCACAGCCCAGCATGAAACACATTTCTCAAAGCTCAGGGCACCAATGGTAGTGTGCAAAATTTCAGGCCTTTCATCTTACCAAATAAAACAAACGATTAGACAGCAGGTAGGTCAGTATAATTCTCCAGTCTAATTGATGGATTCAGAACAGATCTTGGATATGTCTTTATTAATCACCTCAAAGAATAAATACATAACTTCTTTATCGTGACCCTCAACTGGACAAGAGATTATAAATGATGATTGGAAGGATCACGACTTTTGAACATCGCGGATAAGATCCAAGGTATCTTGACCGGTCCTTACACCCACCCGTGAGTCTGTAATGCATGTTATACTTCTACGCATACTCAGCACACTGAGTCATTTGTTTTGTTTAAACAAAGGGACAAGGTTACACTAGTTAGACTTCATAAACCATCCCTTTGTTTACTGGCTCCCATACCTACAAAGTTAATGAAGAAGCTTCTGACTGTAATCTGAGAGCCCTTGTTAGATCATACAAATACAGCCTTATCTTCTGAAAATGTTCCAGGTCTTCTAAAGGAGCTGTAATTAAGCCCTTATTCAAGAAGCATAATGTGGTTCTGAGTGATCTATCTAGTTACAGGCCTGGCTGAAACCTTCCATTTTTATCCACTATTTCAGAGAAATGTGTCACCCAACAGCTGCCTGTCCTCCGATAATGTCTACGACATGTTTCAGTCTGGGTTTAGACAACAGAATAACACTGAAGCAGAACTTGTCAGAGTAATGAATGACTTGCCCTTCTCCTCTGATTGTGTTAATGTCTGTGTTCCTTTAATTCTGGATTTATGTGCAACTTTGACACTATAGATGACAAGCAGACAATTAAACCTCAGTGTTAGTGGACAGTTCCTTTCCTATCTATGAGACTGTTATATGCTTGACAATACGATGGACTGTTGAAATACTCTCTGGTCAGATACGCTGCTCCATAGGGCTCACAGAGGGTTTGTTACTCGTTTATCTGTATATGTTGATCCTTGTAGATAGTGTCCACTACCATCATTTTCATTGCTGTAATAATGTACATGTAATAATAATAATAATTGATACATTTATTGTCCCCTTGGGGAAATTCTCTTTTATGTCTCCCTCAACTTGCTCTTCACATAGAAAGTTGTCCGCGTATGGCAGCCACCCGTTGGGGCACTGAGGGAGCTGTAGATTAAGGGCCTTACTCAAGGACCCACAGACCTACTAAGGCTGGGTTTGAACTAGCAACCTTCTGTTTACAGGCACACAGGTTTAGCCCACTGAGCCACACGCTGCCCCAACATTTAAGATGAGTCCAAGCGCCATGCATTACGTGCTAACCCATTTGAAACCCATTTTGATCTGTCAATCAACGTAAAATATTTTAACTTCAAACTTGAATCTTGTTTGAAGGTCGGACGACGCAAAGTTCCTGCAACTAAACATTTGACTTTGATTCTTACAATGTTAATACACATAAAGTGTCTTTGTTTCATCTATGGAATATTGGCAAGGTGAGAAAGGTCTGAATGATGCAGATAAGCTGGTCCAACATTCATTAGCTGTTGACCAAATTATTGTAATCCTGCGCTATTTGACTGCACAAATTCTCTCCCTGAGGGTCTTCAACTCCTTAAACTGCTTCAGTTGCTATAGGAGCTGAGTGCAGGATATATTCTAACCACAGAACCATTTGTGGGACACGCAGTCAGTGCTGTTACCCTAATACTGCGTATAATTACATCCTTACCATGTATGTTTGTACTGTGCCACGTCTCTGTTGCGTTCGCATAAATCATTATGCTGTCTATTGCCTGTAGCTGCTCGGTGCTGAACTTGGTTGTCTCTATTTTTGTGCAAAATAATTATCAGCAAAAGCAAAATAGTTTCGCTGCTTTTCTTGCTGCCTCCCGCGTAGAGCCACCTGGCCGCGAGTTACCAGACCATCAACCAGACCCAGACATCCGGCCTGCAACAGCGAGAACGAGGCCACGTGTTGCTATGACCCTGTGTACTGACACAGCGATCTGCATCAGCCCCCGCTCAGCCCCCACCTCCAGCTGCTCTGCTCTGTCACATGACCATCAGCAGTTGCCATCAGCTACACTCAAGTCATTTTCATACATTGTTTACAACCATATTCATCAATTGCATGCCATTTTTGCAGAAGTGGTGACTCCCTGGGTAATTTTCGTTGTAAATGTAGTTCTCACTATAAAATAGGATGGAGGCCCCTGCTCTAAATAATATTCTTATTGCTGAAATCACATGACATTTAAGAAAGAAAAATATAAACCATACAAATGAGTATGTAGCTATAACATATAAATAAAGCTATAATTTGCAAGTCTCAAAGAACCTCTTTGTTACAGGATTGTTTTTCCATCATTGCCGATAAATTGCTGCTTGTAACATCATGTTGGACACTTACAAATGTAGCTAGCTAACTTCAGTCCGTGTCGTATAAGTGGCATGTGAGACTTTTTGGGGTGGAATCCTGATCTGTGGCGATAACGGATGGCCGAACATGGCACTGCATGCACTCCGGCAAAGACGAAAAAAGCAGACGGCCGTATTTATTAACCACGTCTGCGAGATGTAAACACTGCCACATTTAAAAAATGAACATTTAACGGTCACCTACACAGCGTGTGATGGGTGCGGCAAAGGCTGGCTACATCCTAGAGGATGCTTACTGTCTTTAATGTTTCTGCTTGACGGAGAACACCGCAGGTACCAGAATAGCTGTTAAATGTTCGTGATAAATATTAAACGGAACGCCAGCCTATTCAAGACCATTTACTTAAGTAGGATTCAGCTACTGAATACACTAACACACCACAAGGTTAAAAACCTTCCCTTTTCAAGATACTGAAGTATCAAATTAAAACTTTTCTATCCATCTTCCCACTGCTCATCCTATTCTGACTTGCAGGCAGGCCTACGCTCAACCCACAGAAGTACAGGGAACAAAGCACAAGTAAATTGCTCATAGGACAAGCAACTTGGAGATGACAATTAACCTTTAAGCATGATGTTAGACTGTGGGAGGAAACTGGAGGACCCAGAGAGAATGTACACGACACGGGAGAACGTGCGGAGAACGTACACGACATGGGAGAACGTGCGGAGAACGTACACGACATGGGAGAACGTGCAAACTCCACAGAAACGGCGCAGAGGCGGGCGGGATTCAAACCCTCCACCCTCTCGGTGTGAACTATCACGCCAGACTATTAATTAAAATGTTCCTCTTTAATTTCATTCTCGTATGTCTTCATCTTGTCGGTACCACAGATGCCAGGACCAACCTTTTTAATCAGCTAGGCTGCGTTTTTATTGAAATAAACCTGCACGAAATCAAAATTCCAAATATTTGTTTTTTTCTCCATGCTAGTGCCATCCTGTCAGCCTGACTATATAGTATAACACCAGTAAACACTACTAGTAGAGATGCAGGGCGATATCGCTTAACATATCAGCATTGGCCCATATTCATGGCCCATCGGTCTGATGTCTTCATCTTGGCTAATACTGGTGCCTGATATATAACCTTCATCAATATTTAGAATTAGCATCAGAAGCACTAATTGCTAAAACAATGGAGATGATTGTACTGGATGGTCTGCTATTTTCCATAGTGGGTGATGATGGATTCTGTTGGCTTATTCACCACTAAACATGGTCTCAAGGTCAGATGGTTTTACGCAGACCATGACATAATTAAGTAATTAAAAATTTAAAATTGGCCACTCGGTAAGCGCCTCAGAGGTCAGCCAGATATCGGTATTGGCCACATCAGACAAAAAAAAAGATTTTGACATTGGTACACCACTAACTACTACTGATAAACAAGTGGATCATAATTATCCACCTTGAACTGACATTTTGATGATTTATTAAGTTGCATTACACTGTAAGTTGTACCTCGGATAAATGAAGAAAAATAAGTCATTATGCCGTGAAAGCTAAAATAAAGATTGTGTTACAGAACTGCAAGCCACATACAGGTTGCCAGTGTGGCCACATTTCAGCAAAAAATAAAGGATATATATACTAAACTGTAAAGTAGCGTTATCATCCAAACTGTCTATATATATTCAAACACAGAGTCTTGCACACAACTGTAATTAGTTCCTGTCAATCAAGTTATCTACAGGGATATGAAACGAAAATGAAAGCAAAACAAAAGACCACAGCACATGCAAGTAAACACAAAGTGACAAGCGATAACTGGAAACAATGTTACAGAAGCAGCCAACGGGCTACATTTAACCATCTCCTTTGCACCAAACCCAGATGCTACAAAAGTCCAGAAACTCCATGGAGACCAAGATAATTCCGCCCATTTACAATCAAGCTGATGCTGTTCATCCAAACTAAAGGTTTGGCCATTGATACAGCTAAATCTTTTTACTTAAGCGTGCTATAACAGGGCGCCTTGTTAACCTGACCAAAGTACCCTTCGCATTTGCTATCTGGACTCAATTTCATATGCTGCATCACTAAAAAGCCAACATTGCTACGAACATGCAAATGGATATTTCATTGTCCCGCCTTTGTCACCTTCACGGAATGATAATATGCAGGATATACTCTGACTTACCAATTTTTTTAATTAATTTCGGAGCAGCTGCACCTTAACGATCTTCACTGCCATTGGCTGCTTGTTTAAGCACTCAGGTATCCATGTATATGTGTATATTCTACACCACTCCCACATGACACGCAGACATGAGCCCGGAAAGACAATATGGAACAGGGACAAATCGACAATCCCTTTTTGGTAAGGTGGGGGCAAGTATCCCGATGGGGCAATGAGACTTTCAGGAAGAGCAGTGGATTTTCATTTGTTTAGATGAAATTCCACACTTGCTCATCAAGAGAGATTTGCTTTAATCAAGCACCAGATCAAAGGTTTAGCAGTTTGAGCAAAAGCCAGGCTGAGGATGGCTTACCTCTTTCACACTGGGCCCCAGTGAAGCCGTAAGTACAGGCACAGCGGTTTGGGGCGACACACCTTCCTCCGTTCAAGCATCCTGATTCACAGATAGCTGTGGGGCGAGAGAGGACGATTCTGCTGAGGATTCCGGGGGACTGCACAACATCGCTAACGCAACGTTGTCAATATCCGCCGACTCGGCACTTTCACGCGACGTAACATGTGACTTTGCACACTGTTACATCTGCATGTTTTTACCAGACCAGCTCTGAGTACTGGGTTCAAGAGCACAACAGCCTGCTGGGCCACTCAGGCTCGCTGAGATACGGATGGGGCTGCTCACCCTGGCCACAGTGTGCACCGTTGTATCCCTTCTGGCAACGGCAGCTGTCTTCCACACATGTGCCTCCATTCATGCAGCGGATGTTACAGTGCTGGACTGTTCCAGGAGAGAGGGACAGCAGAGAGTAAGCGAGCGAGTTCACAGCCTCTGCTAGGCTGCCACATGTACCCTCCTAGAGACCAGGGAACATGCCTACTAATCTGCTTGTATAGACAATTGTTAGACATTGGCTTACATATAAGGCAATATTTCCCAATCCAGTCCTCAGAGACCCACAGACAGCCCATGTTTTTTCTCCTACTGGGAGCTGGGAGGGAGCGAAAATGTGGACAGACTGTGGGTCCCCAAGGACCGGTCGGTAAACACTGGTATAAGAAATAATTTTGCAAACCTTACTTTAAAATCTTGTTTTCCACAAGCAATATATAATGGACGTGTAAAAAAGGAGACATGCAGTTCATTTAAGATCTGTATGAAAGTTCTGCTTCCCATGATACTTGCATACCTGACTTAGAGCCACAGGAAGGAGCGATCTGTCCATTAGGACAAGTGCACATGTTGGGCCTGGAGCAAAACCCATCTCCACAAGAGCTCCTGCAGATCGCTGCGGGTGCGTCGGTCAGGGTGCGACCGCAGGTGGACGGGGGAGGAAGAAAAAAAAGACTTTTCGATAAAACTGCTCCACAAAGATGGCGAAACCCAAGCATCTGTTTGAAAAGTCAGATTTGAAAAGAAAACGATACAAACACTACTTTTGTTTTTTTTATAAGTTTGCATTTGTTTGTCCATTTTATTGAGGTTAGAAATCATTATAAGGAGATTCAGTGGAAAATCTCCACAAAGACAGTGTGTGTTTCAGTTGAATTTTCTTTCTGTCGGCATCTGCCTGCATTTTTATTCTGGGTGGGCAGTTTGAATGCTACTGTCAGGGAAAGATTTTTAGCTAATCATCAAGATAGGGTTTACTGTCACGTCCAGCCCCACCCTGCTCGTCTGTTCCCAGCGTTTCCCCTGGGGGCGTGGCTGATAATCAGCCGCGCCTGAAGCTGCTTAGTCTAACCTCTTGTTCCTGCCCTCTTGCTAACTAGCCACAGCTGCCTCATGTTCAGTCCTCTGTTAATCATGTATAAAAGTGTCTCCTAGTCCTGTGCGCCCTGTTCGGTCATCGTTCTCTCTCCGTGTGTG
The DNA here is from genome assembly GCA_026781065.1 of Mormyrops boulengeri. Classification (NCBI taxonomy): domain Eukaryota; kingdom Metazoa; phylum Chordata; class Actinopteri; order Osteoglossiformes; family Mormyridae; genus Mormyrops; species Mormyrops boulengeri. The sequence goes on along the minus strand of JAODLD010000008.1, from coordinate 7,390,393 downwards.
CTGCCCTGTCCAGTCTCCATAATAAACTCCCCCGCTAAGGGTTTCACTTGCAGACACCCTGCCTTTGGGTCATCCTTCTCCCGCCATATCACGACATTCCCTAAAGCATTCATTTTTATTTTCTGGCTCATAGGTAATGGTTTTGTGGCCAGATATAATATCTAATGCTTGACCAGGTGGAAGTAAATTTCCTGTTTTTACAAAGTGAAAACATATAGAAACATTTCTACTCTCATTAACTTTATCCAATCAGGAGTACGACCTATCAGACAACTGGCCAATCAGAGACACTTACGAACAATGCATTGGTTTCCTCCAGAAAGAGTCTTCCATCCTGGGCAGCAGTATGCACTGGATCGTGATCCACAAACATTTGGCCTGAAGAAAAGAAACACATGATGAAGTATTCAGTGTAGTATTTGCTTTTATCATTGCACATGTATGTGCGGGTGTAATGAAATTCAACGTCATACATGTAAAATACTTTTTAATCTTCAGACCTTCTCCACCCTCAGCAGCTCTACATTTATACTGAATGACATAAATGTTTAGAAATGTGTTTTCTCTGGATTGACACCACATTAATGGTATACTAAAGTTTGTTCGCATAAAGGATGGGGGCTTAAAAGCTTTAAAAGACTCCTTCTGGAGCAAGGTGAAAAAATATATTTGAACATTTTTATAAGCAAACTAAATGCAGAACGTTTGAGAATTTGTGTTCCCCGGTGGACCACCTAGTGCAAGGTCAGTGATCCAGACACATTGTTGTGCTGAAAACAGTGACATCTGGTGGTGAATGCCGATTGGGAAAAATCTGGAAGCATTTCGAAGAATAAATCAGAGAGCGGTATTCAACAAAGTGACAGAAATAAAACTTTAATACGCGCTTCTAAGCAAACAGATTTTATCTCTTTGAAATTTGTTATAATTATAGCCTAATTTCTACAGGAATGCAGAACCCCATCGTAGTACGACGGCTGTTTGTATTTTTCATAGACTTTAATGCCCCATATCCCTTAATACAAGTGAATCATTTGTCCTCTTTTGATTACACAGTACTGCCGTTTCTCAGAGCATATTCACCTTGCCGTTAGCTTTGTGGTCCACCGTCAAGTAAAACGGCTTCTGTGGCGCATGTTGTACTAAAGTTCATTATATCCATATATGGGGTGTCAGAATCGGAGGAAAAATGTCCACAAGACAGAAGTAAAATGGTTGTATAGTACATCCCCAAACATCCCGAATGGCACAGATTTCTAAAGGAGCTCTTTGTTTAGAGGATAATTTATTTTCTGCAGCCCAAAAGGAATGTTCTATCCTTGCCAGAATTTAATTACAGAAGTCCAAGCTACCCTTCAGGAGAATTTTGTTATCGGTTCGTGCATTTTCCTACAATAAAAAAACAAAGTATCGCAGTCAACACAGCAGTCAGTTAAAATGTTGATCGAAAACTTATTTTCGTCGCCACGGTTGCTGTATGGTACTGTGCTATCTGACAGAATATGAGCGCAATGGAACAGATGTTAATGCGTCAGTCATCTCTAATTAAAATACCTCTCAGCTTCAGCGGGGCGTCTAATGAGTGGTCTGTACGCCTTTTAACATGCGTGTCACGAACTCGCCGAAAAATATATCCTTTGAACAACTGCAGAACTCCCGAAAAGTGTTTTGTTTCTCAACCTGACAATTGTAACATGATTTCTGTCTGCAGTGAGTTTTAATTAACGTCTGGTCAAGCTTTGTATTCTAATGAAACGCGAAGAGTCGGATTTGTATCTTTTATGTCATTAATGCATTCATCACACACGAAACACTGCATTAAAGCGATCAGATGCTATGTTCACACATTACCCCTTAAGAACATCATGAGCGCCCCCTCCTCTCCGCTTTGATCTCCGTTTCACTTGGAATTCTGCTTGTTTGTCAGCTTCCACATCTCCAGTTGCACTCCCCGTGGTCTCGGCAATCAGCAATACAACCGCTCCAAATCCCAACGCAAGCTTCAGCACTCCTCCCCGCAACATACTTCGCAGATTTTCTTCTTATACGGCAGCAACTCCACGTTAAAAAGTTTTAATTTGAGATCAAGTCCTCTTCTATATCCAAAACTTTCTCGCGGCCTCAAAAGAAAATCTGCGAGAGAAAAAAATTATTTAAGAGCAAAGAAAAGAATGCGCATTAAGGTTCCCAGTCATGTTTCAAAACTGCAAACAAACTATGTCGTTTTGCATGAAGCCTCTCGTTAACAGAACATTAAATAAGGAATTAAACTCACTTCGTCGTTCAAATACCTATATAAATGAAAAACATATTTGGTTGATACACGGAATAAATATTACACATATCAACTGAACTCCAGCATATAAACAATAAAGATAACTGCACGGTACCTTCTCTCCAATAGGAGAAAGTCTTCCACACACCCCAGAAAATATGCAAATGCTTTCTTTACAGTCTGTACAGTACTGGATAAACGTTTTTACCAAAGAAAACAGATGAAAATACAAAATTATTAAAAATCCACCCATGCAAAACGATACCGCACTGTTCTGAACACTTCTTAAAGTTTTCCACCCTGATTCTTCTCGGCAGGAAATGTCTTGTCGTGCTATCAGTTTCCAATATGGACAATATTGAAAGCGCTGGCACTTTGGGTCTGATGGGTGGTGAGCACCTTCCCTTTCTCCCACTCAGCCTCCCTGTTCGCTGCTTTCCCCTATCTCTCTCTCGTCCCTTTTCGTTTCAGTAACTTTTTGCTCTCATTCTCGCGATACACAGATGGCAGAATTCCTGCGTTAACTTCAATGCGAGGCGTGTAAGCAAAACCGTCAATTTGACAAATGTCAGATTTTCGGGACGTTTAATGGCAGACGCCCGGTGTTAAATTACCTATATTAAAACATGTAACAAGACATTGAAAAATACAGTATTTGAACTCTTCCTTTTCCATTGTTTTAAAACTTAATTATAATAAAAGAATAACAATTGCCTATTCTTGCCAGAATCAGCATATCGCTGCTCCTTGTATTATACATGTAGATTTTGGAACAGCAGCAAAATACAGGCGGCAGCCCCCCCCCCCCCCCATCCGCATCCATAGGCCACTGTCAGGCTGGCAGGCTTGGGGCAGGAGAGTTTGGTGTTTAACGTTTAGATTTGAGTTACTTGTACCAGACGGTCTGTATATGTTATAATTCACTGTATTCCCAAAGAAAGACAACATATGTGCTCTAACATTACATCACCATAATATTTTAGATCATCGTTTGGTCCGATGCCCGAAACATGTCCTGCTTCTGTGCCTTGACGTATTTTCCGCCATTTTGAATGGAAGCCAAGCGATACTCATCCGCTTTGCTAAGAATGAAAATGGCCTTGGATTGTAAAAACGAGACACAGAGTGTATACCTTCCCTAGGTCTACAAAATCCAAAAATATACCCCATCAGCCTGCAGGTCACTGAAATACCTTGTGACATAAGAGTAGCTGCCACCACTGTTACAAATATCTGTTGATTAAATCTATAGATAATATAAACAGCTCAGTGGTGACAGAAAACAGACACAGACTTGGCGTACAGTATGTGGACTAGACCTCTGTGAACTGTGCTGAAGCAAATTTCATCCCCGCATTCCCAGTGGGAGTGAGCTGTGTTGGTACTACATTACTGCCACTGCTCTTACCCACATGAAGAAGTTAAAAAAAACACACCGAATTTCCCTGAAATGTTGTGAAATCACACGAAGCGACCTGCTGTATTGATAAATATTCAGGCTGATCCGCCAAAATGCTACT
>JAODLD010000008.1:7376261-7386498 GCA_026781065.1 Mormyrops boulengeri | reverse complement strand
CCGCCAAAATGCTACTAGCACAACAATCGGCCACAGAGATATTTGGGTCAGAAAAAAAGATGGGGGGATTTTGCAGAGCATGGGAATAATTTGTTTTGTGAGACACACCCAATTCTTGGTGGAGTGATTCCTGGACGACTGAGCCAATTTCTTCTACGCTGCCTTGAAAGAGTTTGAAAGTGCTGGAAATCTAAGGTTCGTTCCAGTTGGAGGAATGCAGAGTCTTACTGGGGGGCTGCGATCTATTCTTTGTTCTCTGTCAGGTGAAACATCTGAGAGACAACACATAAGTACAGCACTTCAGCAAATATCAACATATTCTACATTTATATACGTAGCACTAACAAAGCTGGTATTACCCTTTATCATTGTGCTCACTGATATGGTATTGTGTGCTCAGCATGGACTGCAGCTTAACACATCATACCTCACACTAACCGGCTTGCAGCAGCCAGATCATGTGACCATGTCTGCTAGACCACAGTCGTCATTAGCAGCGGTCAAAGGACCCATCAATGTCACTTAAAACTTCTATTTTTGACAAGCGGTATGAGTAATGTGATGATTCCCACATTCAAAAATGTAGACTGTTCTGTGATTTCCCCTGCAAATACGAGCCGGCAACTTGCTAGTATCGATCGATAAAATTATATGTATGCATTGTCTTACATTAAAGGGACTTGAAAGTTTATATGGCGACAGAAAGATTAGGCATATATCCAACTTATCCAACTTGACTACTGCAGCACGCTACTGGCACATCTACCAGCTTGTGCCGTCAGACCGCTGCAGATGATTCAAAACGCCACAGCACATGTGACACTCTGCCAGTCCAAATGTTCTCATGTCACAGCCATCCTTGTCTCTCTTCTCTGGCTCCCTATTGGTGCTCACATTAAGTTCAGGTCCTTGATGTTGGCTTACAGGTCCATCGATGGACAGGCACCCATCTCCATCAAAAGGCTCCTCGCCTATGCCCCATCTCGCCCCCCCTGGTCAGCAGACCAACACCGCCTGGAGCTCCCTCCACCATGTGAGAAGTGTCACACCAGATTCTCTTGTGTGGTTCCCAGTGGTGGAATGAGCTGCTGAACTACATCAATCAATAGACTCCCTCTCCACCTTCAAGAGCTGTTCCATAAATTACTCTGCTAGCCTGATGTCTCCTTACATTCCCTCAATGTAGCATTTACTGGCTCTCACATAGTTTTACTAGGTTCCTCCTTTGAGTTATGTGCAGTTCTACAGCTCTTTGTGTAGCTTCTGCTCCCATAACTGTTTATTCCTGCGCCTTGGCATTGATTGGGAAGCTCAGCCTAGCTGGACTCATATCTAGTCGACTCCTTGACAGCATAAATGTTTACAACGTGCGATTTGCCTCACTTGATACGTCGCTTTTGACAAAAGTGTCTGCTAAGTGTGTAAATGTATAGCGCAGCTACAGCCTCAGAACCATGCAGGCATTTTTGTTTGGATTAAGCTCTGCACATTCAGACGTCTTGCTGCCTGAGATTTGTCATTGGCGTGGTACAGATATGACTAAAAGAACGTTAATCAGACATCTTACAGTAAGCAAAAGCTGCACGAAGAACATCCAAGTAACAGAATTGCAATTTTCCCCCTCTCAAATGCTGAAAACACATTTGGACAATAATGACAGAATGGAGAACACAGCTGTGGAAAAAGCCACGGATAACACGAACACACGACCATATATCTCTGTAGAAAATACCCTTGGATGATAATGGTGCAGCAGAGACTATATATCTGTAAGAAAATACCCCTGGATAATAATAACACAACAGAGAGTAGAGCTCTGAATATACCACAGGATAATAATGACAGAATAGGGAGTAGAGCTCTGTAACTACGTAGTATTCCTAATTATGCAACTTGGCAGTGCTGAATACATATAACTGTATATGTAGGAATATCCACTGTATGTTTGTATCTGTTTGATGAGCAGTTTGAGGTATATTCTGCCAAGGACCCAGTAAAGTATTTGTACCTACCATTTTTGCTTGCTAATACAAATGCTTTTTATAATGGTATAGAATTTCAAGGTGGAATCTCGCTCTGCTCTGAGCAAGAGAGAAGAAAGAAATCTCCATCCAAAGCCAACGCACTGACACATTAGTCTGACCAGCGTACCATATAATAGCCATGGTCAAGTAAAAACTGATATGCTTATAGCTCTATTTGCAGCTTTTTGTTTATTCTGTTAGAATATTTATCCCATTACTGAAATTGCATTGGGAGGGAAGTTGGGCTTTTAATAGTCAGAATAAAACAGCAGCCAAAAAGCATGGCTTAGTTATGCTCTGATTTTTCCTGCCTTTTCGGCATTTCCCTTTTAATGCACTACCCAGATAAATAGCATTATCTGCATATCTCACCAAATCAGCTTAACTGCAGAGATTCACATCAATGTCCTTCAAACCGGTCATTTCTCTGAGACTTCCCCACATTATTTGTTGTCTTTGGCCTCTGTAGACGTTCCCTTTGTCTTCTCTGCACCGTGGAGCTGTTTAGCAAACTTCCACACAAGCTGCCAAACATCCTCAAGACGCCGAGAGAGGCTGCCATAGTGGAAAAGGCGTTTTTGCTTAGAGCTTGCCTGAAAAGTCTCCGATATCAAACGATGCCCCAATTTGAAAAACCAAAGCATTTCCTGACCTAAAAACAAGAAAATCATATTGATCCTGAGCATCCAAAAGATCCTTTTCCATGTACCTCACACAGAGGGCTGGACTTTTATTTTTCACAAACCCTCTGACATCATAGAGAGAAATATCTGGAGTAGGTTTTATTTGAAGCATATTCAGAGGTGGATTTCCTGCACACTGAAAACTGGCAGACAAACTGACATTTATCAAATCTCTGTATCCACTATTGTCACAGACTCTATATTCCTGGTTCCCTTTTACAAGCCAAGTTGTGAAATTATTTAAATTAACATGTCTGCCCTGCGATAGACTGGCATCCCTTCAGGGTGTCCGTCTGTCATGAGCCCTGTGAGGCAAGGATGAGGCTCCTGGCTCCCAGTGACCTTGCAAAGGAGAAGATGGTTGGATGGATAGATGGATGGATGGTCATCTGTATTGCACTTATTTACAATAAAAGTGGAGGTCTTTCATACAACCTACGTGCTTGTATTTCGCTGTTTCCCATGAGCCTTTGTTAACATGAGTCAAAGATTAAGGTCCATGAAGACAAAAGACACCCTAGTAAATATACCCAGTCATTGTCACGATCGGCGTGCGAGCGGGAAACGGGAGTCCAAACAAACAGGGATTTAATGGGAGCACGGGCAGAACACGGAACATACGTCATGAAACTACAATGACAGGTCTGGGGAAAAAGACTTGGACGCGGACTAAATACACAGGATTGACTAGAGCAAACAGGAAACAGCTGGTAACAAGCGGGATGCACACGAGGGTAACGAGGTGGGCGTGGTCCACAAACATCTTATTTTATCACTTTACACCTATAAAGCAGGTGTGCATTTTTCCATAGTTAACACGAGAAACAAAAACAAGGGACGGCGCAGAAAAACCCACGTATGACCTATCGATGAAGCATTAGCTCTGCCATCAACAGGCTATATTAGTAAACTCTATGGATGCTTATGCAACCGAAGGTAGACAAACCAGCATTGAAATTCATACTTAAACCATCCAAAGTAGGATTAGGGAGGATAAAAACCATCTCTCACTCTCTTTCTAGTCATTCGTGTGTCAAGTGTCAGAGGAGAATAAAAGGGGCCATAAGGAAGGGCCTGTGTTCTCCGAAATCCATCTTAATCCCTCGCCGGTCCTCTGCACCATGAGAATGCAGAGGCCCGCAGGATCGGCTGTAGGGATAATCTAGCCCTCAGATGTATGACCTGCTTCCCCTGAGCCATCCTCTGCTGAAGACATTGGCAGGGCTCTCCCTGTAAACCCTCAGGGCTCTCTGCTCCACACTCCTCCTCAACGTCATCTCCTTCAGTATATTTTTCATATTAGGTTCAGCTTTGTTTTTTCCATCTGTATGGTCTGAACTCACTAAGCTCACTCCTCGTGACAGATTGAGTGGATGCCTCTGAAGCAAACCCAGTCTACCTGGTTATTCAGTTAATGTTTTAAGTCACACTTATCTGGGAGCCTGTTTGTGGCATATTTTGCCAATTATCTTATATCGATGAGGCACACGTTCAAGAGTAAACAGGAAGTTTGCTTGTTTGCCTGTTGTTTTTTTGTACATAGACTTAACCTCCACCATTCAGAAGGATCCTGCTGGGTTTCAGGAGAAGCGGCCCAGTTTGTGTGTCATCTCTGCGCGCCAAGCGCTAACCCAAGCATCCTCTGAGAGGCCAACAGGTGCAGCGACTTCCTCATGCCCCGAGATCGTCACGCTGAGTAGGTGCAGTGCGAGGCCAGGTGAGTCATTGCCAAAAGCAACCTTCCAAGCTCCAGCAATATGGACTGCTGTGGTTTCCAGCCAAGAGAGAGGAGATAGATGGGAATGAATCATGCTTAGATTAATCCCACTCATCAAACACTTGGAGTGGATGGAGAGACAGAGTCAGGAGATGGACGTCTGGAAGTTCCCCGGTCTGTCTCTAACCTGAATTTTAAAAGCTCAATGTCACATCACTTACTACAAAATGCAGTTCAAATGCTAAGCAAAGAGGTATAATTCTTCTCCCTCTGCTGTTTGGTATCTATTGTAGACATCTCTGACCATTTTTACTTGCAGCTTTCTCAGATTCTCCAGACTAGTTCTGCACGGTGACTGGACTGCACTAAGACCGCTTCACTATTTCTTACATACAATTCCTAGGGGGCGTTACTGTGGTGATGAGGCCAGACACTCTAGCTGAGTTCGGTGGTGCTACATTACTGCTGACAGAGGACCAGAACTGTAGAAGTGGAACCTCAGAACCGGGGCGCAGTAGGGGCGTGGGTACCCTGGCAGATTCAGCAGACCCAGCACTTTACATTTACCCTTAAATAATAAAATATGTAAAAATGGGCAGGGGACATTTTGCCAAGGGGCCCAGAATTTCTAGTGACGCCCCTGCCTCAGAATCAGCCCTTTCCGTCACTTGGGGAGAACCAAGGATGAATGTTTCATGTGAACTCACAATCAGTCTCAGCAGGCTGGAGTTAAATCACCTTCATCCATCAAGAAAATCGCTTCAGCTATAGCCGTAGTAGCGGTAATAAAAGCAGCCCTTTAGTACAAAGGCATGGCATGGGCAGGTTAAACATACAGACTGCAATTCAAGCTAATCAGCCTTGTTATTCCGTTAGAGAAGATTAATGCAAGGTAGATGTGATCAGGGATTTTATGAACCATCCAAAAAGTATTAAAGGATCCATATGACAAGCCACTTCTGTTCTATACCTTTACTGCCCATAATATCTAATGGCACTAACATGTACCATATTATATAAAAGGAAACTATGGGATGTGCCCAGAAGGATGAAATACTGGTATATTCATATCCATCTCTGCTATAACCCAGAACATGTATTGGGCCATACATGTCTGCTATGACAAAGACCGCCGTTCCCAAAGACTGACTGGTTCCCTTAATTGGGGTCTTTAATTTAGGAGACTAATCCTCTTGCCTGCTTAATTTTGGTGGTTGCAGTGGTTCAGGTTCCATCCTCAGTTGGTACCACACCTGTTATTCATATTTATTTATCCAAATTCTCTGGAATTCTTAAACGAATTCATTTGGAAACTGAACTAACTTCCCAGTAGTTAGTCATTTTTCACCTCACTGCAGTCAGCAAGTTTTCAAGACTGTTACACAGACAAAACATTTGATTTAAATTAGCAAAGTGTCCTTTTCACATATTTGACCATCTTTGGAATGGAAAATATGCAGTTCACCCACAGAAAAATTCATGAACGCCATCTGTCTTGTAGGAGATATGATTGGGCGCTAAGTTACAGCAAACTAATTTGTTAGCACCTTTTGCCACCTCTCACATTTCTCCATCCAAAAGCAGCATTCACAAACTCAAACAAAACATTAAGACAGCTATAAGCATGAGCAACAGGACAGACTTAAGTTCATGGCCACACCTCTGATTACTTACTGCAAAAAAATCAAAGATTTCAGCTACGGGGTCCTTCTTCTCATCAGAAACCCTGAGAAAGTTTTGTAGAAGTAGCCAAAGTATAATAAAGACAGAGACGTTCAAAGGAATGGTGGTTGGGTTTTTCTTTTTTCAGGTTTACCTCAGGAAACATGTGGATTTATTTTCCCACTCCAGTATCTGAAGTTTGCACCAGATCCAGGAATCCCCCCCCTCCCCTTGTCTAGGCTCTCGAGTGAGACGTTCCAAGAGTCAAAGTAAGGAGGTCTGTCTGGCTAGACTCTTTTTTTCACATACACACATCTATTCATTGTTTTCTTCAGCCTTTGCCAGACTGCCTGCAGAAAACTAAAGGCTACGCTTTTGGTAGGTCCTGAAAGGCGAATGCGAGTACAGAACAGCGGAAGAGCTTTAAGAAGCACAAAACGCATTTGTGAATTTTATTTTAAATGAGCAAATAAGGAGACAGCAAGAGCCCACTTTGTTTAACACAGGTCACAGAGCGGTGAGGCTTTGACACGAGGCTGCACTCTTCCTGTGTCATGTGACAGGGAGTGCGCACTTGGAACAGTTCCGGAACCGGGGTCTTATCAGCGGTTAGACCTCGTGGTCACGGTCTGCTGTGCGTTGACCGCTCTGGCATGTATGTAGCTAGGCCCCTGGGACCGGCCCCAGGGCGGGCAGCAGGCTGTCACAGGGACCACACCTCCGTATAATCGACAGTACCCCTGACATCATCACCAGTATGAACAGGCAATGTGCTACACAAATGACTCCTCCACGCCCCTGAACTTGACCCAGCCCCATACACACACCCCCGAGGGCTTTGCTCTTGCAGACGACCCATTTGTTTTCAATAAACTCAATGGCTTGTTTTTTATTCCAGAGAATTCCATTTCCTCGATGCGAACAGGTCCGAGCAAGGGCATTAATGGAGCATGAAGGGCATATCAGAAACAAGAGGAGACAGGAAGCACATCGAAGGCAATGTTTCTCAAATTCATACTTGACCGTACTTGTGTTCTCATGTACCAGTTTTACACAATACTCCACAACAGAAGCACAGAGGACGGTAAAAATCCCCTGATGTCGCTCATGCACCACCCCAAATGTCAAAGATACATGGGTTGCATCCTCATCAAATGAGACCAATCCCATGACTCATTGTGCGCCAAGTTCTTGGAGGCAAATTAGCAAGACCGGTCTTGCCAAGACCACAAATATGACCTTTGCTTTCTTGCTATTGAGAAAAACTCATTGTCAGGGCCTCACTCTGAAGCTGGGGCCCTTTAATGACTTTTCATCTAAATGCTGCCCTCTTTGGTAACAGTAGATCCCTACAGCAGTTACAGTAAACCTCCTGTCTCATGCAGTATTGAAGAGTCAACATTAAGATATCTATAACGTTGTGCATCTTATACTGACACCGATCATTCGGACCGAGTACCTGACTGTCATGTGACCCCACGCTCCAACCCAGAAGTACTGAGAGGTCCATAGCTATATAATAACAGCACCAAGCTGTGCTCTGTTTTGTTTGGTGTTTCCCTGACAAGATGGGGTATATGACACTGTGTAAGTCTTACGAAGCTGCCCTTAGTCTACCATTGAAATATTGGGTCTCATTTTCCTGTTTTTCCTCTGTCAGAGTGCTTCACAGTTCCTAGTTAGATGGAGTCCATCTCCTGGCCAACTCCTGTGTTGCTATTTTTAATCTGTTGGTGAGCCTGTTTTCAATGGACTGTGGGTGTAAGATTAGGCAGTTTGATGGGACACCTCGGTTTTGGGTGATGATCTATTTTGCATTATATCCAACGTAACACTGACAAGGGCTTCAAGCCAATTAATATAGAATCCAACAGAATATGTCACCTTATTTACACAGAGGCAGGTTTTAAAATAATGACATAAAGAGCTTTGCAAACTGACTTACACCCTTATACAAATAACAGCTATTTCAGGGGATTTCGTAACAGTAGAGCTGACCTAATTTCCTACGATGCAGTAAGTGGGGGCCTTTGAGGCCATGTTGTCTTGGAAGCTGTGAGGACACAGTTTCCCCGAGTCAGGGAGGCATTATGGGAAATTTTGGCCGCGTGGCAGTAGGCACCTGAGCGGCCTGGCTTCCTGTCTCCGACTGCCAGCGTATGCAGGGCCAGAATGCAGCATGAGCGGGACCTTCTGCAGGCCCCGAAGAAACGAGCAATACGTCCCGAGTACAGCTACCAGCGTCCCTAAGGGCTGCGGCCGCTGCTGCGCTCATTAGTGTGATTCCAGGCTCCCCGGAGGAGCCTAGCTACTGGTAAAAGTGTTCAAAAACTGGAAGGAGAGGGCAAGCCCCCAGCCGCTGGAGCAAATGAGGTGGGCGAGCTGTAATCAGCAGCGATAGGTTCCTAACAGTCAATGAAAGCAGGTTGTGGCCAGAGTGATGGTGTATCTGCAGCCATCTCCCTCCTCTCAGACCTGACGTACAGCAGGGGGCTGCCTGGCTAATGGAGTATTCGCAGATGTGAGAGTCGAGGCTCCTTACTGGAACTTTAATGACTCGCTCTGACCTGTAATCCGCCCCCCACTGCCCCCCCCCCAAATCCTTTACCAAAAACAGATCTGTTTGTCTGCTTCTGTTTACATTCTCCGTCTCACAGGAAATGATGCAGCGCTACTCCACGTTTATGCCCGGCTCTGGCGTGGACCCTCGCATGTGACTCAGCATGTGTGTGTGCGTGAATATGACTAAAGCTGAGACCGACACAGACGCTGACAGGCGGGTTACTCAGCCAAGCGGCCCCAACATCAGTGAGAGTGGTAACAAGTATGAGTTGTATTTAATACATCGGCGAGGGACAAACGGCATCATGGCCACTTCTTCTGACCAGTCTCATGGGCTATCTGGCCGTGGCAGAGGAGGTGCGACAGACATGACTTAATAAAACTGGTTCAAATCAACGGCAGCAGCCATTTCTATTAACTAAAGATTGGAAGAGAAGGAATGAAAGGTTTGGTGAAGGGCGAGAAACTTCTGATGGTGCTCTGGGTCGTTTTCCGCCTTCACCAGGTTTTACAGCCGAGGGTGCGGAGAGGGTCCCATCGGACAAATTAGGCTCCTCCAGTGCTGATCCGCACAACCAGAGAATCCACTCTTTTGGAATCATGGTGACACATCTGTAGGACACGGTGTGAGGTTCCCACACATCTGTAGGACACGGTGTGAGGTTCCCACACATCTCTGTCTACGCATATTTCACTCAGTGAGCCACATTCTTCTAATAAAGCAGCTGAGTGCGTAAATATTTAGGATGATCCCTGGTCCAGACTGATGTTAACATGCCTGGTTGATAAACACCTAAAAGTGTCTATGCTAACATATACATAGCACGCCACGCTAATGCTCGCATGTAATGTTTGTGACTACACGAGATTTGTTTTCCCTGAAGTGCGCCATGTTTCTGTCTTTACAGGCCTCGGGCTGACGGGTTTCGCAAGCGGAGCACAGTGATAGGCGAGCTACTGACCTGTCACTCTGGCGGAACATACGCACCAAACCAGGGAGTCTCATGGTTCAATGGGAGCCATTAGCTACCACAGAATGCTTATAGCCTCTTACAGCTGGGTGCTGTGTGAATGAGGTGTTACACTAATCACGTACAGCACTCTACCCATGTATGTGACACATGAGAACGGTCCTGCATTTCTCGGCACTCACTTTAATTTGACAATGGAAAACACTGATCAGTTGTAAGGTATATTTAGAGGAACAAAATCAGCAAATTTTGGATGCCATATTATCCATTAGATGAGATAGTGAAAAATACTGTTGTCATGATGACTACAAGTTTCAATTGATTTTCATGGGCCAGTTTTGCATAAATTACAAATCTAGAGCTATGGGCTCCCCATCATGTAGAGCAGCTTTTCCCAATCCAGTCTTTGGTAAACCACTGACAGTCCACGTTTTTGCTCCCTCACAGGGAGCAAAAATGTGGACTGTGTGGCAGGGAGCTGGGAGGGAGCAGAAACACTGGGAAACACTAATGCAGAGCCGCACCCATCATCAGAGGCCCTTACTTTGGGGGGGGGGGGGGGGGGGGGGGGGGGGGGGGGGGGGGGGGGGGGGGGGGGGGGGGGGGGGGGGGGGGGGG
>JAODLD010000008.1:7358909-7373145 GCA_026781065.1 Mormyrops boulengeri | reverse complement strand
CAGGCAACTTAGCTCCTGGGATCATTGGAACACGCAAACCCCTCCACCACGATAAGGTGTCGGCTCCAGGAGAGGCAAACATTAAAACAACAATTAAAAATAACAGAACAGTCAGAATATAGAGCAATAATCTCAGCAATTACATATAGCGGTGTGCATCAGAAAGACATAAAATGAGGAATGCCTGAAACAGTGTAGTAAGAGCAATAGGCATGTAAAGTGAGAAGGTCTCCATAATGCAATGATAAACAAGCCAGTAAATAAAATCTACAATGACAACATACAGTTCCAATCGTGGCTTGCTAAGATTAATACTGTGTGTCACCTTCTGCAAAGGCGGTCACTCACATCCCATAAATAAATCTATATAGGTAAAACATGCCAGATTTTTTTTAGTGTGATGTTTTTTAAATGCCTACAGCCCTATCAAGAGCTCAGGCATGGTGAGCATTCTGCAGAGCTGCATCTCACAAGATAAACTCAGTGAGCATTACAAGATGGACACTGAATAGTGAGATAGTGGCTCATTGTAAAGGTGCCACCAGAACAAGCCACAGAAGTACCAGGCAGTGCCCAGGTGCCTTTTCAATTCAAGTCAAGTTCTTTTATATAGCGCCTTTCACATGTCGCCCCAAGGCGCTTTACATGGGTGTGTTGTGGTACTTTAACACCATTAAGACAGAATAATACAGAAACAGGGAAAAGGAAAGACAAAGAAATGAAAGAAAAAAGGAAAGACAAAGAAATGAAAGAAAAAAGGAAAGACAAATGACAACGGAGGAGAAGAACCAAAAGCCTCCAAGTGAGGAGAAAAAAACCTCTGGGGGCCCAAAGTCAACTGGCTGCCCCCCCCCCCAGGGCAATGTAACATTACTGAACACAGAAAAGAGTGGACTTGCTTGCTAAAAGCAAGATGTAAACTGTAATTAAGGTCAAAGCCAAGATCAATCAATGAGTCAGCTCCCCACGCCAGCGTGTGTAGGGTGGCAGACTGAAGGCTGCACCCATAGTGTTACAATACGTACGGCACATCCACAGTGTCACCTTTCCATGGGACTGAACAAGGTCACACACTCTTTCACACTTTCTGAAGGAAAGCCATCCTGAAGGGGTCAGCATTGGCCAACGAGCCTCGCAGAATAGCAAACATCCACCAAATCTGACTGTGAGAAATTTTTACGTAATTTCTCGGCTGAAGCTTCTCCATGGAGAATGGATAAGGATTTATTAGTATCTCGTGCAGCACCAGAGCTGGGACTGATTGTGACCCTGTGGCCATCAGGCTGCCTGGTACCAGTTACGCAGGCAGAAACCCCCATCTGGTCCGGTGGAGTTCCACCTCTCAGCACAAGGCAGGGTACCTTCCAAAAGCCCCAACAACTGCTCTGCCCACCACTGCCAGCCACTGACACGGCGGCTGACTGATGCTCACTATGGTCTCATACCTGACCACAGAGTCTATCAGGACCAATCAAAAGAGGTGGAAATCCAGACCAAAGTTTCCTTTCAACCATCCAGTTGAGTCCTCTGTGACTGTGACTCTTTACACTCAACTCGTTGGTTGAAACAAAACCTTGGTCTGGATTTGTACTTTCTCGAGCTGAACTTTCCACATATGCCAATCACATACATTCCCACCAGTCACTTCATGTTTTGGTTTGAGACAGTTCGATTGCAAAGAATCCAGTTTTCTTATTCCTGTTAACTGGAGCAGAAGCATCACCGTTTATCAGCGCAAAAGACCTTTACACATGACTGACCGTCTGCATATTCTCATAAACTTATAACAAAAGCACAAAAGAACTTTGTTAGTAAGACAAAGCCATCACCTTCATAATAGGAGCAGGTAATTTGCATACAATATTTTTTCAGCTCCACAGCGTCAGAGATTCACATAAGATTAAAAGTTTTTACAGGTGACAACCATCTTCCGGAATTTACATAACACGTCAACATAAGCTCTCTGAACAAGAGCACCATTAACCTCTGAAGACTGAAAAAGATATTAGGATTTTAAAGTGGATGCTAGAGAAATGCCCTCTTCTGTTTAACACAATGCAGAGGTGTCCCACACTGTAAGCGAATTTCCAGTTTGTTTAATGAATTAAATACAAGTGAAGTTTTCTACTTGAAGAATTGATTGATGCATATTTTGTACCAATACACTTCTGTACTTAAATTTGCATCATGTGAGAAATTAAAATCTTAATTAAAATCCTTTAATTAAACCTTAATTAAAAGCATGCTTTAAAATTTTCTCCATATAAACCATATATAAATTCTTTCAACGGACTATTGGATTGCTGTACATGGACTGCTGGAGTGTTGTAAATTGTACAGAAGAGAGCAAAAGAAGATAACGTTTCTGAAAACAGACTTATTTTGAGAAGACAACCAAAGGTACAGTAAGGTAAAGCATATTTCCTATACTGTATGCCTATCTGCCCATTAAATAAAAACATACTTGCATATAACTATACAGAAAACCTTTTTTTTCAACATCTGAAAATGAGCTGCGGTAAAGTCTTGGATGAATAAGAGTAAGATGACTTTTCTCTTTTTTATTCAAATGTGAGATCCATGTCATCATTTATGCGAGCCTCTGAAATCCCAACCTATTCATTTCCACAAGGCACCCCAGAAAAGCACAGGTCTGACCCATTTCATTTCCAGGGATGGACTGACGAGCCAATTGTGTCAAACTTAATGGAGGGAATCTGGAAAATCAGATCACCTCGCTTTCAGTCAGCCGGTGCCAGTTCGATGACTGGCCTGACACGTGAAAAAGCAATTCGTTTCAAACTGCTCCTCCAGATGCGAGAGCACCAAGCAGAGCTGGAAAGGACGGAGGGTGAAAATAATCCCTTAAAAAAGCCGCAGTTTATGGTATTCAAGGTGGTGACATGGCAACGGTGCAGCAAAAGGAGATTAGCGGCATTGCTAAGCTCTATATGGCAGTCACGCTCACCCATCCCGATGCAGCTATGGCTTTACACCTGACGAAGAGACACACCATAAAGCGTGCCGCACTTTGATCTCACTTTATCCTAGGAAGTCCGGCACCCAAAGGGCTGACATCACTGCAGTTAAATTCTCCCCTAGATCTGGCACAATGTAGACCATTGGGCCAGAGCTAGAAACCGTGACACTGGACTTTCAGTTCCAGATACACTATATGGACAAACGTATTGGGACACCTGGCCATTACACCCACAGGACCTTTTATGACACCCCATTTTAAATCTATAGACATCAGTATGGAGCTGGTCCCCCCTTTGCAGCTATAATAGCTGCCACTCATCTGGGAAGGCTTTACACAAGATTTTGGAGGGTGTCTGTGGGAATTTTTGCCCATTCATCCAGAAGAGCATTTGTGAGGTCAGGCACTGATGTTGGACGCAAAGACCTGGCTCACAATCTCCATTCTAGCTCATCCCAAAGGTGTTTGATGGGTTGAGGTCAGGACTCTAACAAGAATAGAAAAATACAAATACTTATTTTCTATTCTACCCATAAACCGTAAAATGCACAATTATATTCTAGCACACCAATAAAAACACAATGTACCACAATATTAAAAGAAAAGAAAAACGACAGAGGCTATATAAATTTAGCGAATTATATAAACAGCACATAAATGTAAGTTTGTTTGAAGCAATATGAAGAACACATTCTACAAAATGGCACCACAGAGTTGGCTCACGAGTCTGTGAGTGAATTTCCTGAAAACGGCTGCCGGAGTCCATCTCCAAAGGCTAACGCTCTAAATGCATACAATGGCGCCACCTAGTGATCATACATGGATCTCACAGTCCGCTCACCTGTTGGCCTGAGATCATCTTCGTCTGCACGATTCGGCTGCTGGGTTTGCGCATGTCCGTTGCGTGCCGTGCGTGGGCGTTTTCAACGTTCGTATTTTGCTTCACAACACATTTTTTTAATTTAATTGGTATTTACAGTTTTAATTGCACAGTTATATATTTCAGTTAGTGACATGATACTTTAGTTAATTATATTTATTATAATAAATTTATATTGAATTTTAACTTACTATGGTGCCGTTTTGGAGGGCCGACATCCTTCCAAACATCGAATAACGAGGTTCACATTTGGTATAACTGGCCAGTTAACCTGCCGAATAGCAGGTGCCCCTTGAAAAATAACATAAATACTTGAAAAAGATCATCTTTAATACCGATACCTTAACAGTGCTCTGATTGCTCACCTAATCAACTAGTTCTCCAGGATGCTGAACGACCCAGGTAATGCAACTATATCAGCTGGTACAATGCAACCCAGTGCTGAAATGTTTAAGGTGACCAATTCTTTTTTAAGCTTGAAAAGTGGTTTTGGGCAAGCCATACAGGATCCAGTACCAGGTAAGCTTTTTAAATGACAGAAATCATACACAAGATCGCATATAAAATATTATATTATGTATACCTGTAATATTAGGTTAAAGCTGTGGTAATATATAGTCGTGTCATTATTTCAAACATTGTTGTACGTGCAACGTGTGTTTCATTTTCCAAAAACCGACACTTGAACGTAACTGGTGATGAACTTATTTAATTACCACATATTGCAGGACAGGACAGAAAAGACCCCACCACAAGATATGTGCAGTTCATTGTATTAAAAGATGTATCTGACATTGTTTTGCATGCATGCCCTGTCTGAAAGCATTTCGCTTTAAAAGTGAGAGTGGATCGATTCGGACAACGCTAATGCATGGCGAAGGATACTCCGTTAATTTTATGTCAGGAAGTAAACCTAAATGTCTTGCATATTTCGGAAATTAGTGTTCTCGTTTTCCTCTTAAACTGCGGACAAGAAACGGATAAAATACAAGCTGCCTGTAATTTTTATGCGTATTTATCATCAATATATCTATAGTGAATATTTAAAAAACATAGTTTTTAAGTGCCCTCATTAATACACTATGCGAATCAAGGCTTATCATTATCTTATATAGAACTATATAAATCAGGCAAATAAAGTGACTTGAATCATCAGAGACTACAAAATGCACTATACAATTCTTAACAAAATGTGGTTAAAAACCTCTCTTTTAACTAATCAAGGCACAGTTTAAAAAAAAAACAGTTCACAAACACAGAGACAAAAGTCACTCATTTGCTTTGCAGCTTAAAATTTGTGCTTTGATATGCTGGTACAAAATGCAGGTTACTTTTTTTTGACAAATACTTTTTGTCCCAATATACTGACGGTTAGTAAGCCATGGCCCAAAGCTCTAGTGTGATGATCATGCAGGTATCGGGACATATTGGAGCAGGTCGTTCTCTGCGTGGAAAATTCCAGAAAACTCTGAGCTGTGAGCACCAACACAGTCCGATCACTGCTGCTTTTGAAGTACAGGCTGTTTCAGGCACAGCTCGCTGCCACACGACACTATTGGTCTTTGGCTGTCCATATGATAGCGAATAAGGTGCCCCACACTCCTAAAAATGTGATCCTTTGTTCGCACCTTTGAAAAGACAAATATCACATAAATTATTTCAACATCTTCAGGAATGGTGAATGGTTCCTCAAGTAGAGTTCATTGACAGTGAAATATCGTCAGTGTACCTTGCTGATATATGCAGTCAGTTTATAAATAAATAGAGACTTGTGCTCTAGATGGCACCGCGGATGGCTACAACCTCCTTGGCTTACCATTCCTTTAGGGTCCACCAGTAGCAGGTGCTTAGCCGTCGCCCCCTGCAGGCCACTCAGCACATATTGCCCAGGAGAGGAGCTGCTCTCACGGACCAGGAAATCCCCGCTGTCCGTCAGCAGTCTCTCCGCGTCACGCCTGCTCATCCGTCCGTGATACCAGGCCTCCTGCTGAAGGTGCTCCTGGATCTCCTGCAGGTCACCTGGTGGGTCGTTGTCCTCTTCCAGTGAGCTGTACGTTTGCTCAGTGCTCTCTGGAAGGACAGGCACCAAGATTTGCTCCATATATGACACACGTGCCCACAGAGAATGAGAGGTGAACTCTTAGGTTACCTGACCTCATTTTTCATAAGGTTAACTTATTGATTTGAAATTAAGGAAGAAACACAATATCCTGGTAAGTGCTTTGATAATATTCCCCAGTCAGTCCTTTACGGAAGTCTCCATTTTACTTTCTAGAAGCCACTGCCATGTCTGACTGGTCTTTCTTCACTATTGGTGAATATATATCCTTTGTGTATCAAATATCAATGTCCAGTGAATTTGCTGTGCACCCAATAGCCTGAAGAGGCTCATTGTTTAAAAAGGATCAGAGGCACATGAATGAAAAATTGATTAGACTTAATTTTTAAAAAAGGATGTTACAATAAAACTGCACATCACATGTTCTCTGCCTTTAATAGGCACCTAATTTACTCAATTAACTTATGAAACAGTGGCCGTCCTGTTAGGAAAACAGTCGGCGTAGTCAGTGCTTATGGGATAATTTAATTATGTGGGCAGGACGCACTGGGGCACCAGTCTGGTCTAAAAGCAACACGTGGAGACAGAAGTGGCAGCCCGCAGAGCACTTTGTTTTTGCCTCCCTACCTGCTCAGCGACGACAATGACGCGCCAGCCCCTGGCTCTTGCTCGCTCACCTGCAGAGGGAGGTGGATGTCTTTCGGTCAGAGCGCAGTTCTCGTACATGCCGGGGTGCTGCGGGCAGCCAATCTGGAAGACGGCAAGTATAAGTAGCGGCAGTGAGTCGTCCAAGGAAGCTGTGGGCTGTGCATTATGGGACGGATTATGCGTGGATTAACGGAGGAAGGGGCTCACCCATCGGAGCATCTCATCCTCCCCCTGACCTCCACCGAGGGACGCCTGGAGTATTTCCGCTTTTACCCGCATGTCTAAGAGGCCACCGGGAGGAGGCTGCTTGCCGGGAATCTCGTTGTAATACTCGTGCATCTCGCTGCCCTCCTGAAGCCAGCTGTTGCCGTCAGCGTCGAGCGTCCTGCCCGAAACACGGCCAAAGGAACAAGAGGCTGGCAATGAACTCTCGGGTCTACAAGCTGGACGAGCTCAGTAAACACACTGTAGACTAAATTCCAGTTACTGCCATTCGTATGACGATGGAGTAATCGGAAAGCATGCCGCGAAACGTCTCTATGAGGAGCCTGAAATGGCTTGGAGTGTGGCAAACAAAATGGGCATCAGCAGGCTGATGGCCCATTGCGGTGAACTGGCAAAAAAAAGCAGGAAAAAGTTCTACAGTACAATATAAATGAAGATGACTACAACACAGGTGAATAATTTTGCATGCACTTTAAGGCTCCATACAATTCTTCTTCAATGAGGAACCAAGTTTAGATGAGTTAACTTCAAAGATATGCACTTGAAACCTGAGACACGCTGGAAAGATCAGTTAATGACTCAAAGATCTGTCTCTTGCTGCTAATTCACTACATCAGTCAGCAAGCGGCCGGCTTGGTCGTGGGGTCATGACCTACACAGATTTGTTCATTTGGGCCAGATGTGCGTCTATCCTGGACAGGTATTATGCCCATTCCCCATGTCACAGCAGCCGTTTCTATTCAAGAGATTGTACTGTACAGTGGTCCCTCCTTATACCTGTGGTTAACTGCCTTCTGAAAATATTAAATGGAAAATTTCAGAAATTATTCATAAGTTTTAAATCGCGTGCCGTTCTGAGTAGCATGAGAAATGTTGCGACGTCCCACCAGGGATGCGAATCGTCCTTTGTCCAACGTATCCACGCTGTATACATGACCCACTCACTAAAGAAAGACCACATTCACTTTATTACACTATATTGTTATAATTGTTCTATTTTATCATTAGTTATTGTTGTCAATCTCCTATTGTGCCTAATTTATAAATTAAACTTTATGATAGGTATATGTAGGAGAAAGCATAATGCATATATCGGGTTTCTGGCTTCTGCTGGGGGTTTGAAACACACGCCCTGCAGATAAGGGGGTCTACTGTATTCACCGAACACTGACTGTTCCGTGATGTTAGGGCCGTCAGATCAGTTCATCCTTTATTCTAGACAGGTTCACCCAGTTTTGTTGCAAGATGTGCAGGACTGATAAGGATGGCTTTTGGAAGGGTTTTTATTTTGGGGCGGGGGGGGCGTACTCATAAAAATGCAAGATACTCACCTTTGAGTGGCTGCAATAAGGCAGGAGGGATTATTCAAGAACTGCCGGAAGCGCAGCTCAAATGCCTGTCCGATGGCATTTATAACCTCCTGAGCTAGTCCCTCTGGGCACTCCAGGATGTGGCATGCTGGAAAATGGCACACGGACACGTAGTCATGCTAACGTAAATAAACCTGTAGCAAATCAACACCGCCAACTCACCAGAGCTGATCTGTAAAACAAAAATAACTGAAATACTATAGGGGCAGCACCTACCAATAGCGTACAAATTGTACTCACCCCGCTGATTTACTGGGTCTTTGGCGACGTAAGCAACGTAATTTGTTATTTCCTGTAAAACATGATGGAAGCAAGAGGAGACCTAGAATCAGTGAATGTACCATGCTGGTAATGTACCCACCCCAAATGATGGAGAGTGCAAAGCCTTTAGACAAAGCAGGATTTAGGACACCTGCTTGGAAGAGGAATGAACAGCCAGGCCTGGATGTCTAGTCCGTCTCATCTCAGGTAAGCCATGTGAGAGCGAGTCCACCTCCCACGGAGATCAGTCCAAGAGCCCAGGACTACCTGGGTTCACACTGGTGGCCCGACATGACCTTTCGGGTAGTGTGCGCACGCGCGAGACGGCTCCCCCGGTGGCGGGGTGTGGGACATTCTCCATGAGTCAACAGGAAGCCAACCTCCCCATTTGCTACCGCTGGCAGAGAAGTAATTAGCAGTAATTTAATGACACGGTGCGTGCCACGTACACTGCTGGGACGATGATTAATACGGGAGCAAAATCAGGAAGTGGATAATGCTTGGGGGCGGCGAGAACGCCACATTAATGAAATCACCCCGTCCTCATTTGGCCCCTCCCCTTCCCTCGTCTGCACCGTGCCACTCAGGATAATCAGCGTTTATAAATTTGCTGGCTTGTTTCGTCAGACTCGGCCATAAAAGAGAAAAACTGGCTACGACACGGGAAAATGAAGCCGGCGCTGCTCCGCGTGGCCCACAGCGGGAAACAGGAAGACCCGCCGTCACGCCGATAAGAGGATGATGAAAAGGACGACCTCTGGCTGTGCGCTCACATCATGTGTGAAGCAGCCTTTTCCATTTGCACAACCAGAATCTCCATGCACCCTGTAACATACCCCACACCTTACACATACACTCCATCCCCACATCATACCCCCATAATGTCATACTCAACGATGCAGGACAACTTACAGGATCCCCTCCAGAAGCAAACGAGATGGACTGCATGTGGTGATGGGCAATAGTCTGAAGAGGAAATGAACAGACATTAGCGAGGAAGCCATGACGGGAGATCGTCGTGGCAACATGAACATCACCGCATTGCGGGGCGGCCGTGGTGGCGACAGACCATAAACCATCAGCCGCAGCAGCTCGCCTGTAAACACAGACGCCTGCTACTGTCCAAAGCTGGCATCACAAAACTGACTGTCGTTTCCATCTCTCATTACCATGGCGATAATGATGTTGCACATGCACGTTTTGGCTGTGGGGTTTCAGCTGAAAGGACCAGCGTTACCTGCTGTGAGTCCAGAGTGGTTAAAGTCATACTCTCTGTGGAGATGCTTAGTCTGATGTTTGTTCCGGAAAACTGTAGGTTGCTCTTGCCCAAAATGGTGGAAAGTTCTTTATTTGGAGGCTAAAGGGCAAACAAAAAAACATACATTTTTATAATACAAATATCACAGCCACTGTTTACATACACTATATGGACAAAAGTATTGGGACACCCGCAGTAATTATAAGAACCCCATAAACCAGCTCCTGGGACCCATGGCCTGTGCACAGAGAACACCCAGCTCGGCGTACCCTGCCACGTCCGTGTGAGAGTGTGCGTGTAGAGAGTGCCCCGCTCGGCGTACCCTGCCACGTCCGTGTGAGTGTGCGTGCAGAGAGCAACCCGCTCGGCGTACCCTGCCACGTCCGTGTGAGTGTGCGTGCAGAGAGTGCCCCACATGGCGTACCCTGCCACGTCCGTGTGAGAGTGTGCGTGTAGAGAGTGCCCCGCTCGGCGTACCCTGCCACGTCTGTGTGAGTGTGCGTGCAGAGAATGCCCTGCTCGGTATATCCTGCCGCGTCTCTGTGAGAGTGTGCGTTACCCTGCCGTGTGCATGTGAGAGTGTGCGTGCAGAGAGTGCCCCACTCGGCGTACCCTGCCACATCTGTGTGAGAGTGTGCGCGCAGAGAGTGCCCCGCTCGGTGTATCCTGCCACGTCTCTGTGAGAGTGTGCGTTACCCTGCCGTGTGCATGTGAGAGTGTGCGTGTAGAATGCCCCACTTGGCTTACCCTCCTGTGCTTGGATGCTGTCGTAGCTCCCAGCGCACAGTCACACAGGCGACTTATGGCTTCCCTAGAGACATGGGAGAAAACACATAGAGGAGGATGGCAGTGAGTCACAGATTAGGTCCCACATCACCTGGAGATGCAGGATCACCTGGAGATGGAGGATCCAGGTGGTGGGGGATGGGGGGACGGAGATGGGGGGAGGGTCCAGGTGGTGGGGAACGGGGGACAGAGATGGGGAGAGGGTCCAAATGCTGGCTGTTTGGGATGCTAGCACTAAACTCACTCCTGTAGGAGGCGCCAACAGTTAGGAGACATTCCCCTTCTGCAGCAGACCGCCCCATCAGGAGCTCGGAGTCACACTTACCATGCACACGTGCATGAGCTACAGGTGTTTGCGTGTTCCCTCACATGTCAGGAACCTCGACTCAATACATTGCGGACAACAGCGAAACGGACTGGATGGAGTATGAAGGCAGATCAAGGGGCACATTCCAAGCACACACATATACACACGCCTGTGCACACACACATACACATGTATACACACACATACATATACATACATGCACACACCTCACACACAAATACAAACGCGTACGCACACACACACGCACACAAACAGACCTGTACACATATCTTTGTGGGGACCGTTTCTATGGACAAAACCCTAATGCCAATAATACCAGCTTTAACCCCCACCCAGCCCTTAACTATATGGAATCAAACAAAACACAAGACTGTTGGCATTTTTAGTTTTTTGACTGCAGTCACAGATTTTTGTAAACTTGAATTTCCTCTTGTGGGGATGGAAAAAACGGTGCCCCCAATGTCAAAATAACAGGTTTTTATCACATTGTGGGGACATTTGGACCCCACACACACACACACACAAAACAATCAGCTAGAAATAGACAGACACAAAAAAGAAAAACAGAGAAAGACTCAGATGATTCAACACCCCTTCTGGGTAGGGTTATGTAGGATCCTGTTGAACAGAACTGCGCCCCCTGCTACTCGATCTGAACGGGTCAGATGGCTGCTCTAGAATGCCTCAGATTGTATGCTCAGAGGGTGCCTCGATGCTGATGCAGCCAAGTGGGAGATAGGAGTGCCAGCAGGGATGAGCGAATACTTAGTGAAAGAAGGGGTCTTGGGTTCAGGAGGACAGGAAGTACAGGCAACATCTCCAGGGAGAACAAAGCCCCTGGGCACATACACACACGTAAACATGCATGTATGCAACACACCACCTCCAGATCATAGGTTCTGATCAATGTGGTATCAGCACTGGTCTTTAATCTCCTACATATTATAGTGTATTACAGCAAATGAGGGTAATAAATGGATGCTGAAAGATCAAGTTCTATTTAATTTGTATAAATAGTCAAAAGAAACAGAGGCAGAATTAAGAAAAATGAAGAGAAAACTATGTTGCTGGCCTGAGCAGGGACAAAACCACTTCAATAAGAGCCAGTAAACATGTCCCAATAGGCCATAAAACTTTTCTTCTGTTAGAGAACAAATTACAAATTGTGAACCACCATTCATCTTAAAATTTTATGAAACGCTATTAGCAGGAAATTTAATTTTCCAATAAATTATTCTTTGGGCTCAGTGATGGTACAAACAGATGTTCTACTCTATACTTCCCTTCCAAAATCCCTTGCAAATATCGACACTTTGAAGTTATTCCCAAGACAATAAAACATCTTTGTTTGGGACTAAGGATTCTTTGAGCTTGCCGGATTTAAATGCACAGCAGTGGCAGCCAGTAACATTTTGCAGACACACGAGGATCTCAGATCGTGGTGTAAGTAATGACTCGATGGGCACACAGCCAGAAGATGTGGCATTAATCAGTAAATGTGGATCTCTCTTATTTTGAATGTCTTTGGTTCCTGGAAAATCTTTCACCATAATGACCTCCTGGCATCATTTGGTAAAGAGGATGCAGCTGGTTTTCCTCTGTAATCTTGAGTTTACTAGTATTAATTATTCAGAGGTGGGTAGTCCAATCCCGAAAGTAAAAATCCTAACCAAAATTTTGTTTCGACCAGGCAGTTAAGTATTAGGAGTCACAGTCACAGAGTATTCAACTGGTTGGTTGAAAGAAAATCTTGGTCTGGATTTTACTTTCTGCACCTGAACTTTCCACCTCTGATATTATTATTGCTGATATGTTTTTAGAATAAGATGAGACAATGGTTGGGAGCGAATCCTAGTTTCACTACAAGCACAGATGTCCGTTTATTTCCCTGGTCAGGAGGCTCACCGTGTGACTTGTGTTCTTGTCTCGAAGTCCAAGAGCCTCATAGACTGGATCACCTCCAAGCAGCCCATATACTGCGGATAGAGCAAGTGGAAACAAAACAGAAGATCAGAATTTGAGCAATGGGGCCTACTTCCGTGGCGGGGGGGGGGGGGTAGGCTCTGTGTAACCTGACCCTGCCTCCCCAGCAGGAAGCTACAAGAAGTTCAGGTGCACACCGAGCCAAAAAACACACACGAGAGGGCAGAGTGTGGATCTGGTTTTGCTATATTGCACGTGCAAACTGGTTTTAATGTGGATCGCTCTGGTTTCGGGTCACACTCTGGAGTGGCTTTGAAGGAAGAACGCAGAACCAGAAGCAGGATGAGTCCTCTGCCTGGAAGGAGTTAAGCACACCCACTCGAGCAGCCCCACTGAATTCTGAAACGCGGCCTTACTATTCCAACCTTGATAGGACAGAGCCTTCACAAGAGTAGGTGAGTCATCGTGGGACCTCTCGCCAGGATGAATAAGTCCACTGCCATTTCCCCAGTCAGGATACAGGAGGCTACAAAGCGCAGTGTAAAAATCAATACTGTGCTTGTGTGTGTGATTGCACACCCGTCTGGATTTGTATATATCTGCATGCTTGATGGCCAGAACCAAATTAATGATTACCTCATATCATCTGCCAAAATACCAACTGAGAAAAAGTACACAATGAGATGGTCAGTTTTAACTATTAATTAAGGAATTCGGACTTCAAATAGCACGTTAAAAGAAGGGGCATCAAAGCTCACTTCTGCCTGTTCATTCCATGCATCCCTGGTCATTAGGGATTTTCAGACAAATTCACACAAACTGGTGCAAGTCGAGCACAAACAGCCAGTGTAGCGCGAGCTGCCTGTCAGAGCTGCTGGGCACGTGAAAATGAGTCATTCGGTAAGGCGAGACTTCAGAGAGGGACCCAGCACCTCTGCACCTGTTTTTCTGTTTCTGAGGCTGTGGGAAGAACAGCACGTGGCGAGATCACGCACCGATCAGCACGGAGCCGTTAGATCATTTCCGGTTAACACCCCCACGCACCCCGCCTGTAATGTCCTTAAGTCAGTAATACGACTACTGCCGAGAGCACAATTTGGGCTGGCTGCCTTTCTGCAGCTCGAGGACCATGTGGCCGTGGGCACTCGTTAAGTCATGCCTGCTCCCCTCCCCCCACTCCCCCCCCCCGCTGCGGGGCCACGTCTCTGCGGCCTGAGACTCAGCCATGCGGCAAGCCCGCGGAAGCTGGCGGCCGCCTGCCTCACCACGGACATGTCACCCGGCTCAGAACGTTTCTGATCCAGCAGATCCAAACTGGAATATTAAGAGGAGATGAGTCATTTCTGTTAGCACAGGAAGTAGTGGCTGAGCGTGTGGGTGGGATGGGATGGGGGGGGGTGTGTGCGTGTGGGGGTGTAACACTTCCACAGCTACTCTCTCTTCCTGCCTCGCATCTTGGTCGGGGGGGGGGGGGGGGGGGGGGGGGGGGGGGGGGGGGGGGGGGGGGGGGGGGGGGGG
>JAODLD010000008.1:7340916-7358809 GCA_026781065.1 Mormyrops boulengeri | reverse complement strand
CCCCCCCCCCCCGGGCGGGGCGGCGCGGGGGGGGGCGGGGGGGGGGGGGGGGGGGGGGGCGGGGGGGGGTGTAACACTCCCACAGCTAACATAAGTTCCTGCCTCGCATATTGGTCTCCCCCCCCCCCCCCCCGCTTAAAGGGACACTGCGATGCAGGTTCACATCGCGCGGGCTTGCTTCCTCCAGTGACACGCGCCCGGCGCCGTGGTAACGGCAGGAAGTGGTGACAACGGCTACGGACCACAACCTGAAGTCTGATGGTCAAAATCCTAGGAGGCTGTCCCACTGTGTATCTCACATATCTGCGTTATGCTTATGTTATTTAACGTGAGTTGCTGTTGTTAAATAGTAAAATTATAGGTATCCTGGTGCCACTTATAAGATCTTAGCTAAGGAGGATGTATGAGTAAAACTCGATTATTCATAATAAATACAGCAAAGCATATATGTGGCTAATTATACAGCAAAATTCCCTGGCAGAGGGTGGAGCCAGTGAACCAGAGAAACGACCAATTAGCTGCTTGGTGACGTTTTCCTACCCAGACACAACATCAATCAGTGTTCAGTATTCAACAGCATCACCTTCGATGTGGCACGGTGCGTAATATTGTGTCATAAAAATACATTTTTCTAACGTCAGTATAGTGTAGGAGAATTAAGCAGAACATTGCACACAGACAAGTGGTTTCATCAGGATGGATCACTGCTGTAAGCTGGCTGTGAAGAATGTGGGTGAAGGGAGACCTCACTTTCTCCAGGCCATTGGAGGCCAGGTACCATGAGCAAGGCCATGAGGAGGAGCTGCAGGAGAAGGTTTACATCACACAGTGCTGAGAGACTGCTGCATTATCCAGAGTTTGTTGGAGGGTTGATTGAGAAGTTCAAGAAATCTGGCAGAAATCCACCCACCTCCACAACATAAATTTCTCATTAGAAAGTTGTTTAGACGTTTTCACACATAAAGGTTCTGTCTATATTAATGCTAAGATGTGCTCAGCTTACACTATTCAAACAGTGATCCAGTGATGATCCAGCATCAGCTGACATCAGGAGGTTACACCTGAGGCCAGTCCATAAACAAACGCACACCCTTGTAAACCCAGACAAATCCGGACACCGGTGTGGTTAGAATTATGCACTCGCACTGGTACCTTGATGTTGTATGACGTCCCTGACATCAGGACGTCTGGGCTGGGACACTCCGTCAGCGTGGTAGTCTTGGCAGCAGACAGCAGCCCCTCGGAGCAGGAGGGACCCTTGTCGTCGTCGGGGTGTGGCGTCAGGTGGGAGGAGGCTGGCAGGTACCCGGCCAGGCGGACATGGGGTTTGGTGGGGCTGCAGTCCGCGCCCAGCTTTCCACGGGGCGTCTGCCTGGAGGACAGGGCCAGTCCCCTGAGGCCAAGCAAGCCTGCTGGGTTGGACAGCTTGATGGCAGCCATCTTGGGGATCAGAGTGCAGAGAGTGGTGGGATCCTCGTCCGGGGATGAGGCTGAGTGGTGGAAGGGGGATGGCAGGGGGGCCAGGCAGGGCAGCGGAGCGCGGTCAGCGCAAGGGGCCGATTTACCACCGGGCGCGCTGTCCTCCAGGGATGTAACCGAGTCGTTGCGGAAGCGGCTGTACTTGCTCCGGTGCAGCATGTCTGCCTGTCCGAAGAATCCTACATGCAGCACGTTTCCCCTGAGCCTGGGCTGGTTATGTTCTCTCATAGCCAGAGACTGTGAGAGACTGACGAAGCCAGACGCACACGCCGACTGGCAGGACGTCGGCGGATGGAGGGAGAGTAGGAGATGGGGCATGAGTGCCACCAAAATTGTTATGATATACAACCACACACATATGCTTATTTTCATAAATACACTGTAGGTTTTTATAATATATTCATAAGTCAAACATTTCCTTTATCCAACTTTTCATACACGCTCTATATAAACAGCACTTGGGATTTATGGAGTATAAACTTATGGACTCTGAAGTAATAATTAGGTAGGGCATATTAGGTAACGGCAATAATAAAGTAAAAACGAAATAAAACAGTAGAACTGTTACATATAAGTATGTAT
The DNA here is from genome assembly GCA_026781065.1 of Mormyrops boulengeri. Taxonomy (NCBI): domain Eukaryota; kingdom Metazoa; phylum Chordata; class Actinopteri; order Osteoglossiformes; family Mormyridae; genus Mormyrops; species Mormyrops boulengeri. Next base: position 7,356,748 of record JAODLD010000008.1, on the reverse strand, counting down.
ACGATCCGCCGACGGTACGTAGATACTTAGTTGTCGCGCTAGTTTGGTCCGCACGAGGCAGGCACGCGCCGCCCCGGCTTACCCGCGCGCTAATGTGCCCGCGCCTGATTTTTATTCCCTTCTGCCGCGCTGCCCTGCGCCTTTATTTCCTCTTCATCCAGATCATGGCATACGTTGCGGTCTTGAAATAAAGTGCCCCACACACACACAGTTTCTTCCATGCATATCGATAAGCCAATACTCACCCTCGGTCATCCTCCCGGGTCCTGCTGACTGCTCCCCCTCCGCTACGTAGCGTCCTGGACCCGGAGCTCGCAAGTGGAAGCGCAGGATGCTACGATTTTCATGAATGAACTTTTCCTTTTTTATGAATGAGTTCCCCTCTCACTGCGCATGCTGATAAACGTGTGAATGAAGCAGACGATGCCTGTAATTGACTGACAGTGCTTGAGGGTGTTTTTTTCCTCTCTTATGCTACCGTCCAATCGCAAAAAGGCAGGGTGACTCATGCACCATAAATACACCAAAGCAGAAACCATTTGAATGTCCTCTTTTATCATTATCTGGTTTTGCTGTGCCGTATGTAACCATCGCATGCGAAAGCTGTCGCAGCGTTCAAACGAAAAGATTTGCAGAGGGGAAAGACGTTCAGTGATGTGCTTTCGGAAAGATAGGTGGGGGAAAGGAATGGGGAAATTGCGAATCTATGTTACCGTGGACACCGCGACATGTGGTATTTTCCCAAGGGAACGGTATGTTTCTTTCTTACAATTCAGTTTTTTTGTCCGTCTGAATTTGTTGGTCCCATTCAAATGAACCGGGAGCCTCTCGTGCCAGCCCCAAAAAAAGACTTTAGTGGATAATCGAAGCTATGCTTCACATAATTTCACTCCCCCACCGTAAATTCATATGCTAAAGAGGAACTGCATACTGACCAGCAGAAATTATTTAAGTAGAAGATAGCTCGACCTTAAATGTTTAAAATGAAAACACGATCAAGAAGAAAATAATCCAGACGTGCAACTGTATTGATAAAAAACACCCTGCTATTTATGAGGGTCGTTATACTTTTTGTACTTGCGATCTGTTTCAAAATAGTACAGGCCTACTTAAAAATAGGAGCCTACGTAATGACATACATATTAATTAAAATATGCGAAATCCAATTGTAGTTAAGTAGCAGGTTGACAATAGCCTGCATGTTTTTTTTTTTTTCTCGAAATGAAGGTTGCGTAGCTGCTGGAGATCAGAAGCGTGTTTCTCCTATTTCGTGTCTGCGGTGTATTTTGTAGTTTTACCTGAAGCCATACGTATGCAAGTGTCCCTTCTAAGTCTAGCAAAGCCCCTGTATCCTCATGTGGCAAACAAGAGTCTTATAACCACAGGAAAGCATATGACTCATGAAGATGAAACAATTAGGGCATCCAGAGCAAACGTGGATATTCAAACTGCTGCATTGATGGAACCTGATGGGAAGGGATGATAGTGCGCGAATTTGCATTCACACTGCACGAGCCATTATCTGTGCCGTTTTTTACAACGCAAAACCTGCCAATGTTACACATTGAAGTGAAAGAATCACATGTCATGTTACTGTGTTTTTTTCCGTTGATTTAAGCTGAGAACCAAATTCGTTTTAACACACGTTTGGTTAACTAACATTTACATGTAACTGGCTCAGCAAAGGCTCCGTACCACTGGAACACCGAGTCCCTCTGGTGGCTGTAGCGGGAAAGCACAAGTACAGACACGCTGCGTTACCAGTTTCAACGTGTTATTTCACCGTCACGTTTACTTGTATGTCGCACTCCTGTATAAATGACCATTAAATAAGAAAAATGATTAAATATGGCATTCCTGTTTTCTGTGATTATTAAAAGTATCAGCGGCCACGGGCAAAAATGGGGGGAGGGTCATAAAATTGTGCATACCTGCAAAAGCCAGGCAGGAATTTTATACATACGGTCTGAATAACGAGTTCTTCTACAGTGTCCATAAAACAAAAGTGGTCCTGCCGTGGCTCAAAGCGGCTTATATTTTCAGGCTTCTCCAGCAACTGTCCACGAGAATTAACTCCGATAATTTTTCTTTAAACCTTTCTCCCCCCCAATCCGGGGGTGTTGGCAACAACTTTGTAGAGGATAAGATTATTAGACTGAGCTTTAAGCCACACAGATACATCGCACTGCGACTCTTACACAACTTTCAAAACAGAGAACAAGCTTGTTGTTCGTGTCCTTTGACGTAGAGATTGATAACATTTAGCCACTGCATACATTTTCTCCAGTTTAATTTGAAGACATGAAATGTTATTTAAAACGTTTTAATCATATTAACATTTAGTCATGTAGTCACACTTAGACAGGTATGAGAAGCACCCAGATTTGTCAGTGCTGGACAGTCTCCAAGAGCCATCCCCAAAGAAGTACTACAAAGAGGACTGACACACCAAATGGGATCTTCATACATCCAAACCTTTAACATTAGATACAAGAATTTTACTAGTATGTACAAAGTGCAAATGATGCGTTTGCTATTATTAATCCACACAAACTGCATAGACAAAAAAAAACAATGAGCTGACAAGAAGCTTGATATCTACAGTACAGCACATCCAAAAAAAAAAGACCTTCATTTCTCATTCACAAATGTACAGCAAATCTCTTCCTGTCATGGCACCGCTCAGGAACAAACCAAGCTCCGATTCCTCGTGGTCACCTCCGTCACACATGCCATCCGTCACACATGCTTGTCGCAAATTGGATTCTAAGAAATTTTTTAAAAAATGTAAAAAGCTATTAGATCCGTCTTTAAACCATTTATACAAGTGAATAAATCCACTCATTAATCAATCATCCAGCTGCTTACACTGTAGAGGGTCATGGTGAAACGACACCTTAGCGGTTCACCTTCCCCAGATCCTTAGCTGGAAACTGCAAGCGAAGATCACAGAGCTTCCAGGTTGAGTTTAGCACTCAAACCACATAAACCAACGTTAATCAAGGTTAATACCACCACACATAATACTTACGGTCATTATATAACATTGACACAGCTGAAGGAACTAGGATATTAAAAGTCACTAATGGAGCAAAGCGGGCGCGAGTAACACTGAACTGAAGAAACTGAAACGAGGGAGGGGGTCCTGGGTAGAGGAGACCCCCCAGACTGATGGTGGCCAAAGAGACATGTGACAGATGTGACCACACGTGGCCTGTGAGCGCCCATCACAGCGCCTTCCTGGCAGTCAGACATAAACGGACTGAGTGAGGTCTGGAGTCTCTCGGATTCAAAAGGTCTTTTAGTTTTCACCCAACAGCTTGAACTAACCAGAAAAAGGAAATCTACACTGTAATTAGACCTGGTATTCATGGCAAATTTACAGAAATTTACTGCTAAAACCACCCTGTAGGACTCAGCCATGAGTACCAAGATTATATAAACACATACACACATTAATTAACCTAATCACAAACACTGCATTAGACAACACCCCTCCCATAAGGTTAATCTAAGCAACACAAAAATGATAGATTAAAAGGATATTCACGTCACATATACACATTCAGAAGAAATAAGAAAAAATAAGATTTGTTCTGTAATTTCAGCTTTTTAAATCTTGGAGCACCAAAAAAGTGGCATAAAGACCTTTCCAGATTTATGAGGATTCATTTCCAATGCTTTGAAAAGTACCGCTGCTTAGCAACCATAAAACAGAAAACCCTGGATAAACACAAATCTGCACTGGTTGAGCACAACCCATTCTAACATGATTCTCTGCTAACCCAACGGGAGGACTGCAGATTTACCTGCAATTGAGAGTAGAGAACTTTGTATGATGTTACAAACTACCACAAAAAACCTAAACAGGAATCTTTTGTTCATATTCATATGGAACAATTCTAAACATACTTTTGTAAATTCCCAGCTCTGGGTTCGGTTTTAGAAATTAAAGGAAAAAAAAGGTGGAGTTATTTGAAATTGTCTGCATTGTTTGTACAGAAGATGGTCCTCAATGGAATGGCAGTCTGGATATAACTTAAGACGGAAATGTTAAGTATAACGGAAAGTGTGGTCTATAGAAGCGCCGGTGTCCTTTCTGCAAGTGAGCTGGACAGGGTGGGATTCCTGAGTTTCCAGTTGTCCTGGCAGCACATACACTGCTCCACTTGCGCTTTGTGGAAGCCAGTTGCTGGTTGGTTGCTGGGATAGTTGGAAGGAGCTCGGGACAGACAGGCTAATTAACATGCGATGCTTTTAGGCTCTGTTGCTGGGTCTTTGCGGTCCAATCCTGGCTCAGGCAGCTCATCATCCTCACTGTGCCCAGCCCCTTCTTCTTCCTCCTCTTCCTCCTCCTCATCGTCTAAGTTATCCCTGCTCTTACCCAGCTGCAGGTTTTCCAAGGTCTCCGACACCCATGACTCAATCCGGCTACTAAGGGGTGGGACTTCTACAGAGATGGGTTCGGGGACGTAGTCGTCGTCTTCGTCTTCCTCATCCTCTTCCTCCTCACCTTCCTCTAGCATGCCAGGTACCAGCGTGCTGGTGGTGCTGGTGATGGAGGAGTTGAGCAGGTCTCTGCAGCTGCCGTCCAGTGAACCAGTCTCCGTGCTCTGCTGGGATGCCCATTCCAGCCTGTCGTCCGTCTTAGTCTCCTCCCGGTCCAGACAGGCCCCAGCTTTCCCCAGGGCCTGTGCCCCCCCTGGAGGAGCTGGTGGCATATGGGCCACATGAGGGATGCTCTTTTGAGGCACAGCTCTCGCTTCACCCCCAACAGAAGTCACTCTGCTGCTCAGCTCCCTGTCACTCTCTGCTGCCTCGAGGCCATCCGAGTACTCTACCATGTTCCTCCAGTTGGTTTCTGAAAAGTAAAGGGGGGGGGGACAAGGCATAAAGAGAATTTAATGAACATGCAATAAGAAACAGCCCAAAAGGGAAGATACCTGCATTCCTGCCAGAAGTTCAAAATCAAGGTCTTACCATATTCCTTCTCGTTGACTTCAGATATGGGCTCCGAGATTACGCTGCAGAAGGAGATGGCGCTGGCAGCTGAGGGGTTTCTGGAGTGGCCCATGTGGTGAGGAACCTTCTTCACGTTCTTCAGGGCTTCCTCAGCCTGCTCCTGTTCCAGCGCGGACACCATATCTTTGTAGGCCTTCCTGGCTTCTTCCGTTAGGGACACCAGCTTGTTGAAGAGCTCCTGAATGGAGACAATGTGTCAAAACCAGAGGTTCATAGGAATGAGCAGACAAGCTTGCCTAATGGCAGTTGGTCCCATTTACCTCTGCTCCGGAGTAGTTGAAGATTCCCACAACACTGACAGGCACCAGCTTGTTGACGCAGCGGCCGAGTGCCTTACGGCCCAAAGCGAACACAAAGGGTATCTCCTGTTCTCGGGCCATGGCAATCACATTGTAGAGGGCTTCATCCAGACCCCCTGATCAAACACATCAAGAGAGTCACTGTCCATGTGTCCACATGCCCTTTATCCATTTTAACGGAACATTGTCAGAGTCATGATCAAAATCAAGGATGTACTGATATCCCTCTAGTGGAAAGATCTAAAATGACAAGGATGAATTTCAATAAAGTCAGTTAAGAATGATCTAAAATACTGGACTGGACAGTATAAAGTCACAGATATTGATAAAAACTGAAAACAAGGCACCAAAGAATGACATGGCATGACGATATAATAAAAGGGGGGGCAGAAATGGTGTAAAGAAGGCAACCACACCGGCGGACATCAGCTCCTCCTGGAGGGGGCAGAGCCTCACCTTTGGACTGAATCTTCTCGCAGTTGGGAGAGATGATGACACACTTGATTTTCAGGAGCTTCATGTGCTTGGTCACCTCACGTAACCCCATGACCAGCCGACGCTTGGCTTTAGCCTTCCCGGGGTCCCGCTGGTAGACGCGCTCCTGGAAGCGCACCAGCTCTTGTAGCAGCAAGGTGGCGCTCTCATCAATCTCCTTGTTCAGCACCTGGTTACAGTACCTGTGGCAGGAACACAGAGAGGTAGACTGACCGCATTAAGCGATGCGAGCCTCACTCCATCCCACGAAACACTGCAGTTTGATAAGACCATGGTTAACATGTCCCTGAAATCCCACGGCGATGCATAAACGCAGAGGCGTGGGCTCAAATGCAGAATGTGTACGACGCGGGAGGCTGGGACAATGTGCTCACTGCTGCCGACTTTTCACACAACAAAGGCCTATCTGTAAAGGGTGGCATACATTGTACTTTGTACAGAAGATGCGGGCCTGGCACCATACAATGTACAATCCGTTATTGTATAGTCACTCTTTAAAAGGCCACATTTACATTCCCAGAGGACACTTTCCATTTCTGGGATGGACTTTTAGGCCCAATATGCTGGGTGGGTTAAGAATTCAGGCAACTAACCCATTCCTGTGACATTTCAGCTGCATGTAGGAAATCTTTGTTTGGATACAATGCTTCACCAGCAAATTACTGCAAAAGACACTGGCCTGTACAAAAATAATTCTAATCAGCCTAGGTCAGGGGTGCCCAACCTTTTTTTAACTCAAGATCTACTTTTCAAGTGGCCAGTGTGCCGAGATCTACCAGTTGAAATAGGGAGCCATAGCTATTACTCTCTTACTCTAGCTATTGCCTTTCTACATAGTTAATATGCACATAGCAAATCCGGACAAACCCAGGTAATTCTCCAGATTGAAAAAGGGTAAATAAATGTATTTCTCTACCTTAGTGGGACCGGTGGCGTTGGGAAGATGCAGCTGGGTAAAAATTGACCGCTGTGCTGCTAAGTGACTTTTCAGTTCTCGCACTTTTTTGGCCGCGTGTGGCTGTATTAGCAGGGAATTCGGTCTCGTAGCTTTTGTGCATCATTTTGAAATGCCGCTCCGAATCGCCCGTCTTCGGTAAAGCCATGCTCGCATGGCATACAAGACAGGGACTTCGAGTTTGAGTAAACGGAAAAATAATCCGCTTCCCACTCTGAATGAAAATGATACGTTTTTTTATCTTTTGGCTTTTGACATGTTTGTGTGCTAAATGTTTATAGTACGCGATTAGTCGATCACTTGCGATTACTGAAAATCGATGGATGCATGAAAAGATGGGTAGGATCTAATTTCATCCACCTCTAATTTAGAGATGAAAATCTGTGGGTCGACGGCGAGAACCGCACTTACTCTCTGAATCTGCGGCTGTGGATTTTGGTGATGGCGGAGGTGGCCATGGGGCTCCCGATCCCGGAGCTAGCAGGAGAGCCCTGGGAGACCGGCGTGATGCTGTACGGGGAGTTCTGACTGGCCGGCGACAGCGAGGTGTCACTGGGCACGCTCAGACCATTCTCTGCATAGTATCATAACCACAACAGACAAGACTTCCCGGTTATTGTTATTTATTTGAGCTTTGTTTTTAGATTTCTGATAAACATGCATGCACATTCCGTGTCTAATTTTTTACCACCTGCTGCAGTTGAATCCTTAGACTGAAATTTAATGGATTTATGAAAAGCAGACAGTTTAGGCCCCCCACTGCCTACCGTCTTGGGACACTGCTTCTCGGGAGGGGTCGTCTGTAAACATCAGCTCGTCGTCCACCCGCTCGTCTGCTCTCAGTGCAGTGGGATCCAGGGAATACTTGCCTTTCTTCACCTCCCTCTCTTTCAAAATGATCTAAGCACAGGAAGGGCAGAGTGGCGGGTGTCTCATGGACGTCAGGCAGCACAGGCATAATGCAGCAGACCAGAGCAAAGCTGGAAACCGCACAAAGCTTCACCTTCTCAGAGAGCTCACCTTTTTCAGAGCTGTGGGTCTTTTCACCTTGAGCACCTCCCTTTCCTTGCCTCTCTTCACCCTAGGAGCAGTGGAGTCCAGGCTGTTGTGGGGTCCGAGGTGTGACTGACTCTTCTGTCCTGACCCCATCCTTCCTGACTCCTTGGTATGATACAGAGCTGTTGTGCCAACTAGCATAAGAGACAGGGCACAGTCAGGGGCATGGTGACAGACAGACCTCAATTTAAGGGCCTGCATCTCGGCTCCCTTATAAAGCGTTAGATGTGTGCATGGTTCATTCCTGGCTTGTTTGGCCTCATCCAATTTTGTGAATTCCACATGGGACCCACAGCCCACCGGCCTGCTAAGCACCTGTGTAGGAGAGGGGCTTAGTGTTGGTCAGCTGCCGTGCTTTCATGGCCTGCTGCTGCCGTTCCAGGGCCGCCAGCATATCTCCCAGGTCCAGCTGCACCGGGGTCTTGCTCTTCTTCCCTGCTGCCTTGGTCAGTGCCTCCTGCAGGGCACACGGGTGACATGTAGCTGAACTACGGAACTCCACATACAGACACAAACACAGGGATCCTGTACTGCCACATGCAGATCTGTTACATTTTTCTTGAACCACAGGGTGTTTCTAAATACAAAGAACGTAAAGATTGTACTTCTGGTCTTGGCAAGACCGGTCTTGCTAACTTGCCTCCCAAGATGGAACTTGAGATGCAATCAATCATGGGATTGGTCCTGTTTCACGAGGATGCAACTGATGCACCCTTGATATTTGGGGCGGGGCAAGAACAACATCGGGGGGGTTTTACTGTCCTCTGTACTTCTTTTCATGAATATTGGAACTGATCTTCGGCAATGGAAGATGACATGAAACTGATACATGAGAAGACAAGTACGGTTAAGTATACATATTGAGAAACACCCATACTGAGTGGACTGGTAGGTTGTACCAGATACAAAGCGGCAGGATGCAAGCGAGGCTGACCTGCAGCTTCTTCTGCTCCATGCTGATCTCGGAGTACTCCTGGGCTGTGGCCAGAGCAGCCGCTAAGGCTTTCTTCCTCTGGCTCTTGGCCCTCTTGGGGACAGACGTGGTGATGGGGATGGGTGTTTGCACGATGTTGATGGGCGAGTTCTCCGGCAGGTTCTCCAGCTGAGGGGACAGAGAGGCATATGGCAGGCAGGCTTCAGAGCTCTGAGAGGTGCCTGGCTGTGACCCTGGATGATTTTTGTTTCTGAGCTTTGGGACCTTCAATCACGCACCAGGCTTTTTGGGATCTTGGCCTGGACTTGCTCCGGTTTATTTCGTGACACAGGCCCTCCACTTCCACCGGAAACAAGCTCAGGAAACTCCTCTTCATCCTATGAAGGAATTCCACCATATTAATTACTAACATTAATATTTAATAATTAATATTATTACACCTGTACGTATATCTGTGTCTCTCATGGAGAGCAAGATGCAGTAGGCAAAAAAAATAATAATTTTCTCTATTTTCTTTGTCTCATTTCCCAGATTTCCAATTTAAAGGCCATTTCACACCAAGTAAGATTTTTTCACAGGTAAAAACCAAAAGACATCATTCTGAAACCAACAAACAAATGTATTTCTACGAAGGCTTTCAAACTAAGTCTGACTAATTTGCACTGTCGTGTTCCATCTTTTCTTTTCGGCGAGAGCCCGATTTCTGCAGTTATTGGATACATTAAAAAAACGAGACCAACAGTATGTCAATTTTTACACTTGTGTTCTTTTGAATAGGAAGAAAACCTTTCCTTTGGTTTACAACACTAGCCCGTAGTGGTGGACGATACCCTCATATTTTCTGTTCGGTCCAGTTTTGATTAGATCCAAGAATGATGTCGCAGGTATCGAAATTCAGTGCCGGCCAAACCCTAACGATAGAATGAAGCCGAGCTCGAGGGGGGGTTCGGCTGGTGGATCGATCGTTCCATTTTCCTGCAGTGCCTGGGCAGCGCCCCCCTTACCGCAGTCTTGCCACCTTGTGTTTATGTTGATTTTCACTTAATTTTTTACGGCCTTATAACATGACTGATTATATTCAATTGTGGCCATTTATTATTATTTTTACTTGACTTATATACTGTATATCTGAATACAATCAATATACAATATAAATATATAAAAAAAGAGCTGTTTTCTCTATTCCTGTTATGTAACTAACAATAGGCGTTGCCATATTTTAAAAATGTAATTTTACTTAACCTGAAGAGCCATCTGAAATGGAAAAAGTTCATGGAAAAGTTAAAACTTTTTTAGAATTGGATGTATGTTTTTTTTTTTAATATTATTATTTATTTATTTATTTTTAACTTATTTGCTCAAAAGAAACAAGATACAACTCAGCCCTGCTGGTAGTGCTCCTTGCCAGCATGATAATTTCGGGATGCAAACTTCTCAATCAGTTACGTACATTTCGTATTGTGAATGTGACGGATCAAAAAATTCTACATCCGAACGTTTAGCAAATTCGTGCCTTTTTTTCTGGCTTCGCTCAGTGTGAGACGGTCTTAACCCTCCGACACAACAAGCATTAGAATACAGCGCTACATTTACATGGACGCAGCGCATAGCTCAGTAAGTTAGGAAGCTGTGTCCATGTCCAGAACGTGGGTTTGAATCAAGCAACCAGCAGAGTTATCATACCACAATAAACATCTGGCACCTGGTGACGAAAGCAGGGGTCTCCTTCTTTGCACTCTCACCTCAAAATAAAGCAGTTCTGCGGCAAGCTGGGTACCGGCCTGCACGGTGCCCTCCTGCAGCCTCTTCTGCTGGGTGCAGCCCCTGTCCAAGGAGGTGCCGCCACGCCCACGGAAGCCGGTCGGGAGCTCGGCCTACAGGAGAGACAAGCCTCAGACTGCAGCTCCATACCCCACATCCTCCAACTACATCTTACGGATCTCACAAGAAGACATATCGCCCAAAACGTTCAGTGCAATTAATTACACAAACAGTACTGCATGTAATCCGTTATTTCAAGAAGCGTCCATGGGGTTGAGTACCTGCATGTAGCTCCTCTGAGAAGATGCTGCTCCTGTTTGATAAAAGGAGGAGTTTCTCTCACCCCAGGACTTCTGAGTGGCCTGGGAGGCAACATTGACCCAACTTGCGGCTAAAACCACAAACGTCACAGCTGAGAAACATGGGGCTGGTGCATAGGAGGGTGCCCTCTCTAAAGGTGCATATGAAAGAAAAATAAAATCAACAATAATACAAAAAACGCCAACCTGTTGATGCTCCAGATTCACCAGCCTAAACAATGGAAAAATATATAGAATTACTTTGATTTAAAATAAATAACCACATATTTCCATAAAAGCTTACCGTTTACTAAATACAGAGGGATAGAATGTGTAGAAAGGAAACCTAAAACAGACCCAGTGCAGACGGGACCGCGCTGTAATAAAGGAGCCTCCCCCCTCCCCCCAAGTCCCCAGTGGCGTCGGGCCGTACCGCAGTAGCTGAAGGATCCGAGGTCCGCAGGGTGGTGCCGCCGGCCTGGTTGTGCTTGGGACTGCAGTAGCCGCTGTCGCTGTCGATGTCGGCCTCACTGGCCCCGTGCTCGCTGGATGACTCCGTCGGGTGGGAGGGCCGGCGTCGCCGCGCCCGGTTCTTCCACGCCAGGGGGCTGGCCCTCTCCATAAGGGGCTTTCCGGAAACATCCCCCGGGAAGTCTAAGGGGGATCGGGAGTGTCACCTGTGGTCAACCAGGGCTGAATTCTACAGTACGACCCAACAAGGTTCTGGTCATACCTGTCTGCTGGGCCGCATCCACTAGCACCACTGTCTTGGATCTGCCATCGGGGCCAGAGGCACTGACCTCCTTCTGGACCGCCACACTCCGCATGGGGGGCCTCTTAGTCCTGCCCGCCTGAGGAACCAGCTGCAGGGATAGGAACGGTCAGACACCCGAGCCGTCCAGCAGGTGCCCCCCTGAGGCGTGGCCCCTCCCTCACCTTGAGTGGCGCAGGGCTCCGGACGACACCCCTCCCTCTGGGGGCCAGGGTTCCAAATGCCTGGCCTGGGCCCGGAGACCGTTCTCCAAGGTCAGCGGAGAGTGTGCCCACCATCCCGGGCTGCACGGGGGCGCCGTAAGGCCCAGCAAACTGCTGGTAGAATCCCATGACGGGGGGACAGGGGGCAGGCACGATCTGGTAATAGGCGTAGTCATTAGACACGGGAGGCTGGGGCGAGGACAAGATGGGGTAGGCCAGGTACGGCCCATTTGGGGTGGGGGCCGCCGCGTGCCAACGCAGGTCCCCATTATACACAGGGAGTTGCCTGTAAGGGAAGAGGACCAGAGTGAAGACAGAGGATCCGTTAGAAGACAAGAAAATACACTGATCTCACGTACTGTGAGTTTCCTTATGTCTGACACAGAAGAGTCAAGAGTTAAGAATAGGAGGCCATTTTAATGGCTATTTTCATGCCGCTGACACCCTCTCCCTCGAGATATTTGACTACCCATTGTTTTCCACTCACTGGCTATATGGGTGGGGAATATGCATGGCTCAGAGGATTTTTTTGGCCCAGCCTGAGAGGGGATGCCTGCATGCCACTAAGCGCGGAGGACCAAGTACCCCCTCCCCCACCATTTGCTAGAGAGACTGTGGCCTGAGCTTGAACCGTGCCTCTCGACGGAAGGATGAGGCTCTCTCTTTTTTGGAGTTTTATTCCGCTGCAGCCAGCGTTTCCTTGCATTGAGAAAACGGGAAGGAAGGAAACGAGGGGCGGGAGGACCCGGGAAAGCAGCGTGCCGTGAGGGACGCGACCGTGTCCCGGACGTCGGCATGCGTGCGCACTTTCCATATGACTTTGTGCGGCTGCTTGTAACCTTTATGACGGAAATCTCCCTGGCCTGTTGACTTACTCGATGATGTCTCATATTAAAAAAAAAAAAGAAGAAGCCAATTTAACATAAAGTGATAAACAGGCACTATAAAAACACAGTACATGTAAGATATTACAGAGAAGGGCAAACAGAGGCTTGGACACACCCCCTTCAACCAGACCCCTCCAGACCGAGCCAAAGGACCCCATTTGTCATACCCAGGCAGAGGGCTGGGTACCTGTTAGGTTGGCTCTCCTGGACAAATGGGTAGCAGGTGATGAGATAGCTGGGAATGGGCGTGGCTTCGGCCCCACTGCCTCCTTCCACAGGCAGACCAATCCCCACCAGGGCGGAGCCCTCAGGGCCTTTCTTCTGCGGGATGAAGGGCTCCACCTCTGCCGAGAGCTTCACATCCTGTCCGAACAAAGGAAGTCAGCCGTGATTCAAAGATTCAAACACCCACACCAAAAAACACCCTACTACCCTGCTATTTCAGAGACAAATCTACAACAAATATTTACGGAAACTGGCATTACCAATACGTGACAAGTATGTTCTCTCCTAAAGCAATGGAACTGACTTCTGAAACTACAACTACAACTCAAAATTATTACGCCTGTATATCAGCATATTCAATGTTTATCGAGCAAATAATGGAGGGGGGAAAAAAAAATCACCACACTGACTCAATCACTATTAGTGCAACAACAGGGGATTTTACACCAGGAGGCTTCTGACACAGACGTCTCTTTGTCTGGTTAAGGTGGTAAAGTTCAGGGAAATCAGACACTTATGAGAAAGTGACGGGGTGATGGTGCCATCAGCGGTCCTGGGGATCTTCCTCATTCTCACCATCATACCTGCAGCATTGCTTTGGGGGTAAATGACAAAAGCCAGGTGGCTGGATTGCTAACCTCTTCTAAGAATGGTTTTCATTCTCGACATGAATTGCGACAGTGAAAGACACCCGTCATGGAAACATCAGATAAACAAAGTACTTCCTCACCCTCGCTCTACCAGCACAGTCAGCAGCCATCTGTGGCAGGGAGGGTGTGAGGTATGGCAGAGGCTGCTTGCTGAGAACTTACACAGAATGACTTAGACCCACCAAGCTCACCCACATTGGAGTGGTGTACTGCATTTCAGTGACATCATTCAAGTCAGTGCAGTAATAAAACTGAATGACCCATCCTGGCAAGAACTTTAGTTACTAGGTCACTTTGGGCCAAAACAAGTTAACTAAAGAGCAAAAGAGCAAAAGTTATTCTATTCAACTGTTAATTAAATGCAAAACAAGATTTTCCACACCAAAACCCAACATGTGGTGAGATAAAACCATGGCTTGCGGAAGGGAGAGGTAAGATTTACACAAATTTAAACCGGGTATCAAGTCTGTATCTACATGCAGAGGTGTTTTTATGTAGACTCTCGTATGAAAAGAAGCCAGTACAAATTTATAACAGGTCACTATCAGGAAAGTGCTGACAACATTTACAGGGTGGTTTCAAACATGAATAAGTGAGAGAAGCTTCTTTCCCCAAATGAGCATGTCACAGAAGGCAAACGCTGCTTCCGGGTTCAGATAAAAATGTCGGCCTGAACAATTCATAAGCTTCCTCTGTCAGCTTGGAGCAGAGCTGCTTCTGTCTAGTTCATCCTCCACTTTGCAGCATCCCCGATGATCGACATGTTAGGCACTACACTGTGCAGCACCTGATTCTCAAATTCCTCTCTCTTAGACGCAATCCATGGTGGCACCATCGCTGACATACCCAAATTCCACTTTAGACACGTGCTCAGAAGTTATCGTGGCCTGACATAAGGTGAGGAACCTGAGGACTGCATGGTGAGCTCTGCATGTTAAAGCACATCACAACAGAAATGATATTCCTATAGTCTGGGCATTATGGTTCTTCCAGTGATTATTGACATTGACATGACATTCCAGTGAGATTCCAGTGACGCTACTAGAACAATTCATCTCATCTGGGGTGTGTAGCGATAAGTCATAAAAAAAAAAGCACTGGGGTCTAGTTATAGTAATTCTCACACATATATAATTAGAAAGACACTGACAGAGTGGACTGCGCATGCGGAACTGAAAGGCAAACAAGTTCCGCAGGAGGATCACTCTGAAGAAGCTTGAGCATGGTTGGATAGGATGCCATGAGCTCACGAGTCATTACTTTCCACGGTTTCCAGAGTGCTTGATGGAGATACACAAGTAACTGATGAAAGAGCCAAAAACCACTGCTTTAAGACAATGGACATTAATATTTGGACGAAATGCGATATGCAGAGATATGACCTCCAGCTCAGACAGGGATAGCGGAACAGTGAAAGACAGCGAAGGTGAAGCTTCTCAAAGACTTCTATTATGTGTTTAACGATCACTTTGCGTGCCTTTGTCAATGGCATAGAGGACAAAAGTGGAAAACAAGCCCTGCGTTACTACTCCTTGGTGACCATCCCTGCTGCTCGCAGCCAAAGGCAAACAAACAAGCCAAGTAAACTGAATGCATAAGCTGTATAACTGCCAGTGAGCACAGAGACAGCTAGCAATTGTCCCCACATCCTGCTGACTGTTGATAGAGCATTCAACGGGCAGGATGCAGTTAAACCCTCCATGTTTCAGTGCGAGTAACACACACGGGACAAACTGGCATCTGACTAACATCAGGTCAGAGTTTACATAAATGCCAGGTCAGAGAAATCCGTATGTAGTAAAGGACCTCTGGACCGATTTGTGTTGGGAAGTTGACTCAGTGGGAAACCTCATGGCTCCAGAGTTGCATGTTGAAATCTGACTTTCTCCATGTGGAATCTGCATGTTCTCCTCATGATGATGTGAGTCTTCGCTAATTCCCTCCTAAAACCCAAAAAATGTGTTGTGCCAGTGAGTCTAGACGGCTCTTGGTAACTGTGCACTTGTTTTTTTTCATGAACCTGGCGCTGAATCACCAATGCAGACATCTGGAAACGAGCCACTGCAACATAACTCCTCACTATTTAAAATGGACATCTAACAAGTAAGACATCATTACAATAAATTACCAGTACAGTTAACCAATATCTGGAGGGGGGGGGGGGGCGCGGGGGGGGGGCGGGGGGGGGGGGGGGGGCGGGGGGGGGGGGGGTGGGGGGGGGGGGGGGGGGGGGGGGGGGGGGGGCGGGGGGGGGGGGGGGGGGGGGGGGGGGGG
>JAODLD010000008.1:7306989-7340816 GCA_026781065.1 Mormyrops boulengeri | reverse complement strand
ACAGTTAACCAATATATGGAACCCCTCCCCCCCCCCAAAAAAAAAACACACTGAATAAATGGCCATGCTATTTACAGTACAGTACAGTACACTATATGCGTTTTGAATGCATTTTGAGTGCCAAGGTGTACGCTGGTCAAAGGCTGAACAACCACAGCTACAAAAATGCCTGTTATTTTGATCTCGATTTGGTTGACATTAGACTATTGTCTTAGGCCCCGGGGGCAGAAGACGACCAGCACGCGAGAGAAAAGAGGCAATTGTACGTCTGCCACTGAGGTCAGCCCCAGATGTGTAGGGGCCCGGAGCTGTGCTGACACCGGTACGGACGTACTGGGCAGCCACTCCTTATGCTTACAGCACAAGGTTCGAAGCGAGCGAGCCAGCACAGTCCGTGGGACGCAGAGACAATGCCGGCTCCAGCTGCAGTACTCACACGTTGAACAGACCATATGACTGTCCTCTAAAAGAAAGACTTCAAGAGAAAGACTTGTAACATCTGAATATGGAAAGACTAATGCATTGAAACACCTTTTTTCCTTTTAAGAAGCACAACAAATGTGGTGTTAGGTTAAAGTTACCACATATTAACATTACATTTTAATGGTGCAACAGAAAGCTAATCCATTATATTACATCCTACAATTTGAACAGTTAAAGGTAGATTTTCCCCACCAGTTACACATACCAAGCTTTCTGTAAACCAGTTTTCTTTATGCGGGGATTACGACAAGTTATTAAAGTGTCATCAATGCGCAACTAAACATAAACCATAAAATGCCCACAATACACAAATATAAACTCGGAGGCTCGGTATTCAGCATTTTTTTTTTTGCTTACATATCCCCATGTGTCATTTCCAAAACTACGAGAGAGACCCCTGGAAAACACACGTCATCCCTTAATGTTTTACGCAGCTGAAGAAAAACAAGAAAAGCACGTAACCAAACGCTACCGCCATAACAACTGTCATTCCAACTGTATCAGCCGCATAACATCTTCGTTGCAGAAATCTTCCCTAATTATCCCAGCAAACAAATACCAGTACAAGCAAGAGAAGCCATTAAATGTTATTTTACTTTAAGGCATTCAGTGAAAAACAATGAAGAAACAATAAGGATCCAGCTATGTCGCTTGGACCCCTTATAAGAAACCAAATCGTTTCTGAGAGAACATATATAGCTGGGAGCCGAAGTAGAAATATCTAATAAGCGAGTACAAAGTTCCGGAGGTGGTACAATCAATGTTTAACTAATTTTAGGAGTCTACAATTGCGCAGGTATAGTACGCTGGCGATTCTGCATGTAATTACTGGCATTTATTTTAGGAAAAAACATTGCTAAAGAAAACAGCAATTTAACTGGCAACAATTTAATTTTAGTCCACAAATCTGACAGAATAGCAACAACAAATTTGCAGAGGAATGCATTCTATTAAAACGCAAAACGATCGTGCTTGAAAATAAATTTTAAAAATCACTGGAATAAACGACGTACGGCGACTTTGACAACAGGTGGCTCTTATAGGACATGTGTGTTATATCGACAAACTCATACTTAGAATTCACGTCGACAATCCGGATGATTAAGTTAAAGCTGCATTAAATCGCCTCAAGGCTTAACGTCCAAAGGAGAGTGAAGGGTGTTTGAGAAGCATCGCAGGGGTGACAGGTGCGGTTAGGGTTAAGGTTAAGGTTAGGCTTAGAATCAGACACCGCTGCAAATGCGAAGGTAGGAGTTTTCTTTGAGGTTGGAAAAGGGCAATTTAAATATCACACGTATATAACCAGTTATCCTTTTCATAGCACTCAGTGTCAGGCGAACGAATACAGGAACAACTACTTAGCTGTACTGCTAACGTTTCGAGAAAGTTAGTTGGGAAAAAAAGAATATTTTATAATGACTTTCTATTAATTCCGAGGAGTTTGCTAGTTCCTATGCTAGGTGACAAGACACCGGCATTACTGCCGAATTTAACGTCCCGACGCGACCGTGCAGTTTGACGGCCTAGCGAAGCAGGCAGTTTGGCGGACCGAACACAAAACCAGCCAACACCTTAAAAAGAGCCCGTTACCTTAATGTCGCTGCAGTCCATGACCCCGGTGGCGCCGCGACACCGACTGACAGACAGACAGACCGCGAATGTCAAGGGGACGTCGTCGTTTCAGTCATGGTCGGCGCTCCGCCGCCCGTGCGAAAACACACCCAGCTGCCCTTTTCGCCGCAGTCGCAACAACTATCCGGCTTCCTGCGCCGCTCGCGTTTCTATGGTCAAAAAAAATAGAGCGCGTGAGCCGTAACGGAAGCCCCACTGGCCCAAAAAGCCGGAACCGTACCAGCGTTTCTGAATGGAGAGTTGCATAGGTCTGTGATTCGTTGAGCCATCGCCTGGGTTATCTCGGCTCCAGCGAACAGAGGAATCGGCGAGAAGTGGTTAAAACCAGCAGATAATGTGGTCTACTCTGGGTTCTGTCCCTCTCATCATTACATACCAGCTGTATTTCTTCACATTCGTCCCAAATTCAGCCACGGTAGGACAGGGGTGGTTCTAGGGTAAGGGGCGATCGACGGCGATGAGAAGTTCTGTCCGTCTCTTCCGTTCAAAAACACTAGTTCCGTGTCCATCGCGGCTCTGAATTTGGCGATTCATGACCACAAAACCACATTATACGTATAAAGAACAAAACACGCCAGAAAATGATTGGGGACTTTCCTGCTGCATTAGACTGATCCTGGCGCTGCCCCTGCTCTAGATAACTGGAAAACGTTTAGACTAAAAGCTTTATTGTCATGACCACATCTAATATTAGTGCGACTTAATCCATTTAAATCTATTTTATTCATTTGGTATCACGGGTATTTATGTGCTCTGCAATGGACAGGTATCTCACCCAGGGGGTCCCTTGCCTTGTGCCTTATGCTGCCGTTACCGATTACTGAATATGCAGTTGGGGAACAGATGTTTTCATCGTAAAAACAAAGCCACGCACCTACAAATTCCAAATGGAAGTATCATTCATAAATCAATAAAGATTAAAATATTTTATGAAATATTTTTTCACTTTGAAAAATGCAATGCTGGGGTGTAGGAACTTGTGGAAATGTACGCTGCAATAATCAATTTGGCTTCAATAAAAAAATAAATAAATAGACCATGCTATTTGAATCATTGTCTCCTGGTATTAAACTCTTCCTACGTATTCGATGTAAGGACAACTGTGTTGTCAGAGACTAAAATGGCAACTTACCTCATTCAAAACTCACCTGGTTTGACAATTAATAAAGAAGAACTTGTCAACATATATGAAGGGTAATAAGCAAATTGTGCTGTTGGTATCTACAGGTACATTTCTTTCATAACTGTTGAGTCATCTGACATAAAGTTTTTGACCTGCACAAAATGCCCCCCCCCCCCCCAGCTTCCAGCTGCAGCTTGTATTAAGTTCCAGACCTTGACACTGGCAGGTAAAGGTGGTAACGAACATCACCATCCTTCAGGATTTCATCACACCGTACACCCATACTTCATTGCATGCCAATCATAGCTGTAAGTTCTCTACTGGAGAATTAGTCTTCCAGTCCATTGCAGGCAGCTTATCTTAAAAATGTTCAGTAAAAAGCCTAAAAACCAACAGTTGAAAGTATAAGTTGTCCATGAGACAGTGCAGTCATCCAGACTGCATCTGCTTTATATTTTGCTCAATTGTAGGGTTGTCACTAGCTTTGCTGCGCTCAGGGGCCGTTTCTCACTCTGGCCAAAAATATCCAGTCAGCTTCGCACATGAATTCTCTGGCACATTTTTAGGAAGGTCACACTAAGAGTTAGAAACTAGCAACCTGCATTTTTCTCTCCATGAAATATACATGTAAAAACCACACCGACTTTATTTTGTAGTATGAAATCTCTATTTGCCAGGTAATCACGACATCAAGCATCCTGTTAAGTACAGCCACATTCTCAGGCATGAAACCCTTAGACATCTGACATTTTGCAGAGAACAGCCACTAAGCTGGTTCATGCATGGAAATACGTGCTCAGAACAGGTTTACATTTCGTCATTTCATAGCCTAAGGCAGTGTTTCCCAATCCGGTCCTCGGGGACCTACAGTTGGTTCACACTTTCGGTCGCTCCCGGCTCCCGGTAAAAGCGTGGACTGTCTGCGGGACCCCGAGGACCGGATTGGGAAACACTGGCCTAAAGCATTATGCTAAATATTATAAATTAAAAGGACTTGATATCAAAACAACATCAATCCCAATGAGTTTTGGTTTTCTGATGAGTATTAAAGCTGTCTGTCTTGAAAAGTCACAGTCGCCAACATAAACGTGCTGATTAGAGAAATTGCCGTCAAGCTCCACTTAGCAGGACAGTGCTAGCAGGCAGCAAAACCGCTCTTTCCTGTGTCTGCAATTTAGCATCGGCGCCTGGCGACTCTGACCCATCTTCTCAGCCACTGTCACTCAAGCCAGCTTGCTAACAATGGCCTGGTTGAGGGAGTTAAGCTGATTCGTCCATTTGTCTAACGCTGAATATCGTGCACCTCCCCTTTTCTGGTGATCCAATTCCAGTAGCTGGTTGACTTGGTCGATGCGTCCATGGATCGTGCTACAAGAGAACATAACACGTGTTTTAAAAAAATTAAAAAGGCAGAACTTGGGGGAAAAAAAGTGATGAGCAGAATCACTGTCCCACATAATTTTAATTCATCCTGAGAAGAAACATGCATCTGAAGAGCTAAATCCTGGAAAGTTGAAGAGCCTATTCTCTCTGTCACAATGTCAAACAAAAATGCACAAAAGTTCTGGCTCAACAGACAGTGGCGGGGAACTTACTTGTCCAATATACACTGAACAAGCAAACTTTCTACATCTGCAACATCAATGTTCAGCTCCTGGGTTAAAAGACGAACCATGAGAAGGGGAAAAAAAAAAACAATGGATCATACAAGTAAACAAAGCTGAAAACTTAGTTAACTTACCTTCGAAATAAAAGGGATGTGTATTCTTGTGTAAGGCTTTATTAATTTTATTAGCACTTGTGTTCTGATGTTTCGTAAGAGCTCTGAAAGACAGGCATCATTTAAATATGTACAACAAGTTCCAACATCAAACCCCCGCCCCCCCCCCAATTCACGGCATAAACAGAAATGCACAAATAAAATGTGAAAGGCTGCATAAACTTACCCTCGATGTGCTCCCTTATGAAGGGATCCTCCATTATATTACTGTGATTTGTTTTCAGTATTTTCTCAAACTCTGTGATGTCATTATTTTGATAGGCACTTGTGGAAGGAAAAAAAAATAATTTCAAAACTTTTCAAAACACAAAGTACTGCCATTTTGAAAAATTAAAACGTACATTCTAGAAACTAAAATGTAACCTACTTTTTTATTGCAGTAAAACAAATGTGTGAAATGCATGAAAGGAAAATAATTGCAAGATTTTTACAAAAACAAAAACAGTTACAAAAAATGCTTCTGCATTTGATATCAAGATTAAAATTTGTGATATACTTGTCATCTCTTCTCTTTCAAGCAATGACATTTGACAAAAACAGAAATTCTGGCACTGGATATAAAGGTTTAGGAGCTTAAATTTCTCAGTTGGCATGACTAAGTGCTAAATTATAAAGGCACACCAAAACTGAAAAAGCCAAATTTCAAAAGGTTGAATTGGAATTTAAAAATGGTCTTTAAAATAATATCTAATATACTTATTTTCAAAAATGTCGTTCAATCAAAAAAGGATCTGTTATAGTTTCATCACAGAATTATATTTTATCAATGTCATGTTAAATAAATACTACGCTTGCCGGGTAATCACGACATCACGCATCCTGTTAAGTACAGCCACAGTCTAGACTTTTATGTGATTTCTTTTATTTAATCCATGTTTGTTATGGTTGATGCAAATCTGGCACTGGAATGTCTTTTAACGGTGTCCTTGTCTCTACATGCTACTTTGTTTATAGCTTAACTACTTTATTTTATGCTTTGTTCTTATTGTACAGTGTCCTTGGGTACCTTGAAAGGCGCTAGAAATAAAATGTATTATTATTATTATTATTATTATTATGTTTAAAAAAAATTTTTTTAAAAACAATTCTTACCTTACTAGGTTTGTCACTGCAAGAATCTCTGGGTCATTTTTATAGGGCTTAGCCTACACAGAAAATACACACAGAAGAAACAAAAAGCTTTTTTTTCCCCAAGCTTTAATGTTCCGAAATATTATTCCCCCACACTCCATAAACTAGATCATCCTGGGCAATTTAAACTATCCCAGCTGTCACAGCTAACCAGGAAGTCTGTGTAATGTTAAGTCAGTTTTGGGAATTGAGGAGTATGTAATGGAGTAGACTGGCACAGGATGGAGTTTAGAAAAAAATAGAGGGGGATGTTTTACGGCGCACAAAAAATGAGAACAAAATTTAGACAGAACTGTAAAACATCATTAATAGGATACAAATTGTGAGGATGACCAATAACAAGCCTTAACAAGCGGGGGGGGGGGGGACAAAGATCAAGATAAATGTAAGGAGGGGAATCCATACTACCTCCTGAGAGTCGAACGGGTTAATTCCCGACTTCATCAGCATGTTGGCTAACACCAAATATTTCAGACAGGTGGTTCTCCTGGGACTCCCTGACTCATCGTAGTTCTTGAAAGCTTCAAAGAAGTCTGTGTGGGCCTTTTCAAACTCCCCCTCTCGCAGGTGCATTTTACCCCCACACTCTAAGGAGAGCAGGGAGAGAAAAAAAAAATCAGTGGCACGTTAACATCAATCTGTGTGATGCTGAAGGCAACAGCAATACGCATAGAGGAAAAAAGTATTCACTGGAATCATGTGTCACTTACAAAGATACCAGATACCATGTGCAAAGCGCAAACTATCCCTGTCTCTCCCTCATTTAGATTAACTCAGTGGCTCCGCCTGTTGGATTGAGGTGGAATTCATGCAGAAAAGCTATGAGGCCAAAACGCCTCACGAAGCTGAACTAGCAGGTCATGTTTATGAGGAAATGTGCCAGTAACCAAACCGTGTCCTATCGTACCCCTGACTGACAATGCATAACTGACACCCAGGGGTAAAAAAAAAAAATACAATCTTTATAGTGCAAGGCCGCAGATTCTCCAGGGCACCTAGCGAGTAACGTCAAAAGAGTTCTCACAAAGTGGAAAAATAAATTGACTGATAATACAAACACTAAGACCCCAAAGAGATGGGCTATTAATCTGTAGCCTGAAGACAGCCTTGCTTAAGTTATACAACACGTCTTACATAAATGTTAAAACATTACATGTACAATATCAAAGTAAATGACAGCAGCTGTAATGTTTCAGTATAACTTGCATGACCAATGTAAGTCAGAGGACTTTATGGAGGCCGTACCTCTGATGACACCCATAATCAGGGGATGAGGGATTGCAGATTTGATGTGTAAGGACTGTTCATAGAGGGCTTTCAGCTTTTTGTTGTTCTTCTGCGCCGTGTACATTTGAATTTCAAGAGCATAAATTTCCAGAAGTTGTGTTCCTTTCTTCAGGTCATCTTCCCCATCGTCAGTCTAAACCACAGCATGGTTCATTACATTCAATGCAATAGACCACAGAATAATAGTCATCCCTGGGTATCCGAAGGGGATCGGTTCCAGGACCCCCTACAAATACCAAAATCCGCAGATGCCCAAGTCCCTTATATAAAATGGTGCTGCATTTGCATATAACGGAGTTTCCCAGTTCCGGTCGTGGAGGGCCAGTCTGTGACACAGTTTCCAGATTTCCCTACTGGTGAGCTGAATAAGGAGCAGGGAAACCTGCAAACTGTGTCGCAGACTGGCCCTCCACGACCGGAACTGGGGAGCTCTGGAATATTACCTACACACATCCTCCCATATAGAGATTTAATTCTCTAGATAACTTATAATACCTAATGCAATGTAAATAATTGTTATACTGTATTGTTTAGGGAATGAAAAGAAAAAAAAAGTTTATGTTCAGTGCAGATACAGGCTACGGTGGGGGATGCTTACACATCACTTAAGTTGCGTGGATTAAGTGTAGTGATTGGTACATGGCAAATTCAAGTCTTGCTTTTTGGAACTTCAGGAATTTTTTTTTTTTTTTGAATTTGGTTGGCCGAATCGGCGGATGTGGAAGCTGCGGATTCGGAGGGCCGACCATACTTCAAAAAGGGGAGGGTCAAAACGTTGTGGGTTCAAATCCCTGCAGGAGCCATGCTGTGATACTTTACCTGACATGACTGGTGTAGCTGTCGGAGGATCTTCTGAAGTTTTCCGTACTCCTCTCTCTCCAGGTACAATTTTCCAAGCTAAAACAGACGGGCAGGAGAAAAGCAAAAGGCGAGTTAATAAAACCATTTTGAAGCAACTCTTTAAAGAAAACATAATGTTTATTTTCAAACTGGGAGTGTACCTTTGTGTTCGTTTTGAACCACAGTCTGTCGTTTTTGGCATCCTTTAATGCATCCAGAGTGGTTTCGTAAAACTCTTGCAATAAATCCATCTGTGAATAAACCATGCTTGTTACAGTGCTGTTACTACAAACAAACTCATAACCCACTGGCCAGGTTACAATAAGGATCAGTACCTGTGTCTGGACTGGAAATCCAATGGTTACCAGAATAATCATATCACTGGTGGACCCTTAGGGAAACCAATAACCCTAACAGGGGACAGTGGCTGCCCAGATCCCTGACCCCAAGCTTCCCTCACTTGTAGGGCGCCCAGATCCCTGACCCCAAGCTTCCCTCACTTGTAGGGCGCCCAGATCCCTGACCCCAAGCTTCCCTTTTCCAAGGCCTCTGAGCTGCGTCTTATTACCCACAATTGCAAACATGGTTCGTTGAGAAATCCATATTATCAGAATAAAATAATTTAAAAACGGTCCACACGTATTCAGAAAACAATAAGAAAAAGAGAAGAGAAAACCTCAAACACCACCAGGATTTTGGCAGATTTACAAGTCAATCTATGGCATTCAGTTGCAGTCCATACCTGCTTAGATGTGGAAATATAATCCAGAATGGAATTAATGGATTTCTCCGAGTAATTCCGGGTGACAGCGCTCCGAATATAAGTGAGCAGCTGCTTGTATCGATTCATCATTTCAGGAAAGTTGGTCTGGGCAGGAGAGATAATCAAACTTCAGAAAGGTAAACATTAACCATATTACGCACAAGAACTTCAGGAAAGAAAAACGAAGCAGTGTTATTTGGATTTCTGTGCACTTACCAGTTTGAAGTTAATTTTAATCATCTGTTTAAGTGCTTTAAATCCCCATTCTCCCTTCTCCCCCTCAAGCTCCAACACCTATAAAATGGAGAAACATCACTTCATTAATATAATCTTCTTAACAGTGGAAGTGACTGTTGCAATTCAAAAATTGCACAATACAGTTACAGCTAGACAGATAAGGGTTTGAGAGGGGTTCACATTTCACCTTCTGGAAGCTACTGAGAGCTGCTTTGGGATCATCTTCTTTCAAAGCTTTGGAGTTGTAGTACTGGTTCTCCAAGTCCACATTTGGCTCGGAATTGCTGTCTTCGGAGTATTCCTACAAGAAGAGAACAAAAAGAGATATAAATGAAAAATAACCCAAAACGTCACATTATCTGAAAGCAAATATTTTTGACCCGGCAAGTGAAATACTGATTTGTACGCAATTTTCGTATTAGCTTAATGCAAGGTGACACACTGCCCTCCGTTTCTTGCTCTGAGAGTCACCGTGAGCCCGTACCACCACTGTATCTGACCTCAAGGCTCTGCGTTGTGCGGTCAGAACGGCATGGCATGTAACTGGGACTGCCCTGACACCCATCAATGAGAACTATGGCAGGAAATATGTGAAGGAAGCTGCCCGCATCATCAGAGATCGCCAACACCCAAAGCATCACCAGCTTGTCCCTCTGCCGTCCGGGAAGACATTGCGGACTTTACGGTCACATGGTCTTTCCCAGAGCTGTTAATGTACTCACACTTATGCATACCTTGGTTGGTCAAATCTTACAATATTGTCCATGTACCAAATCTACAATATCTGTATGGATACACTGCTTTGTAAACTTCCTACATATAAATGACCATTTCTTTTTCATGGTACTGTCTGCATCCATAACTTACCTCAGGAACCATCCGCATTTTGTATATCTCATAATTTATTATAAATACTAAATATATCCTGTACTCACCCTCGTTCCGCCTGGTTAATTGTATTCCTGTTTTTTGTCATTGTTACAGTTTATTTTTTGTTAAGCACAGAGTAGCAAAATGCTTCTTGTTACACTGTTAAGCATAATGACAATACAGTTCATTCATTAATAAGCTCCAAGGTGGTAGAGGTTAGTGCGCAAATGTCATACTGCACTTTAAAACTTGTAAATATAAAAACTACGGCACATTCTGGGCAGAGATCATAAGCCACATAAATGGGTGGCTGTGCAGCGGAGTGGGTGCAAGAAATCTTACGGCAAATATGTATTAATCCATTACAAGCCTAAAATTAAATGAATCAAAAGCGTTGGGGTAGTTTCCAAACAATACAGACTATTTACAAGGCAATAAAACGGTTAAATGGATATAAATGTGTGTGCAGACTTGTCTCGAATTGGAAATCTCACTCCAGCCAGCTGACCGAAGTTGGCAGCCCTGGTAAAGTCACTGGTTCGAATCCCGTGGTCCGCAGAGATATTATATTACTGTTGGGCACCGGGACGCGGCTTATCCTGACCGCAGGCTTTTCTGGCTTAGGTCTGGATTAAAGTACCCGGCAAATAAATGTAAATACCTAACCAGAGGGCTGATCTGTTTATCCCCCTTTCAGCGACTTGTGGGCTTATAAAAGCCACATAAACAGATACATTAGGATTAGTTTTAACGCTCTTCAAAAGTAAACGATATGTAAAACGTCTAAAAATAACCCAAAACAAACGCTACAGAAACGAGCATCACCGCAAAGGCCCCTCCGGTTAGCAAGCCGCATTTAGCGTTTGCTAACTAACTGGTAAATTGCACTAAGAAACACTTACTTTCAAACACCTCGTTTTCTTATTATGGTGTTATATAAATATGACAGTTACTCAGTGAGTCGAAAGCATGGCAACTTAGGGACGTTTACCCTGGATGTTTAATTTCACTGAAGTGTCAATGGACTGCGGCTTGCACAAAACAGTCATGATATATTGCAAAATGTACCCTCTGAAAACGCAAAACCGTTAAAGGAGGGTAAGAAAAAAACATTAAAAACGTCACTTCAGTCATTCCTTACCAGATCATAATCCTCCTCATCGTCGCACATAAAATCATCCTCCATGTCAGACATCTTGCTCCAGCACTTCCCAGAATCCTCTGCGATAAGCAAACTATTTTTATCCAGCCATTTATCCATCAATCCATCCATCCAGCTTTGCTTTCACACTCGTCCTAGGTTGCATTATAACAACAAACAACTGTTGTTGTTATTATTATTATTATAACCCACAAGCAGTCACAAACATCGGTGCCTCGATCACAGTTATGTGGGACATATGGCAATTAACACCGATAGATCCATATTAGCGAACCGGCCTGAGATAATTCTCCACGATATGAAAAGGGAAAACGTGCCTATAATAATAAAGGCAGGTGGCTAGACGGTTAAAAGTCTGCGTTAGGATATAATCTAATGTACTAACTGATGTAAACTGGATGGATGACTAAATATCAAAACTGACAAATTTGAGGCGTGTATTTTTTGAATTCTTGTTATTTGTTTACGCGGCACTGGTCTGGAGGGAACGGCATTTCGTTTTTTATGCTTGCAAATTCATACATTTCATTATATCTAACAGGTCATTATAGTTCTGTTTTTAGAAAAATGAAGCTATCTATTGATTTAGTTGATTTAGTTTCCATTCAAAAGCGATGCACACTTCAGATGATTATCTTTCTCCGCAAGCCAAGCTCCCGAAACGTGTCTGGGACCCGTTTACTCAGCATGCTCTGTAGTCATCCGCGTTAGGTCCTCTGCCTACTGAAAAATACAGTAACTACTGATGATATTGCTCAAAATTGACGACTACAGCCATGCGTATCTTGCTGATCTTGTTTACCTGTTCACCTGCTAAATCAAACTGAAGCACGTTCTAATACAAAAGCAGTAGTAGAATATTTCATTCACAAACTCCGGAAACATTCAATGTACACAGTTGCACAATAAAGCATTTTTTTCTGATATAAACAGAGGTGGAAATTTCAGGTCCAGAAAATAAAAAATCCGGATAAAAAAAAACCAACAAGTTGAGCGCAAGGAGTCACAGTTACAGAGTACTCAACAGGTTGGTTGAAAAAAAACCACGGTCTGGATTGTTACTTTCTGGACCTGAAATTTCCACCTCTGAATATAGGTCTATGACATCAGGCCTATTTTTTTAAAATTGCATTTAATTTGTAACAGTTCGACGATTTATAAACGGTTTAAATGTATATGTGAACCTACTATCATGTGCGTTATCGTTGTATATTAAAAAAGATCTTAGGATACCTTTAGGTATATTATTTAAATATCATTTTATTTTTATTTTATACATGTTATTGTGTTTGTTCATTAATTCATTCTTCCATTGACAGGGTTGCCAACTTTAGTCAGTTGGTTGGAGTGAGATTTTCAATTCAAGACCAGTTTGCACAAACATGCACTCTCATGTACATGTAGGCTATACATGTAACAGTTTTAGTACCTTGTAAACAGTATGTAGGGTTTACAAACTACCAGCTGTTGATGTAGCAAATTTTAGGTTTATAATAATAACATAGATTAGAATAACATAGATTTGCTGTAAGGTTTCTTGTGTGAGCAGAAGACACTGAAAGCGTGAGTGTCACACCAGTCATGTGAGAGTCGGCAACCTTGCATCCATCTTCTGTACTGCTGATCCAATGCAGGGTCGCAGTGTTCTGGAGCCTACCCCAGAAGCAATGCGTGCAGCACTAGACCCAGCACACACCCACCAGGCCAGTGGTATTCAAACTTTTTTGACAGAGCCCCCCTACGGCTGATAAATTTGTCCTTTACCCCCCCGACACACACACACACACACACACACACACACACAGAGTTCTGTTTTCATCTTCATAAAGCTTCATAAAACAATGGATTTCTGTGCATTCGCCACATTAGTTGAGAACAGGCTTTTATGGATATAAAACCATAATAAAGTAAGCCATATATGGCTTTTTTCTCCCCTTTTTTGGCACAGACATAGACCCATCTTCCCACGGATGTGTACGGACAGGTTGAAGATCCCTGCAGGACACATACACCATTCACACACATTCACACCTGCGGATAATTTGGTAACTTCAAATCACCTTAATGTGTTTTTGGACCGTGACGGAAACGGGAGAACCTGGAGGAAACCCCACAATGCATGGGGTGAACATGCAAACCCCACACATATAGAGCCAGGCTGGGAATGAAAACCCTAATGTGAATGTAACCTACATGAGAAAAAGGGATTACCTGTACATTTAATGTATGTGACCTGGTGCAGCATCTTGACCAATGAGAATGTTATTTCACTTCTGCCAAACACCAGTATGAAAGGAAGGAGAGAGTCTTGGATCTTGAAAAGCACCTGTTGTTTTCCAATCGACAATATCACTAACCGTTAGGTGGCGCTCTTACACCATTACATTACGGTTCTGTATAACAATATCGATAAACAATCTTTAAAAGGGAATGCACGTTTTTTGTGAAATATGTGTGCTATATGTAAACTATTTCTAATCATATTTCTTGTAGAGCTAATTGATGCATAGTAATAGGTCTGATAAATCAACCGTATACAATTTAATAATAGGTCTACATAGTTTACAAGTGTTTATCGTTAAGCGTTTATTTCAACATATAAACCTTGTAACCCATGTTTAAATGATTTTCCACTTGTTAATTTCAGCTTACCTGCCATTGGTTGACGTATTTAAAAGTGGTGGATTTTTCCTTTATACATACGTGTTTGTTCGATACTATAAAGCTGATTTTATAACAACAGCTTTTCCCTGTCACATTAGGAATATGAATTCAATTTCTGACAGGGTCCAGCGGGATGGTCTGGTTATATCAGTTTTACCCTTTAAGTCATTCTTTTGGAATGCAACTGGAGCATATTTTGGCACAAACAATTTATTTCTAAGAAACTAGTGCAAGTTTCTTACAACTCTAAGAGCCCAAATCAGATTTAACCCTGTAGGGTCTGGTTCAGCGTACTCTTTCAGTTTCTTTGTATATATTTTATAACTTTGGCTGCTATATTTTCGTTTTATTGGCGTCAATTTAGACCATTATTTGATTCAATTGCTGGAAATTTTAGATTTGTGGTGAACAACTTAATTGCTAAGAAAAAACGCACCTGCTTTTATTTCAAAGGAGGGGGATCTTCCATCCGACTACTTAAATATGTTTTTAAGAGGTACAGCCTACTTTGTAACGTCATATGCATGTACGAGAAAAGGGTAAGCTAATCACAATCGCTGTTTTAAACTGCTATCCGTATAATTATGTTCTCAGCAGCCACCCTTAGCATCGTGAACGCTTATAGAGTACACGAGTCCAATACAGTACGCATATATGCGGGGTAAATTAGGTCACTGATTCCCCTGGACATCACGGAATTTAATGATGCAAATAAACCCAAGTATCCAGGAGAAAAACAGAACATTTCCGAAGGATAACTTGCATACACAGAGCTGGGTCTAGAGTCAAAGCCACAAATCCGGAGGTGTGAGGCAACAACTCTCTGAGCCACCGTGCCGCCCGGAAGGCACGCCTGCATAGCCTAAATAAATAAAATGAATGAAATTTGGAATCATGTTCAGATCGTAGTGTATAACGAGAGCGTATCCTGTTTTCATAGCGTAACCGCAATGGGGCCGCTGTCATCTATCAGCGCGAAGCCAAATGGACAATATTTTGTCGGTCACGTCTCCATTAACGGTGATGTTTTCATCACCAGATCGCTCGGACCGCACCGCTCCTGCAGCGGTGCTGTTTGGAAGCTCCCTGCCAGCTCAATCCCGTCGAGCCCCTGAATGCCGACGCGTTGCAGAGGCCCCATTTATCTCCTTCTCTCTCTGCCTGTATCGCTCAAGGCCAGCCATAAGAGCACCAACTGCACGCATACACGCGAGCCACAGAGCCCCGTGCACGATGCGGGAACCGCTCAGCGGAAATGAGGAACAGACACACGGAGCTGTACCCTGGAGTAAACACTGATGTCCATGCCACCATGCTAGTCTTTAAGTTTCATTCTGAAACTAGACCGTCTATACTTCATGTTTGTTAGTTTGGGAAATACACATTGTCATGCATTAATATTAATTCTTTGGAATTCTAAACATTCTGCAAAGCTTTTAATAGCCACAAATCACAACAAAAAGCTTTTTTATGCATTATATAAAATTGACCTCCGTATTAACAATGTTGCTGCACGCAGACGGTTCTTGTAAGGCATTCGGTGGTTACTGATTGATCCTGATTACGATGTAATTTTGCTTTTCGATTCCACTTCATCATCGCCTGTCAACACAAAGACCAGAAAAGTGGCTGCGGAATGCCTGCATTTATTTTTTGGAGGGGAGCAATAATTTCAGTTCCGTCTTTAACGTTGGAGTCCTCATGATTCTGTCTAATCAGACAAACGGAACCCATCTGGAAGATAAAGCTCTATTATGACAATGTCATTAATAAATTGGAGACATGGGAAAACGACTGTTTTCTCAATGTCGGGGCATATAATCACACAGTAAAGCTATCAGCTCGGGGTAATCAGCCTGTATTTCCTTGCATTTGGAGTTCGTCTCTTGGTTGTATTAGCATAAGTAACCTCTCTGCTCTCCTCTAGCAAGGATCAATGCATCTTTGAAGTCCCGATTGCTCTGCGTCAGAACTCATAAACATTACGGGGCTATCCTTTCAAGTTGTGTTGTCAGAAGTTATTTTGTGATTCATTATGAAAAACTTTGCATATTAATATTATTCCCTTGTCAGAAATTTATACACATGGCTTTATCTGCCGTTTAATTTTTCTTTGCCAAAAACCGTTTTATGCGGAACCTAATGACCGTAATACAGTTAAACTAATCTTGTTTTTGACAGTTACTTAAACATTACCAGAACATTTTAGATGTTTTCAGCATGGCATTTGGCAAACGAGGTTCTGTGTGCATTTCACAGCATGTTACTTGATTTTATGTATCTCTAAATTTGTTTTTCAATTAAGTGCTCACACAAGGCTGCTGACTTACTAGAGCGCCGCGCCAGAAATCGCTCGGGGTCATATGCACAGAGCCGGCCTGTGCTCTTACCTCAGCCCATAAATGATGCGTGACTAAACATTTCACTTTTGGCGTTCCCCATTTCTTTTTTTTTCCATTTTACAACATCAATTTTTTTTACACACAAATTTCTGCGCTTCTCACGCGGCGTGCACGCATCGCTGCGGGCTCGCACGCAAGCAAGCATGCAAACTGGCAGTCCGTGGGTAGCCTGTGTTTGTGGGAGGCTGCGCATATTGGGGGGAGGGGGGCCACGGTGACGCTACCCAGAGCAGCTGTTACCTTGACCTGTGACTACAGTGTTGTTCTCCACTCCAGATGTTTAATCACTGCCGCCTAATGAAGTCAGAACAAGCCCCCACCCAGGGTAAGGAGGCCCCCACCTCTCAGCCCAAGCCCTTCACAGCATTCAGTTACAGGGCTCACATTTTATATCCTAACCCCTGACCCAGGAGGTGTGATGCATCACCGATTCCCACCCACCCTCCTTGCCACCCTTCGCATGTTGCTGTTTAAAAAAGTCTGATTTATGCAGGTTCCCAAACACAGAGTGCAGGTGATGACTGATGGCGGGCCAGCTGACAGGAAAAATGGCGAGGTGCAAGTTCCACAGTGGGGGGTAGGTCTCCATAGCTCTGGAAGGGTGTGGGCCGCAGCACATCGTGAAAAGACAAGGCAGTGCTGTGAACGGCATAGACACAAAGTCATGTCAAGGCGCTACTACTGCCTGGGCCAAATGAGAGGCGTATCGCTGCACCCTGCATTCAAACCAACTGGGATTTTAGTCACTTCTATGCAAACTCCACCGTTATGAGTTTTACAAACATTAAAATCCCTATTGGGACTGTTTTGTGCCACAATGACTGCTTAAAAACTCAGCAGTTACCATTCTCATATTTATATTTTCTCTGCAAAATTTTGTTTTATATGCCATTAGAATTAAATGTGCATTATAATAAACTTCATTTAATTGACCGCCGTTTCATAAACCCCTCGATAAACACCTCACTAAGGCTAATAATAGTTTCGTTGTGGGATTTCTTAGCCAACATGAAATTCTCCTGCTCCGTTTTTTTTTCATAAAGTAATGTCCCGTCCAGCATAATATCCAATTTACTTAAAACATCCAAAATAACAACAGAATATTTCAGGCTAAAATTTCTATTCCATGATCATTTTTCTTTCTTCCTTTTTCAGTTATGTGCTCTGAGGACAAATGGCTGGATAACTGTGAGTCTCAATGGACAAACTTCCTTCTGCCATTTATAAGAAATCACGATACAGCATCAGATGTATGATTTATAACAGGGGTGACCAACACGGCGCCACCGGGCACCAGGATGCCCCCAAGGACCACATGAGTCGCCCGCGGACCTGTTCTAAAAATAGCACAACTCACCAGTGAGCAGCATCTAAAATGTAATTTTTATCCTGTTACTATTCTCCTTTAATCACATTTGCATTTATATAGATTTGAAAATGATAATATCTAAAAAAAAAGCATTTAAAACATGTTTATTATACATGAAGTTTAGATACGTTTAGGAGGCCGTTTCAAACTGGTAGCCCTTCGTGTGGCTCAGTACCTGTGAAGTAGCTCTCAGTTTCAAAAAGGTTGGTGACCCCTGATTTATATGGATGTCCTAGCAGTACTATACTCTATGACAATAAGCTGTCCTCTTGAATCTCGTGCCACAGAGGATGACAGGTATTAGTGCAACAGGTGCCCTTTGTGAAGCGATGGCCCATCCCCGCCGCGCACCATCACTCTGAGATCAGCTGGGTTGAGCCTTCTCTCCCTGGCTTGGAGCATGGCTAGTCCTCTTCTATTTGATTTAAACGTCTATCACTGCTCAGAAGGCCAGTTAGTGCAAAAAGAGCTATCAGAAAATCAGCTATTTGACACTTTTTCGTTTTCTTCTTCACTTTTCCTTGTGTGATTTCTCAGTTTTCAGATTTTCCTCCCTCGTTCAGACAGCCCTGTGGTACCGATCACCAGAGCATAACCCTAAAGCATGAAAGCAGCATTTTGTGCTTAAAGACACATCTCAGGCGGACGCAGTGCTAATGCATATAAGGACAGGGGTTCTGCTGCATTCTAGACCACTATGAGCAGAATTTCTCACTGGCCACTGTGAGCCACAGTGGAAAGCTCTGGCTGTAATGCCTCTGTTAATTCCAGATGTACAACTTCAGCGGAGAAGCCTGGTGGTCCTGCTTCAGTGAGGTCTGTTTTTCCCCCTCGTTGGTTAAAGTCAGATAAAACTGTGTTTTCCGCTCCTTTTGAAACAAAGAAAAACATCCGATCCTAAAATACAAAGGCCACCCAACTTCACCTTAGTCCAAATCCTTTAAGCACACACACTTCCATGTAGAAAAACATGCAGTTAATCAGAGCATAGGTAGCTGTCAGACATATATTTTTATGCAAAATCTTTATTTTAAAAAAGTATTCTTTAGATTTTTTAAACACCAAGTCAGTTTAAATGAAAATCCTAAAAAAAAAAGCAATCTGTGTTCCAAAAAAAGGTTCTGGCAAATAAACGTAAATTCCAGCCACTTTTCAGTGGTTTCAGGAAGGCATGAACAAAAGGAGGCATCCAAAAACAATAACAGCAATCAGATGTTTCTGGAACTGTGCTCAATTAAATGCGGCGGACAAACAGTAGTAATGTCAGATTAACCTGAGGATGGTGTGGGCAATAATTCTGCATAAACACTTAAGTGTGGAGTTGATGTCAGGCTGTCTGTATACACTGTATCAGTCATGGTGTCTCAGAGGTTTCTCCAGTCCTGGCTACTGCTTATACTGCTCTCCTATTTAATTTCTGCTGAAATACAGTAGCTGAAACGGATATTAGAAAATGAGCCTGAGGCTATTTGTATGTAACTATATACATTACAGATCAAGCTCAGGCATAATGACATTATTAGTAACACTACAGTTAGCAATGATTTGATTTGGAAGATTATATATCGTTTATATACATAATACATATAACGACCCAAGTAATTAATAAATGAATAATAATGAAGATGTCGTGTGTGGTCCTTCGTTTAGGAATACAACTGACAATTTGTGTTTCAGCATTAAAGGTCAATGTTACCCCTCTCGATCGTGTGAGCCATTTGAAGACAGGATGTGTGACAGAAACCCCCGGGCGACCTAGGGCTGCACAATTTTGGAAAAAATGAACACTGGGATATTTGAAATTTTTTGCAATAAATGCTGCAATATTTATATTTATTTTTTTTAAGTTGAAAATATACCCAAAATAAAGCCTAAACTAATAACAAGCTCTATTTGACTGTCTCCCAATCGTTTGTCAAATCAGCAGGTGGTGCTACTTTGCGTTGTACCAACAGACACGAAGCAGTGCTGACATAGCACTTGATTTGCTAAATATCATGAGTGTTCAGTGGGTGTTCAGTGAGTGTTCAGTGAGTGTTCAGTGGGCTAAGCCACCAGGCCACATCACACAGAGCTGGAGTGTGAGGTCACCAGCCCGTCATTGTTATGTTTCATTACCTTTAATCTGCTATTTTCAATCAGTTTGTTTATATCCCAGTTTTTATAGTCTACCACCAAACCCTAGTTCCCTCTTAATGAACTTCCCAGGAAACCACATACTTAAATGTAGTTTATCAAGAGACATTTAATACGAAGCATTTTGGAGTGCAACATTCAGACCGCCCTTAAGCAAGTACTTTGCAGAACTGATTCCAAATGACTATTGAAACAGCCACAGACCTTGAGGCATCTGTCTCAGCCAGTCAGGGAATTCCTCCTTCACTTCATCTGCACCTATTCCCTCTTTTAGTCATCCAGATGGGGGCTCCACAACATGCTGACACATGGAAGTGAACCTTCCAGCCGAGAGCTAGGCAAGGTGTGCACCAAGCACTCCCTGCACAAAATCCATCCATCCATCCATCCATCCATCCATCCATCCATCCATCCATCCATCCATCTTCTAACCACTTATCAAGGATTGAAGGACTGTAGCAATGGAACAGAAATTTACACTGAAGAGAAAGTAAAAACAAAAAAAAAACTGAGGAAAAGAAAAAAGTGTGGTGCATGAGTATGAAGTGGATAAATTATAACTATTGATTAAGTCTTCATCTCATTAAGACCATTTGACCTTGATGTCCTGCAAGTATTACTTACACTAGAGTTCCAGCATTAAGAAATAAAAGACAAATTTGAAAAACGATAAGTTATTTATGCAATGCAGTCACATGTTAATGTCGGGGTCAGTGCCCATCCATCCCCGTCCTTCATATCTCTTCCCCGTTTGGCCAGCAGGTGTTGCTGGCCATCCTGTTTCCTCCTCTGTTTTCATACTAGCCCCTAGTGTGTTTTCTTATCCCACCTGTTCCCTGTTTTCCCTGCACCTTTGCTATTGGTTAATTACCTCGTGTGCCACACCTGTCCCCTCATTAGCCAGTTGTCTGTTTGTATTTAAGTGACTACCTGTGTTCCTTTCCTTAGTTAGCAATTGTGTGCTATGTTCTTGCATGTTAGCTCTGCTCTCGCTCCTGGTGTTGCCTTTTTATTTTGCGCCTTCTGCGTTGTGTTCCATTTTCTTAATAAACCGCAAGTGGATGGTGACGTTCTCTTCCTGCCTGCACCACGCATCGCCATTATGACAGTTGCACTCTTCACAAATATGTGACTCACTCTGATTTCTTGTTTAGTCTGTCTTGATTCCACAACCTTGATTATTTTTTTCGGTTGTTAACTTCGGTTTTCAACCAAGTGGAGCGACTCGACCACCCGGAGCACCCGCATTAAGAGTCCGTCAAGAATATTTGATAATGTTTGTGTTTTGTCTGTTCCCAGCACACACAATTTTGTCCCACACATATAAGTGCAAATAGTAATAGTAATACATTTATTTGAGATTCAAGCAGCATATGTATTTAGGGAGGTCACGGGGGGGGGGGGAGGGTGAGATGAAGCTATTCACTCTACCGCTGGATCTGTCTCAGTAGATTTATCTTCTCTCAGTGGCTTAAGTTGTTGGTTATTTTTTTCATAACAGAATAAACATTGCAGGATATTTTATCTTTTAGATATGTTAGTTTATGCTTAGATAAATGTTTAAAAATTCCCAGGGAGCAATCTGTCAACAAAAAAAACAAGACCGGGTTTGATTGACGAGGTTGATATAGCACACGTGGTGCATTTCCGACCAAATCTCGTAGCAGGTTGTTCATAAACAGGGGACGAGTGTAATCCTTTTTTCTTTGTCTGTTTGTGTCTAAAGATGCTTAATTTTTTTCCACCACCGGGGCCAATTGCTGATCAAGCTGAGATGTTTCTGTCTGTTTCATGTAATAGGAGCACTTTCCAGTGCTATGTTTGCGATTATGTACTTGCAGCGCAACACAATTTATCATCAAAGAGAAATACCGAGAAACCAGTCAATTAAAGGTAAGGTAAAAGTGCTTCGCTGCGGTTAAACAAACTTCTCCACTCTAGGTCTGAAGTGGTCATACAAGATTTCGTGTAAAAGGGCTACATTTTTTAAGTTGTTTTAACGCTGTGCTACTATAAAACCCATACAGTTAAGTGCATGGACATTGCGACCTTTCTGGCTTTTTACTTTTACTAAATTTAATTAATCAGCGTTATAGAGTAACCCCACGACTAAATGAAATGTTTTATGACGTGAAAGAATGTATTGACCCCCCCCCCCCCTTACCTTATACAATCCACCATAGCTATTCGAGCGTTTAAGAAGGGGAGAGGAAGACCTCTGTGATCCCGAGCTTTGGGATGGCGAAAAGATGGCATCTTGCCTAGATTTTTGTGGTTGTGCGACGAAGTCCCGATTATCCGACAGTGATTAGTTATATTACTCCGACAGACATGTGCCCGAGGCTGCCGAGGGTTTGCGCTCGTGCCATACGAAACACATGAGAAATTCAGCAAATTGCAAGTTTGCATGCAAACAGATGGGGACGCTAATTATAGGCTTGTACAGTGTAATGAGAGTATACTGCTGTCCTCTCATTTGGGTTGTGGTTTTTTTGTTCGATACCTAGCGGTATGGGTCTGCATTTGATTTATTTAATTGTCTTAATGGCAACAGGCAGCAAAAAGTAACATGCAGGTGTACGTGAGCGGCGATAGGACCAGTTTGCGAAAGCTTTGCGCGGCACGCTAACTTTCAGTCACTTACTTCGTCTACAGTCACCCACGAATGAAGCTGATCTACCGGAGCGATGAGCTAAACACCCCCGCGTCGCTCAGACCCAGTACTACGGGCCCCCCTATATTCTTCCCATTCCCTCCAGTAGGCTGAGAGTTTATCTGACATTTCAAAATTAAATAGTGCATTATAATGTTACAGAGATCAAAGGCTTACAAATAATCATTACACTTAAAATGTTTCACTTCGTTTATGTTATCTTATTAGCAAACAATTCAGCTTGTAACACACCCTCAAAAATAAAAAATAACGAACATCAAATATCTGGATTCATTTAAATATCCATTTTGTTTTGTTATTGCAAGTCAAAATAAACTGTGGGTTTTTAAAAGTAACATTCATTTTCATATCAAATATATTTCGGTGATATATAAGCGGTTTCATCTGCTCAAACTTATTATGTTGTTATTAGAAATGACTGAATTAATCCTGTTTTAAAGGGTCATTAGTATAATTCAGCGCACGACGGTCGCAGATGGGGAAGTTTTGGTGATTGCTAATTATTACTGCGTTAAAATTAACTGAGGCGTTTCGTTCCAGCGAAACCAAGGGGGCATCTTGTCTTCTCTTCGCAGTCTTCATATGGTACCTCACTCAGCAGAGATGCCCCACAGCCAACCGTTCTGTGTGGGTGACACCGAAAGATGTAAGCCTAGATTTTGCACTCCGTGGGTCCTTCATTCTGAGCCCAGGATACTACTTGCGTGGTATATCTTTTACTTTTCCCTATCGAATGCCCCGGCTCTAAATGACAGATCCTACTGTGCAATAACATATTTTTGCACGTTTGGTTTCATATTCTTCAAGGTGACGTGAACCATTGCCAGACTTTGAAAAATAAAATGAAAACAAAATGAAAGGTGATTACGCAAAAACGAAGTATTTTGTTAGACTTAGAATACTGCGGACATTCATAACTTTGCTTTGTAACAGGCATGCTTTGACATTTATATTTTTGATGTGTCAGAAAAGAAAACTTCAAACGGTAGGGCAATATGTTATACGGCACTATTACACAAATTACATTTTGTTCCAGGGCCGTCTGAATCCTTCATGCTTTTCTTATCACACTGTGCTTGTTAAAACTGCTTTCTTGGAGTCATTCAAAGGTTGTAAATATATAATTACCAACAGAGATAATATTGGGGGGAATATATGCTTACATAGTACTGATTCATTTGGGTTTCATAAAAGAGGGTATTTGATGTCAGACATTTAGGTGTTAATAGGCTAATGGTGCAGCTGCCCAGCTGTGGATGATATTTATACATATTAAACACGCAAGTTTGTTCTTGGTGGTGCCACAGGCTAACAGGGCCCATGGCTGAAATCAGGGCTGGGTGTTTGTACACCAAATGAGTCAGGGGGTTTTTGGGAAAGGACTACATACATTTTCTCTTTTAGAATCTTAATTATGTAGCAGCTATATCACCCCCTGCTCTGAATTTATAAGCCCCCTGGCATAAATGCCGCCTGCATCAACCTTTCATTGAATGTTGAATATGTATATATGCCTTTAAAGAAATGTATGCATGCTAACTTTTTTTCTTTTTTAAGTGAAGCTAGTTAATTCCTGGCCCTTTGGTCTGTGTGTTGTGGATCACCTTTTCTCTCTGAATGGTTGTATTTTTGCTTTTGATTTCATTTACATATTGATGGTCAATCGCTCATGACTAATTTATTTTCTGGATATGAGGGAATCTACATGTGCATCTTGAAGCTCTCAGAGATACATTATTATAATTACTTTTTATTTGGATTGAGCATCACGGTCTGCACTTTTAGAAGCAGGTGGCACAACAGAGTCCAGGAAATCACCGTGTTATTACGAAATCCTTGCAGTTGCTTGTTTACAGGTGATACCTATTTGCACTATAAACAGACGACTGAGGTTATCTTTTGAAGCAAAAGCAAGCATTTCTTTTGCAGAATAAATAACTGACCCGGCGCACAGCAGCAAACAGGAGAGCCACAACATAACTATCATCCACTGAGGTACCACAGATATCTCTGTTACACAGGAAAAGTGCTATGTCCTTATCGGCATGTTTCTGTATCAGCAGATAAGTGGCATGTTCTAACCATATACTGACTCAGAAATCATGATGGATTCCTTATTTTGAACAAATGAATGACAACTCAGTATCAGCCACTGGGTGAGAAACTTGCCGTTTGTGGAGGGTTGTGAACTTCCTGAGGGGGGCGCTGTTGTTTATCACCTGCTCACATGACGTACACCGAGTTTATGTTCGATAAGTACCTGGTGGCATATAGACAGCGATGACCGATAAAAAACAGAAATGCCTGTCACCAAGTCACACTTAAGAAAATATTTTCTATATTCAGTTTAAACTACATTTTGCATGTCACAGATTTTGCATTAGAAAAATTGATTTTCACAATTTTACCTTTTAACAGCATAAAACATTCTATACGGTGTTTTAAATTAGTTCACTGGGTGCAGTATATCTTGCTAATTCAGGAATGCCTTCTTTATATATGGAATGTCTGTCAACGAATGACACATTGACAGAAATAAATGATATTTGTTGCATATTGATCAAGAACATAGGCTTGGTTTTAATACTGGTAGGGAGCAAATCAACCCCTCCTCCCCAAGACACACACCTAAACACACACAGTTCTCCCTCAGTATTGATGGGGACATGTCCCTACCATCCATACCCAAAACTACAGCCTCGATATTGACCAATGACAGTCACACCAGAGTAACAATAGAGTAACAACAGAGATTTCAACATTTGTGAGAAAGAATGACACTGAAGACACTGTCTGGCTGTAGCGTGGTGAGGGCAGCCCAGTCATGCATGATTCTGATCTGATTTGGCTAGTAAAGTACAGCCCTACCCAAAGGGTGGTCTCTGAATCAGGCCCAGTCTTGGCAAGACCCGAGCACTGAAATTGAAAACATACGTGTTTGGAGTTTGGTCTATGAGTTACTACTGTTCGACTGTGATTTACAAGAGTGTGTGAGATATAGAAATCTCTCACGCAAGTCCAGATATGCTCTGAGTGAAAGCACATTGTGAAATCTGCCCACTTCGTTCGACTCAGGTCGAATATTCTGTTTACACATTTTCCTAAGCTCCCATTCCATCGTCTTCCTTTACTGCTGAGAAATGCCTCCGCGTTTTTTAATATCAAATATGCTTCGCAACAATGGCAACAGATTTACTGCATTTCTTGCTTTTTCATATTGCAGAGTGAATGCCGCATCTACCTTGTGCCTGCACTTCGTGGGACAGACCCGAGGCTCACCACTACTTTGCAGAGAATAAGCAGTTATGGAAGACTGATGAGTGGATGGTAGATAAGTTTCTGTTAAAGGATGTTACTGACCTAAAATAACTGGGAAAGGGTGGAAAAATTTAGCCATAATCAGTGTTTTATAATGCTTGTTTTTGTAAGTACATTTTGATAGCCTTGTTCTCCAGTTATAAACCGGAAATACTTGCAACATAGCTGATTACAACGACGGTGTCATTTCCCCAGGGCCCCCTACTCCTCCTGTGCATGTATATCAGCAAACCCCCCCGACCCTAGCCTATCCCTTCAATGCAGCAACCTGCCGCCTGCTTTGCACATTTTTCATTGCTGCTGTGAAGTTTACACTCACGCTGGTGATCTTGTTCAGGCCGGCGACATGTAAATGAATCGAGTGGTTTAAAAACTCTGGACCGCTGCTCCATCTTTGGCCCTCTAACAGTCCAAACATCCTCTCATATACCATCTCACCTTGACTCTAGCAGTATATAAATTTTCTGTTATGGATACTTGCTGGTCAGGTGCACCAGACATTATAAAGAAGTAAAGATCAC
Source organism: Mormyrops boulengeri (assembly GCA_026781065.1). Classification (NCBI taxonomy): domain Eukaryota; kingdom Metazoa; phylum Chordata; class Actinopteri; order Osteoglossiformes; family Mormyridae; genus Mormyrops; species Mormyrops boulengeri. The sequence continues at coordinate 7,314,424 of JAODLD010000008.1, read as the reverse complement.
AGCACCTGGCTGTTACTGCTGAGTTTCAGGTAAACATCCTGAACATTGTGAGGTCACACATCACTATTGTGTTATGCATTATTAAAATCCACCAGATAAAATGCTTGTCATCTCCTCAAGGGAAGCCTCAAACTTCAGCATCTTCACGGCAGTTTCACAGGGAAACGGAAAAATAAACCATCCCTTCCCTTTGAGAACCCTCACATAGGTAGTTCATGGATAGATTAAATTATTGGATTAAAAATTCATGCAATTCAAAACCTGGAAGTAGCCACTCACCACAGGAACGTCACTATCTCATCTGCTTATTACCTCTGTCGTAGGGTTGCCACCCCCCTGCCCAGGATTTCCCAGGATCACCTCGGATCTTGGTCATCTGTCCTGGAAGAAAGGATTTCATTCCGTGACAGGGAATACCCCTATCTATTTTGCTATCAAGCAGACCTAAACAACCTTTGGAATGGTGTCACTATGTGCAAAATTTTTGGTCAACGATTGAACGTTTTTTTCCGGACCGAGGTGACAGCCTTGATTTGTCACTCGTCAGTCCTGTTGCCCATCTTCCCCAGTCCGCACTGGCAGCCCTTCAGAATTCTCCCACCACATGGGTACCTGTCTGGGCCGAGCCGTGAGACCTGCTGGACATGTCAAGTCCACCCGCTTTATTCCCAAAGCAGCTCCTGCTGGCCTCTTTCCTACTATTACTAAACATCAACGACTTTGACTGCTAGACTCGGTAAGAGCAGGCCTTCGGAGGATACGCAAGTGCATATATTAATTCATCCTGACGGGCCTCTTCCACCGAGCGGGCATGAACCGCCATGCCAGACACTTTTAAGAAACTCTATGAAAAACAGAGAAATGGTGAAAGCAATTACATTATATGAGTCATACTTATATTTGTAAACAAAAAGAACAAAACAGATGATGAGACTATGAAATCACGCAAACATTTAGATACCATAATGATTTGGTTTTCAAACCATCACAAAAAGGTTATTTAAAAGCTTGTTTCTTGCTCTGATAAATTGTCATCCATGGAGGTGTGGACCATAATCTTCATTTTTTATTTCTTTTGACGAATTATCTATTGAATCAGTTATTTACACAAAATGAACGGCTTTGATCTTCGTGGCAATTTGACTCGTCTGTGTTCGTAAATCTTTTTTTTTTTTTTTAAAAAAAAAAGAAAAAAGAAAAAAACTTTGTTGGTTATGTTTTCAAATATTATATCCGCGATAAAAATTTAAAAAAAAAAAACCTCATTCCGTCCGTCAGATGTTGCCACGGTGTTGACGCCGGTACTTAAGCAACTGACTCATTTACTTCTCTGGTTTTCGGTAAGAATGCCTCTAGCAAATATTTCACCAGCTGGTTTGGACTGACTTTACAAACTTGATATCTCTCGCCGAAGTAAAGGTGCGTAAAGCATGGACGCGTCGATCCGGCGAAACGAGCGTCTGACGTTGGGTCGGGCACTTGTGAAGGGACGTCTTTTTACGACCGTCAATCCATCGTTTCCTGGGAAGTCGAGAGTCATAAAACCCGGAGGCGGGGGTGTCCCGGAAGACCGCGCGTCCTGTAAGGTTTTACTCCCGCCGCACACCGTTTCCCACTTTGCCCTTTATTAGAGGTTACAGCGGAGCAGCTCGCTTTAAGGTCTCCTCCGGCCGGCGGGGAGCCGCAGCATCCCTTCCTACTGGAGCCGGGCCGAGAGACGCGCACTGCACTTCGTCACAAGTAATTACCAAAAAGCTGGGATTTCCTTTTTTGCACCTTTACCGACAAACGCCGTACAGCTTTAAGTAACTAAAAATCTTCGCTCCTCGGAGAGACCGAGTGTTTTTATTTGAGGCTTATAAATGTGCATATTTGAGTGATGTTGAGGCATTACTTAAGGATTTACAAACGCATAATCGCGTATACAAAAGACGCTGTTGTTTACTTAGAGTCCGGACAATCCTTTTCTTTGTATGATATGTGCTTATGGCAGAAGTGAGGCGTTTGAATTATGCGCCCTGTTAGAAAGCAAGAAACCCTCCCCCCCCCAAGGTCCAGGGCACCGCTTGGACAGATTCACAGCCCCGGGGCGTGTTTTTCCCCTCTTCTGGTGCAATCGCTGCGCATCGTTTTTCCCCAAGCTGCTCGGATCGCCCTGAAACAGAAACCATATGTACCACTGGAGAGGAAATGTTAGAAGTGGGTTTTCGGGATAGGCTGCAGTGCACTGACAAATTCTGCTTTAAAAACTTCCCAATCCCACATATTACTGTAAAAAGTGTGCATTATTAATTTTCTTACATGTGTTCATAATATTCTAACACATTATATAGTTAGTTATTAATTACTATCATACCAGGCATTAAATGGATGAGTTAATGAATGATGCTCTAGGGAATGCACAGTTTAAATTTACTTACTTATAAGTAGTTTTTGAGAATACTGTTAGAAATCTATAGGTTGAATACAACGTTATTCATTGTGATGCACTAACATTTGACAAATTTCTGACACGTTGAGGTTGGGTAAAGACAGCCAGAATCCTTCAGTGCTTTGTGGCTTCAACTATGGAAACGCATTTGGTAAATTCTTCAGATTCGTGTTAGGAAGCTGGATATGGACCAGTGGTGAAAGACGGATAGGACAATCAACTCATAACAGTGACCAATTTAAAGGTTCATTTACTTCACAATTAAAATACCATGGCAGGTTTCACTTTAATGTTTTTCCAGTGTATATGAATGTGTGTCATTCTGCAGTCAAGACACGAACTGACACTGCGGTAGTAATGTGTGATTAAGTTTTTCCCAGGGTACCGGTGAGCCCGAAGTACTTTGTGGCAAAACCTGTTCAGTGTAGCTTGTGAGTGAAAAAACCCCAATAAAATCAGAAAACAGCATTTTCTCCACCCTACAGCTACTAGTGGCCATTGATGGTGGTCAAGTGGTCTGCAGGTCAACATGACAGACATATACCAAGGCACAAGTTTTTGTTTCGCTTATTTCTCAATTTTTGGGTGTGTGTCTGAAAAAATCTATATATTTTTTTGCAAACTGCAGCCTGGTTCTTCTTTGTTTCTCATTAATGAAGGGCTTCTTCCTTGATTTATGGGACTTCAGTCCTGCTTCTAGGAGCCTGATACACACTGTCCTAGCAGTGCACCTCACACCACTTAATGTATCCCAGTCCTTTTGCAGGTCACTTCATGTCATCCTACAATTCATGAGAAACTGTCGGATAAGTTAATTGTCAGATATATACAGCCGTGGAAGAAATTAAGAGACCACTCTATATTTTTAAGCAAATCTGCATTTTTAAATCATAGTTTAATCGTGGTTCTGCTGGCAGAAGGCTACGCAGAGCAGCAGGATGCTTTCAGGTTCAAAATTAAAGCAGGAGACACTGGCACGACCAGAAACCAGCCAGGTAAAAGGTAGAGGCCACATTCTAAATCCAGAGATGACCGCAAACTGATCTGACAGTTTCTCATGAATCATAGGATGACATCAAGTGACCTTCAAAAGGACTGGAGAATATTAACTGCAGGTGTGAGGTGCACTGCTAGGACAGTGAGTATCAGGCTACTAGAAGCAGGACTGAAGTCCCATGAAGCTGGGAAGAAGACCTTCAATAATGAGAAACAGTGAAGAACCAGGCTGCAGTTTGCAGAAAAATATATATTATTCACAGACACACATCCATAAATTGAGAAATGAGTGAAACACAAAACTGTGCTTTGGTCTCTTAATTTTTTCCACGCCTGTTTGTGACTGTTAGGGTCTGCTTAGACCCCATAATGGATAATGACCTTGGAGAAGGGTAGTAAGCGTGGTTTTGGGGTGCCCAGCTCTGCTCTCTAACACCATTCCTATGAGTTTATGAAATTAAAATTCGTACCAAAAAAGCACTTTGGATTCAAACTTCAGCTGTGACTGGGATTTATGTTCAGCTGGACGGTAAGTGGAATGTGGCTGATATGAAACACCCAGACAAGAGCTCGAGAAGCAGAAGAGAAACTCAGAAGGGGTTTGTGTTACCTTTGAGCAAGCAAGACACTTAAACATCTGAAGTAGGATGATTTTGATAAAATTGACTAAGCAATTATGAAGCAACAAGTAATGTAACATGAAAATGTACAAGGCTAATTACAGGTTGGGTTTAATTGATTTAAACGTTTTTAAATTGATTTAAACATCTTATAGGCATTACTAGAAGTTTATGTAAGAAAACATACAATATATATTTTTAAAGATCCATCCAGGGGGCATCACTGGTTTGTACTGGTTATGAAATTATACCAACATTTACTGACCATTACAGCATCCCCATTTGGCAAGTCTGTATTATTTCACAGTGCAGCCCGTCAGTAATAATATCTTGATATGTTGATTTGGAGGATGTGTGTAAAATAGGATTATGGCGTCCACCTATTGCATCTGGTTCATCACATCCTGTACCTAATGGGAAACTGAGGAGTGATTCTTTCCATTTCCACCAAACCCAGCTTTGCTTATCCGTCTTTTCAATAGGAAGTTACATGAAAAACTGGTTATTTTCACTCTTCAAAATGATTTGGGTGTAAATGGGATATACTCCTGTCAAGGAAATGTCTTTTCATTGTTTATTCACTGAACAGATGAAAATTAATTCACGAGAAACACACCTAAGAGCCCAGTGTACATGGAATAAATGAATCCTGCGAAGAGACTAGGGACAGCCTAAACAACTGTGGATACATTTTACATCTCTTTCAAATTCCACTCAAATAAATCCTCTTAAGCGAACGCAATTTAATGTTCCCACCATTTGGGACGTGACGTAATGTGGCAGACAGACAGTTCAGTGTCAAATGAGGTGCACCCCATATCTTTTAAAGTAAATAAATCACTATATAAAACTGCTGCTACAAAAAGTTATAAACACACTGACAGAGGACTGCCAGAAAGAGATGTGGCAGGTTTTGACACTGTAGTAAGAAAAATCAGATCATTTTTTTCTCCGTAGATCCTCAAAATAGACATGTCTGCTCTTCTGGAGAGTAACCTTCAGTCCATCCAACCAATCTTACCCGTCCACACGCCATTACATAAGTCACCAACAGGTAGAAGTGATATTGATGTGGTGTAAGTAGACCTCCATGGGATATCAGAGGGGTGTGGAGTCTAGTGGTGCTAGTTCATGCCAGACAGGGTCTTTCTATGCCAGCTTCATAATTTAATACTTAGCAATTGAATGTATATTTTCATTCTTGTTCTGCATTCAACATGATCTGCATGTCAGTTCGAGCCCTGCCATTCGGAGGCTACCTTGATTTCAAAACAGCACTTTGTTGTGGAAAAGTACAATGTTCCTTTAAATTGTTTTCATAGCGTGTTAGTCAAATACTCTACAGGCTAGCAAAATAACAAGCTCTAAAACAGTCGCAGCGCCGGCCTCCCTTAAGCCTTCATCTGGAAGCACTTTGGCCTGCAGAGGAAGATGACGGTCACATTAACGATAATAGTTACGAGGAAGGCACAAAAACAATGAGTTTGTTCTGAGTGGTTCACTATCAGGTCATCTTTAAAATAGCAGTCTGCAGGAAGTATTTAAGCATTAAAAGAAGACAAACGTGGAAATGACAAACCTGATTCTACAAGTTATTGGCTAATTTAGTTAAATATCATTTATCCCTTTGGTACTATATCCCCTGGTAATTGGTGAAATTTTATCCCCACATTTCATCATTTATAGAGGAGGTGACCAGCTGGTGGTCAAAAACCAGTCCCTTCCTGGCATCATTATGAATCTGAGCATGCAAATACAGTACTTGATGTCTGCTTCTATTCTACACAGCTTTCAGACTGACAGAGGAATATTCCAGTGTACCAGACACTGTGCTGAGAAGTATTTAGTTGATCTGCAGTTATACAGCCCTAAATAGCATCTGGCACCAACCCTTATACGAAACAGTCTGAAATCCTTGATCTGGGCAAATGTGTTGAAATTACTGTAACTCGGAGACAAACCGAAGAAAGGAAAATGTGTTTAATCATTGCTTTTGGATCTATTAATTATGGAAAAAAAGATTTTTTTGAAAAACAAAAGAATGTTTTAAATGAAATTAATAGTTGCATAACGCAATACAAACTTTTTAAAATCCTTGTAGCGTATTCATCTGTGGAGACATCAAAGACCCTGGATGATAAATGAACAAAATACTAAGACAAGCAAACACTACAGATGTGACGTCAGGGTAATAAAGAACAGAACGCTGTTCATTTTCTACTCCATAGTAATAGTCATATTCTTGCATGAAAAACAGAACACCTGACGAATTTTCCGTGTTCGTTTACTTGCACTTGGGCTCTAAATTTCTAAAATTTGAACTTAACCTTTTACTGGAAAGACTCATAAAACCTGATTTGTCGCAATCTGTAAAAATGTAATCCAAAATGTTTGTAGAGGATGTGCAGTCACCACACTGTGTTTCTTTGTTGGGTTTCGGCATTTGTGAGATCACTGTCATCCAAAATTCCGGCATTTTGAGTAGCTGACAAACCAGCTTCACATTGATAATGACATTAAAATGCCCTTGTGCATTAACAGAAAGTGTCTGTTCTTTGTGTGGTTTTCAAATGACATGAAACAGGCAACCATAAGAACACTGTACACAATTAACATAATGGCAAAAGGCTGTGAACCTACCTGGCACCCTTTATTGTTAAAATTAATGAACGAATGCAGCAAAACTCACTGCCAAATAAGTCGCCAGCTGAGTAACACTGTAAATACCTTAACAAAGAGACTTGCTGGATCACCACTGAAAATGAGATGGAGCATTTCCCCAGGGCATCATTATCTTCTGCTGCAAATTTGCTTTGTGTGCAACTTGCATTACTGCAAACAGTCCACCACTATGGGTCGCACAGGCAGCGGCCCGGTCACTCAGATCTGTAATCACTGATTCTGATGGGAATGTGGATGGACTTTTAGAAAGCTTATGCTTGTACACATGACGCTGCTCTGCACATGGATTATTAAACCCATCCATTCATCTTCCAACCACTTATCCAGGATGGGTTAACTGGAAGGGGGCCGCGGAGCCTATCACAGGTAGCATAGGGCATAAGGTAGGGCATACATGTTATAGCATACATAATGGACAATTTGGAGACTATTTCGATTCATCTAATTGCCCATCTTTGGACTGGGAATGGGAATAGAATGCCTTTACTGTCATTTTCAGATAGCAAGTACGAAATTCAATCACTGCATATCCCATCTTACTCTCCTATGAGGATCATAGACAAATCCAGGTAGGGGAAAAGCCTGGGGTCCATTTCTCTGGTGCTCCAGAGAAGGGCTTAAGAGTCCAACAGTGACATACAATGCTAAGAAGATTCAGGGGGATTCAAAGCAGTGACATACAGTGCTAAGAAGATTCAGGGGGATT
>JAODLD010000008.1:7291288-7306889 GCA_026781065.1 Mormyrops boulengeri | reverse complement strand
TCAAAGCAGTGACATACAGTGCTAAGAAGATTCAGGGGGATTCAGAACAGTGACATACAGTGCTAAGAAGATTCAGGCGGATTCAAAATAGTGACATACAGTGCTAAGAAGATTCAGGGGGATTCAAAACAGTGACCTTCCAGACAAGGGCACAGATAGCCAACCCACAGAGCTACAAGTCACTCCAAAACAGGCATAAGTGAATACTATGCTTGACCCCTATGCCAATCAGAACCCAAAACATGAGAACTCCACACTCATAGAGTGTGGGTGGGATTTAAACCCTAATAGTGCTGGTACTGTATGGGGCAACAGCACTATCCTCTGAGCCACCCTGCTGCATGGATTATTACTACTGGAAATCTAATATTTCATCTTGGAGATTACAGAATCCTTTGTTCCAACACCTTATGTGGGATATAGTGAATTGTATTGCAATCGAGATTGGTTATTTTGGTGATTTCATTTAAGGCACTTTCACCTTTTTAGCCACTCACGTCTAACATGCCTGTCATTCAGTCATACGATACATGTGCACTGGACTCTCCAGTCCACTAGCCCTACATAATATTTGAACGTTAAAGGAAAAGACTACGACCACACACTCCTCAGCTGGAAGACGATTTCAGAGGTGCAGATTTGGTCTTAGCATGACCAAAGCAACCAAACCGTTTGAAGGGAATGTTTTATACATAACTAAGCTCTCCTGGATTACCATTTTACCGGTTATTTTAGGATCAGACTCTTTTTAAAACCCTAAGGCACTGTAATGTTTATTTAACAACTGCTCTTGTTTTTTTTATACGTCGGCGTATATTTGATTTTAGTTACAGCAGCCAAAACAGTGATCCTGAACAGCTGCACAAGTATTATCTAGGATCTATGAATTCTCAGGTGACTTGAGGACTGAATGCATGTTCATATTTTTAACTAAGCCCTATTGGATTCACCTCAGTTTAAATCTGTCTGTAATACAGTCCAGCCTCCTCATATGACTCCATTAAAAACAAAACGAACAGCAGAATGTACAATCTGCAATCCCAGTTAAAAGAGCAAATTGAATTTCGATTTCTAATCACTTATCAAAATGTTTTCATATGCAGAAGCTATTCACATCTCTCGCTTCAAAGATGTTATTAAAAATGATTATCTTACCCTGACTTTGCATCGTCGACTGTGTTGTTCAGTCTCCACACACCAAAATGTGAGGAAAAGAATGCCTCGATGTATTATTAAACACAAACTCAATTACAGACAGCTCTCACAATATAACACATCTGTTACCTGCCTTGATAAATAATTGTCTTGAGTAATTTTTCTTTACTCAAGCTGCTCTAAATTCATGCTTCCGGCTCGGTTCAACAACCGAACAACCTAAACTAATGCTTTGTAGGTATATCCGGGGGGTGTGAAATGCTGGGTCCCCTGAATCTGCCAGGGTCTCTATGCCCCACCAGTGCCCTTGGGCATAGGGCATCAAGAAGACGGAGCTAGGTCTGCAATATCTTAAATGTACTACACTTGTGTACAGAATTTAGTCTGTGTATAGCATTAAAGATGGTATCAGGTTATAAGCGCCAGATACAGAGGTGATCTGCAAGACAAACATACAGGGCTACCGTCCAAATACCCACGGTAATCACTCATCGGAATATTTGGTTCTCATCTTGCAAAGGAAGCCTGGGTCTGGAAATAAGCACATATCTATCTGTGAGATGCTCAGCACTAAAACAAAAATCAATGTAGGCAGGAATGTATTCATGAACAGCGTAGCCAAGTACACAAGGCAGAGATGGTAACAAGAATGATAAGTTTATAAGGAAAGTCAGAGTGTATTGGTATTTATGAACTACTGCATTGCACAAGCATCAGATCCAAAAGAAATGTTTGTTGTAATTTCACATTTTCCAATAGTGTTACAATATTGATCTAAGGACAACTGATGCTTCTTAACATTCTTTCAAATCAAGGCCTCTTTTCTTCACCAGGATAACTTGTTCTGAGATGCAGCTGAAATTACCCAAATAAAAATCTATTAAAAACAGCTATGAGAATGGAGTGTTCCTCTGAGGGTAACGATGCAGAGACAAGAGAGAGGAGATTGAAACGTTTCCAGTTTGGAGCTGCAGAGACAAGAGAAAGGAGATTGAAACGTTTCCAGTTTGGAGCTGTCGCGCTGAATGGCCCCTCACACCTCACTCTCGTTGGTGAGCTATTACAATCGGTCACCTTTTGTTGCCTTCACACATACTTCTCTTTGCGATTCGGGAAAGAGAGCTTCAAAGCAGTGGCCTCATTAGTCTGAAAGACAACCAACCAGAAGAGGCCTGGTCGTCGGGGGAGACACCATCAGCGTCGCCCCCGAATCCAGCACATCAGCTCCCTAAAGGTTACGCTTAAGACTGATCTCATCGCAGAGCCTTTCTCCGGTACGGTAAGCCTGGCTTTAATTTCCCTCCACAAAGCTGTCACCAGAAAATAAAGACCTTCATTGGACGACATTAAAAGCTTGTTCAGGGAAAAGGAGACTGTTTGTAACTTCTATTAGGACATTTCAAAAAGCTGGTGACTCAGGCTGAGCTCAATTTTATACTGGATATTCTGATAAGTACGTAAGTAAAACGTAGTGCAGAAAATGCAGGCCAACCTCTGTGTATTAAACCAGATTAACCATGTCAGGCTAATTCAGAGCACAATATAACTCTGTTTTATCAGGTGGAATGCTGCGGTTTCCTCTATCTTAAGTGGTGTAATAATCTGAGACAGATGAAGCAAACTGGGAAAGCTATCCAGGTATCTCATATTCACATTTTTAAAAACCTGGGGCCGTTTCACAAAGCAAGATTTCTTGGTTGGCTTCACAACTTATCGGATTTAAGGTTTCCTACACTCTTAGACAAAAGGGTAAAAATGTGGACTTTTGCTCGTCACTGGGGTTGTACCCTCAAGGGTCTGCCAAATGTACCCTTAGCTGTACGTAACTGTACCTTTTATGGTACAGAAATGGACTCTGAGGAACATTTTTGTACTATTGATGGTATATTAATGCTGTTTGTACCTTTGGGATGTTCCTCAGAGGCATTTCTGTACCTTAAAAGGTACAATTACAAGAGTACAGCCCCAGTAACAAGCAAAATACACATTTTTACCCTTTTTTCTGAGAGTGTAGTTTAAATCGACTTTACCTTTGTTCATTACATTTAGCTAGGACTAGAAGTTTCCTTGCTAACCCAAAAACCCAGCTTCCTGATACAGGGCTCTGCTTTCCTTGGTAGGTATTGGTTTGTGTTTACTCATTAATTATATCACAATTACATGTAATTACCTATCGCTATAATGAGGTGAAATATAAACCAGCACACACCAATTAGTCTGGCATTTGGTAAACACCAGTTTAAGACCGAGGTCTAAGAATAGGTTGACCTTATAAAATGATTCGGTTTCGCGTCAATATATGTATGCATAACAGGGAGGATTTTGAACAGGAAAACAGAGACATACCTTTCAGAAAAATATCCTAAAAGGTTGGGCTTGTGCTTAAGTTAACCGTTTTATTTAATAAATTGATGTTTAGGCCTATATATTTATTTGCTGAAAGAGCATTTTGAAACATTAACATACGTGGTGAAACAAAGCAGAATATTTATGAAAAAATAGAAGCGATACGTACAGATAAGCATGACAAAATTGTTTACTTAAACAATGACAGATGTCCTTCAACACCACCTCCAAGATACAGGCTACCATGGAAAACAGCGGCTACACCTGCAATAATATCACGGTACACAAAACGGGCAGTTCTGTATTTTAATTTCAAAGCACTTAGCATGGAATCGACTGACAGGACCGGTAATTTCTTGAAACCGCGAAACATTTACCCGACTCAGTTTAACAGCATGGGGTCGGCTGTGCCAGTGGAAAGTAAGCGCTGGACAGTTGAAGGAGACTCTCCGGAGAAGCACGCAGCGTTGCGGCTGGGACTCCATGGCAATGCGATGCCCGCGTCAGCGTCCCGGGGGAGTCACGACAGTGCGCTCCGTACAGTACGTAAGCTTGAGGGCCGGTTTAACAACGGCAGTCAATTAAACGCAAAAACCGGAGTTTTAAAATTCCAGTTTCTACCAACGACGAATGCGTGAAATACGGGATCATGGCCAAGAAGCGGTCTTGCCCGTTTATTAAAAATGCATGAGAATATGATACTGGAGTGATTAAACGATCAGAATTCACGGCATGCCACCACACTTTTAAATATATTGCCTACATTGTTTTGCTTTTGTGGGCAACTTATCATCTAGTCTTGGTAGACATACTCAGAATTCTTGTATTAAGTTACTGTTTTGACATCGGAGTTTTGCAAGTTAATTAAGAAATATTCTGGCAAAAAGGGAGCCAATATCTGACATTAAAACAGATTATTCAAGCTATGTTTGCTTAAAGTTTATATTATTGTGCAGAAATATATGTAACCAATCTTACCATTAAAAAAAAGGGAAAATACATACTTCTCTAATATATGTCCAGGTTCCAGTTATAAAATTTGCATTTAAAGTAGGCCTACCTTAAATTAACTTGGCAGATCAGATAAATCAGTTGTCAAGATAATTGGATTTTACATTTCCCTCTACCAATTCAAATAATTAAGTAAATTTTAAACATTTGATCTAAGAATACATTCCTCGCAGTTCTGTCCCAGATTAATTCGTAATCTTACTAGGGAAATATGACAGTGATGCACTGGAAGAGTGAAGAAGAAAAAACCTTTAGGGCTTTTGAAAAAGACAAGGAGATGCCATCTGTTTGACAGTCGGTTTGTCAGAACGCTGAATAACTTATTTGTCAGCAGCAATTAGTAGTACGTCGATTTATAGTTTCATCATTCAAACGAGAGACAAATATACTGTATATTTGTTGGTTTCCATTTAAATACTGTTTCATGTATATTTTCACAAGTATTGTCTTTACTCATATTGTCCTGGAAATGAGGTGACACGTCATAATCCTTGTGACTACTTTCATTTCCTCTGTATTTCAAAAGTTTTGATTTCCAAGAAATATACTTCACATCAGATCTGTCTTTCGCTAATAGTTTAAACACTCCCCTTCCTGGACCAAGTGCATCATTCCTCCAACTAAATCTATTAGAGAAAAATTACAAAATGAATGACCTAACTGACATTATTGTAAAGCCCTGTGCAAATATTTACTTAATAGAAAATATCACAAAATAAGTTATGGTGTTGGATGGGAACTCAGACAAGCTTTTATATACAAGTGCAATTGAAATGTATGACTATTTTGGGCTTTGTTCAAATGAAACAGTGTTTCCCAAACCAGTCCTCATGGACCCACAGACAGTCCATGTTTTTGCCCTCTCCGAACTCCCAGTAGGGAGCAAAAATGTGGACTGTCTGGCAGGGAGCTCAGAGGGAGCAAAATGTGGACTGGCTGTGGGTCCCTGAGGACCGGATTGGGAAACACTGATAAAAAATGGAAGATATCCGGTATACTTTGAGCCTTCGCACTATATATTTTCCTCTATGAATAATACTAAATTTACCTCCAATATATTTACCTCTTTGTGAATAATATGCCCTTTCTTCTGAACACGTCCCCTAGGTATCACTGCAGGCATAGCAAGGACAGATTCATTCTTGTGAGGGGAAAGGAAACTTTAAATTTTAAAAATATATATAAACCCATTCACGAAAACAATGTTGTTCATTATCTGTTTCAGTCTCCTTTGTTACTAATTAATACAAATGGGTTGAACACATCTGCAGGATTCTTTAAACATTGTAGCTATCAGTATCAATTCAACAGATAAAGGATTTACCACCACTCATTTTATTTCATGTCATTAGAGACAAATTGTGCCACTCCAGGGTAATGTCTTCGCATCTCTGTGGGAATAAATTTTTGAAGTGCTGATTGTGTTGGAGAGTCAAGTTTTCAGATCTCCAAATGACAAGTTTAAAAGCAAAAATAAGTGCAAGAAAGGTTTTCTTGCAACTCTTAGCTGGCGGCGTTAAAGACCTTGTTGTGGCCTTTCTAGTGCTTCCTGATAAATCTTCAGCATTTTCTTTTATCTTAATAGTTCCGTGTTGTCATTGCTGTTGAACACTTGTGATGTGACCAAACAATGATCCGAATAAAATAGAAAGGAGACTGTATTTTACAGCTGTAGCACATGACCGATCTATAAAACACAACACAGATTTTAAGCATAATGAAATTGTTTTCCCAGCTAGTTTTCTTTCTTATTTCATACAGATGAATTTCTTTACCTCATACTACAAAGGAGATACAATACATAATTGCTATGAATCGAGTGTGGCTGATTTTTAAGTGCCTGAAAATGTATTTAAGCAATTGAATGACAGACTTAATACATATCATAGCACTAACAGCTATTTCACAAGTTTTCAGCTCCCTCTGATGACTGTTGGCAGGCTTACAAATGATTTTTTTTCTCCATACTCGATCCAAGTGACAGCTGACTGGCTAAGAAGTAACTGGTCTGAAGTGAGGTCATCACAATGCATTTATCTACGCACAGGGTGAGGACATACAGAGCCATGCTTCACAAGTTAGCGATTCAACTGTGAGAGGAATTACAGCCTTGCTGGTGTGGTTCCTCAGCACACAGGAGGCTTTATATACTCATTGCTTTTGTGAAGTGCAACATTTTTTTCTTTGGGAGGGGGAAACGGATATCAATGTGCCCAGCTCTCATCCTTTACTGCATGTAAGTCACTCAAAAACTCCTGGAAGGCTGTTCTCAAGCCGGGCATACAGCCGTTGCATTCCAAGGCTTATTTAAAAAAGCTCTACCAGGGTGGTTCACGAGCGAAGAGAATTGCTAGTGAGACGCAGCGAGGTCTGCACGCATGCAAGCAAAAGAGGGAGGTGCCGACAGCCTCAAGTCAGTCCAGACCGCTAAACGGGACAAATGTGGGCAGTTCTAAGAAGAGTGTTTAGTTCACCGCAAACGTGTCCGTGTTTATAAAGGCTAGACTACAAGTATGAGGTGAGCAAACCAGGACAGGAGAGATTTAAATCCAATGTTTCCCTGTTCATATCTATCTGATATTTTAGTAAGTTACAGTGGTTTTAATTAATTACAATCGGTCGGGCTGATTCCAGTTTTGTACCTGTTAAACTTGTAGCACCTGTAGGGGAGATTTCTTAGGTCTGAACAAATCGACCAAACCTGCTCTTCTGTTTTTTTTTATATCCCGCAGAGCCTCCGTTCCTGAGACTGCCAACCCAAAATGCGCATCCTTCAGCCTGCAGTGGCACCGGCTGCAATGTCCTAGGATTCTGGACAGAGGAGAATTACATTCGAGTGACTCCTTCGAACCCCACGTACGAACAAACACACCAAGAGAGCAAGAGCGGCATTCGCAGTTTCACTCGTGAGGAGATTGTAAATCGAGGAAGCTGGGTGGGAGACCCTTTGGCCTGAGATTCCCCATACGTTTCAGCATGTTGTTCGTAAATACCCGTTGCATTGCATTATAATGCACAAATGGATGCTGAAATGGAAGCTGCCAACTTTGCTCTCCGAACTGTACTTGCACATCATGTTTCTGCTGAGCAGTGTGTGTCTAGCTTGCAGTGATCGGACTCCGGAGCAAATGGCTGCAATTATGAACTGTTCCAAACATGAGAGGCACACGAGAAATTACGATTATATGGAGGGAGGGGATGTAAGAGTCAGGCAACTTTTCAGTGGAACCCAATGGTTTCTCACAATCGATGACTATGGCAATATCAACGGAACTCAAGATCCAACCAACTGCTACAGTGAGTACCTAACCAGTGCCTTCTCATGCAATCCTGTAAGAAAAATGTCATCATAGTTACAGACTGGTAGGGTTTGTCAGTTATGGTTTCTCATATACTAGCATGTTTGCCAACTGCTTAATTTGTCAACTTGTGTTATGTCTGGTTGTGTTATGTGTTAATCTGACCGAATGGATATATAACTTTAGTTCAGTTTGAATGCATTCTTCGACTTGCTTTGCTTACGGACTTTTTCATACTGAGACCTATATATAAGTGACACAGTTATAGTACGATATTCTTCACTTAATCACATGCAAGAAAAACGACAGCGGTAACAGAAAACAGGTGTCTCGCTTGGCAAAGTATTATTTTTACAGTCTAAACAAAGGTCCAAATAAATTAAACAAGTCTGTAAAGCCGCAAGTTTCAGCTCTAACGGATTGTGTCATATTTTCAAGTGTCAGTGAAGATCGAGTTAAACCACCGAGTCACGTGTCCAGACCATGACACAATATTAGCCTTAGGGTTGATTTTGAGGATTTTGGTTTTGATAAAAACCATACGAAGGTCGTAACTGCCGCCCGGGTATGCAAGAGAATGCGTAGCATCTGCAGTTTCCAACTGCCACTTTCATCTTCGTTGTCTCCTCATGTCGTAATCGTATCAAGTTTCCTAGGCTGCTATAGGAGTAGGTTGCGTGAAGATTACAAGGAGATCTATGAAGTTCAGAATAAATTTTTGAAATAAGTCCAATATATGCATTTCTGTGAAAATTATTAGTGAATTCACCATAGCAAAAACCACATACACTTGGACTACTTCAATTACAGTTGCTTTAACGCGATTCGACGACCTGGCTCATTATACCACCCATGTTAATTCTTACAAGCGGCAAACATCATGCATGTCCAGATAACAATAATGCTTAAATAAGTACAATATTAAAATAAGTGGAACGCAATTCTGTAAATGTTGCAAAAAAGGGGGGGGGGGGTTAAGAATTATATCGTATGTGGCGTTTCTACAGATTACTACACAGCACGGGGGCATTATAACTCAAGTGGAATAAAATAGCTAACACGGCATGCAAAACACACTAACCCATGGACGGCCCACGATCGTCACGTACTCGTCTTACCATTCTAAGCTTCCAAATATATTACGATTACACAGTGCAGAGGGAAAGAACTGGAAATTACTGTTGAAAATCAGCGAAACGCATAGATGGGGCGGGTCTTACAATGGGAGCACGTGCAGGTATCAAAAACACAGAATAAGCACGTGTATGAGATCAGATAACTGCGCGCAGGATTATAATGCTGAACTAAAATACCAGGCTAATGGGATTAAGTATTACATTTATATCTACCTCTACTTGTATTTAATCATCAAAAATCATCAAAGTGAATTTCCGTCTCTATAATAAGCAAGTTTTAGTAAGCAATGACTCGAGAACTCTCATATAACATCGAAATTGCCAGGGATACGTAGGGCTATTTGTTAAAAAGTGTCGTAATTCAGTGATTGCTTCTATTAAAATAGATTAAATACACTGTCCAGTGAAAACGATTAAAATGAGAAATAATGAATCAGAATTAGTAGTCGACGTGTAAATTCACGGCTGAGTTAATTTTATACTGGCAAATGAAGAATAGGAAAGTATTAAATCGATGGACATATGTAAAAAGTGCGGGTGTTCAACTAGCAGAAACTTTCAATGTTTCCTGGTTAACAGCTGAAGGAATAGTGGGTTTATTAATATTTGATCTGTCTGTCCTGATTGTCTGGGGAAGTTAATTTCCAAATGAAAAACATGGGGAAAAGCTTGAGTCATTGCCGCCTTCCAGAGAATTGGGGATTCCAGAAACATGTTTCTTGTCATCAATTAACTGAAACGGGGGTTGGGTTTACCATCCAGTTATGAGCGTATGTATGTTTGTACCAGTGCACGGCCAGCCTGTACGCTGTCAGGAAAAAAAAGCACGAATTTGTACCTTTGATGGTACAATTACTTGTCACTGGGACTGTACCCTAGCTGTAGGTAACTGTAGATGTACGTACAGACCCTCAGGAGCATTTTTGTGCCATTGGGGGTAAATTAATGTTGTTTGTACCTCGGGAAACAAAATTGTACCTGGGCTATACCCTTTTTTCGGCAATGGAGTATCTTTTTGCATTGTATTAAAGATTGTACTAAATTATATCATCAGATTATATAAGCCAGTCAGAGAAATCGCTTCTCACCTTAACTAAAAACTGTTGTCAAAAAACAGAATGAATTTTCATGGGAAATACCAGCCAGACAAGACCAAGAGCGTAAAAACAATCATTTTAAAACAAGCTGACATGTAGCCATGATATGTTGTAGATAATGAACTGGATTTCAGTCACCAGTTAAAATGTCTGTTCTGATTTATGTACTGAATTACAAACATATGTTTCTGTCTGGGAAAGGCATACATAGCAAATATGGTAAAAACTCAAGGATCTACAGTTCCTATAGCAAACAAAGAAACTGTATATTCAACAACACTTATTTATGAACAACTCGGGACTGACTGAATCTATAGTCGCCATATTAAATATGACACCTTCTTAGTATTTGAAATATATATAGGCCTACTGGTTTATTTGATAGGCCTATAACATTGAACATGAACAGGAACACCATTCCAAAGAGTTGAGCAAAATAATAATAATAATAATAATAATAGCAAGCATACTACAGAGTTACAGTTGTGGTTTTTCACTACTATCTCACCAATATAAAAGATGTAAACGATATCACCTCCACACGGGCAACAGAAAATTACAAATCAGCCACAAATAGCAGAGTCGGCCGGCGGCTGGGGCAGCACAGCATGCTAAGCTAAATCTGTTCAAGCTGGGGAAAACCTTATTAGGGCTCTCCCAATGGCATTTGTGCCCCGTGTGTGCATTAGTGTCTCCTTGTTTCAGCTAAACAGTTACAGTTGCTAAAACATAAAGAGGTACCGTGCTGTGCTTCAGGGGAAGCCCGAATTGTGCCCCGTTTTGTACAACATCGTGTTGTCTGGCCTGAAACGTCTGCAGCGGTAGCCATATTCTCTCCTGGAACTTTCGTCCTCGTCTTGATAAAATTACAGAAAAAATGCGGTTTCAGGAATAGAGACAAAGAAAAATATATTTTTTTTTCAATCCACAGAGCAATTTTTTCTGCTTGTTTTTGTGCGTTCCTTTTATTTATTTGATTATTTGGCCTAATGTTTTAATATTGCCTTTTATATTGGAAGTAAATGATTATTACGCCATAATCCATGCACTTTCCAATCCTGTTCATCCAAATCAGCCACTCAGTGAACATGGATCTTATTGCACCAGACATGTGAAGTACCCTGGGCAGGACGCCCATCCATCATTGGATCCATATTCACCCCTAGTTCCACACTAAGGGCAATTTAAATACACTAACCAATTTACACCACATGTTTGTGGACTGCGACAGGAAACCCACACAAATACAGGGAGGACATGCAAGACTCACAACCGCAGAGCCTGGGTAGGAATTAAACTCAAGGCTTTCGAGGTGTGAGATCATAGTGCCACCCCTATATCTTAATGTTTTAATAGTGTTAATACTAATATATGAACCAAAATCTTGAATTATTATTTCAATAACATATTTTAAAACTGAAAATTGACATAAAAAAGGGGAAATATATAAATTCAGCCATTTCAAACAGTGTTGTTTCTCCTTACGTTTATGGCCCTCTCATAAACATCACGATAATAGCAGGTTGTTTAAACATAAATACAAAACATGAACTTCACAGAGATGCTCATAATATGCTGTTGAGATTATAGCAAATTACATGCCGTAAACGTGCTTTTTAATCTGAAACAGTTTATACGGAAGGATGGTTGTTGGCTGATCCACGGTTCCAGAGTAATTTTGCTAAAGATTCAGTGCCAAAGATGGTGCCATGCATCTGGATCTTTTCATTACTTAATTCAAAATGTTATAAGTTTAGACAGCATTTAAAGACAGTGACCTTAGATGAACCTTAAGCTTTTACTGAGGCATGAAGCAGGCAACCAGCCTCTGCTGCTTTACATTACTGAACTGTGCTCTGCTAATCTGGACATCAGTGTTAGCATGAAATATTTACTGTCCTAAAGGAGTTCATAGTTCTGTTCTTTTATTCTTTTATACAAGTCTTCCAATCACTTACTCTAGAAGAGGTCACATGAGGTCCTGGAGCCTATCCCAGTGAGGGCACAAGTCAGGGGAACACCCTGAACATGATCCCAGTACATTGCAGGGCACAGATAGGCCTACACTTACACTCACAATCACTGCTATGGGCGATTTAGAGGTGCCAATGAACCCCCCCGACGGATTTGAACCCCCCCACCCTTGAGGTATAAGACAATAGTGCGATGCACCTAGCTGCCCTAGCTATATTTTTAAAAGCCTCAGTTAAACTTATAAAGGGCAGTGTATTTCTATAATCCTCTTACTATCAGATGCGAAAAGAATGCAGTGGAGAAGAAGACACTGCCGGCCAGTCATTTGCGTTATACGGCAGTTCAGAACTATGAATACAAGACTCCATAATTCAACTCAGGGTCGGCCCTCCACTCAAGCGATAAGCAATATCCACAACCCTCTACATCATCTAAATGGGGCAGAACCCATTATATAGAATAAGAGCAAACAAACAACTAATTATAACTAACTTCAAGCCCTGTAGTATCTCGCAGTGTAAATCCGTGCTGCTTCCCAATGCAGAGGAACAAGTACTGCACATAAAACACGGTCAAACATAAATGCCCAGAAACCATCCACAGAAGTTCTTTTAGACCTGGGGGTGAAACACACCCAATCTACATCTCCAATAGCAGCTCACAATAAACTGTGTCTGACGTATGATGTATGCAAAGAATTTCTCTTTACAGCAGGAGTTAGAGTTTTAAGATACGTGTCACACTGATCGTAAATCCAGTTTGCAGAGACAATGTACAAGGACAGATTTTGAGTTGTTTAACACAAGCTTCACTATAGCCTCCAGTTTCTAGGGACAGCTAAAAACAGTTGCAATGATAAGGAATTTCCAGAATAAATACTAACAAGAATTTCTAAAATACCCCAATTCTTGTGTCAATTCCCAAAGCCATGTTTTCAGTTATTAAGAAAGTTGTTTTGCCGTTGTTCATTCAAGAAGTAATAAATGGTTGAAGCTTTTGTTTCCTATCAAACATCGTTGAGGTTAATCCCTCCGAATAATTGATACCAGCTTAAGTACAGCTGCCAAAGGTCATGTGAATAGGCAGTTGCTTTTATCTGGGGTTAATAATAACCACAGTAACAATAATAATAATCATAATAATAATAATAATAATAATAATAAACTCCTTGTTAACAAATCAATCTTTCATGAATTTGTAGACATATTTTCCAATGAATGGCAGTATACCGCAGACATTATTTTTCTACAATAGTTGGACTATGACTGGACTAATGGACCAAAAGTTATTATTTTATTTTCTCCATAAATGGAGCTACTCAGCGTCTGTTTTGAAATGTAGCGTGCAAAGCTAATGGGAACAGACATTTTTTTTACCCTCGGGATACAACGTTTAATCTGTTGCCCATATGTGCAACTTCATGAGCACTGGATTCTGGGATGGCCACCCAAACCATTTAACAACTCTGAAATAAAACCAGCAACTGATTAACTTCATTAGACCTCAACTTGTTCTTATAATGTGGATGCATTTTATTAGCAAGTTTATTTTTTTTGTTTGTTTACTAACCTTGCTTTGACGGTATTGCAGGTATCCTTGAAATACGCACAGTCTCCGAAGGTGGTATCCTCGCTATCAAAGGGGTGAAAAGTCAGTATTACATATCTATGAACAAGACAGGAGTATTACAAGCCAAGGTCAGAAACAATCAGTACTTCTACACATCCTTTTTTTTACAATAAGTCTTGTGCGCAATCCAGAATTTTACTGTGAAATTTTCATAAACCTTTTTCATGTTTTAAAGTTAGAGAGGACCTAACTTACTGCAATTATTTACCTTTTCAGAAAACATACAATGAAAACTGCAACTTTAAGGAGGTCTTTCTAGAAAACTATTTCAACGCTTATTCTTCAGCAAAGTGGACTAAACAAAACGGCAAAGAGATGTTCATCGCTTTGTCCCAGAAGGGGAGGCCCCTGAAAGGCAGGAAGACAAGGAAAGAGAACATATCATCTCATTTCATCCCCATGAAGTGCAGAGAAGAGGACAAGAGAGTGGACTAGAGCCATTGAGGTGTCTAGCGGACTCAACGCTGGCAGCGAATAAGGGATACAGTACATGGCTACCCCAGCTGGTCTGAACGTCATGGATGATGCACGATTCCATCGCATTAACCCCAACCTGCCAAATAAACATACAATAAACATGAATGCTATGAGGAGAATAGTAATTCATTACAGATAACACATTTCACAGATTTTAGACAGTTTCACTGAAAATATACCCTTATTCATTTCAAATTAAGATGTTATCGATTACATATTTACTTAACTAAGTGTAAACAACCAAATGAAAATCATAGCACCCTGCTTACAAGTTGCTATATATAACAAATATAAAATTAATTATGACACGATATATGCATAATAGAGGGGCACGGATGCTAGAGAGTCTCCACCCAATTGCATTTCAGGTAAAGGCTTTTCCGGCAGCATGATCTGTACCAGGGGCAGGTAGCTGGAGCTGAAGTGTTAAATAAAATCTACAAACGCACATATAATCATGATACAAATATCACTATGGGTTTGCCAAGTCACTCAATATTATATGTATCTGCACTAATTTGGAGTTAAGACAGATATTCTGTAAACATCAGATATTTTGTCTAGCATTTATTGAACCATCATTATACAATCGACATCTGCACCTGTATGAATGAATGCAAGCTGTATTTTATCTAAGAGAATATGCATGGAAGTAAATTCAAAACATATGAATATTTTTCTATATATTAGGTACTATTAAGCCGAAATTTCACCGCAGTACTAAATTTCAAAGGAGACGATGCACTGACAAGTATTGTAAAGTTACGATTTTATTTTCTTTATTAGTCCTATTATTTCCATTACTAGATAATTTTCAGAAATTAAACAAAATTGAAACACACCAACAGTGCGACACAGCAGTTAATATTTTTTGACAATTTGTCCATCACTGGACAAACTCTATTATACTGTGTTAGTCAAGCAGCATTCAATGGTTAAATAATACATTAGATATTCAAAAAATAATTGACTCTATAATGGTTTCTGATATAATGGTTGGCTGCAGGAACTACTGAAAAGTAAACAAGCTGGACTTGCTTTTCCATAGAATGTGTATTCTGAACTCAACATTTAAAGTGAAAGAATATATATTGATATATATAAAGATAATGGTCGAAGTTGGATCATAACAGCAAAACAGATGTAACCCTATTTATAAACAGAAGCAATATATGATTTTTTGTTTTATAATAACCGTGTAATGCCTTTTTAATAGCTGCTAGCCCTATTAACTCAGCTGTGGTTAAGTTCTACCGCATTACAGCCTGAAGCTGCTGATATGCATCCATGAGAGCACAGATTGAGCACTGCTCAGTCAAGCCCTCTGTGCATCCCGCTTCTCATTCTCACAGATTGAGCACTGCTCAGTCAAGCCATCTGTGCATCCCGCTTCTCATTCACACAGATTGAGCACTGCTCAGTCAAGCCCTCTGTGCATCCCGCTTCTCATTCTCACAGATTGAGCACTGCTCAGTCA
>JAODLD010000008.1:7260701-7284714 GCA_026781065.1 Mormyrops boulengeri | reverse complement strand
AATTGGCAGACCCTTGAGGGTACAGCCCCAGTGACAAGCAAAGGTACAAATTTGTACCCTTTTTTCTGAGAGTGTGTATATAATACATTGTAGGGACCAAATATCCCCACAATGTGATTATAGCCTGTTATTTTCACCTGGTCCCTACAAGAGGAAACTCAATTTTATTATAAAAAATCTCTGAATGCAATCAAAGAACTAAAGATGCCAAAAACTTGTATTTTGTTTGGTTAAGGCTAAGGTTATGGTTAAGGTTCTAACATTGTACACTGTACACATTAAACTCCTCTACCTGGAGAAGGCAGTGGACAGCTGGCGCAAAGCCCACATTCATTCAGTATGACATTTCAACAGTGACCTCTGCTTAACATCAAGCTAACAACAGCTAACATTAAAAGAAAGCTGGATATTAATATTGCGGTAGACCACTATATATAACACAATATTTACTTTCATGTCTAAATTATACTGATTACACTGGAGGGAAATTATCACATTCCAAACTGTAATTATCCACCTTTTTTCTCTGCTGGCTTAAGAGTTATTAATTACATTTATTTTCCCCAGAGTATGAAAATGACAGGAATAAGGGAAGCAAAATCATGTGTTTGTATTCAGTCAATAACTTTAATTATATGCCTTGGAGGCACTGTTGCATAACGCACCCCAGACAAAAAGATGTAACGGTTACACTTTGCGATGGGACAAGACTCTAATACCTATATGAACCAGACACATTTTCAGATTAAAATCATGTAATTAGGTTTACACAGATCTTGAGCGATCAACTGAACACAACAGAAAAGCGGAATACCATTTTTCTTTCTACAAAACTGGAAGAAAACGCCTACACACAACATTTATAGAAACATATATGGGTCAAACGCCCAAACACCGTTAATTTTTCAGATCTGCAATCGCACCTGGAGATACACGGCTCAGAGTATGAAATACTGAAAGTTTATATCTTTCACACAGTATGAGACATTTCACAGTGGATTTTCTTGTGTTTAGTTTAACAATTAGGCTACAGGAACCGGTGAGTTATGAGAGGTAGGACCCACGACTTACTTTTTTAAAGAAACATATTGTGCCACATATTTGTCCTGTCAGTATGAATTGTTTCTATAAACTCCAGTGTCTCACCTCAACTTATTTTGCAATACTATCACATTAGTTAGCTATGAGCATGTTTGTATTGTAAAACTCTTCAGGCACATTGCAACTAAGCTGTAATCTAACCATGACTTTTTCATTTACGGCGTACACAATGTCTGTGGTTTATGGCTTTATTTAACACAGCTGTCGGAAAGACATTTACAGCCACCCCACTAGCGAGCGCATACAATAAACGCAAGAGACAGTAACCAAACAATCTTAGAACAGAAGTGCATCATCGTTATTTATGTGAGATACTAAAATATAGATCAACGTTGTTACGCAATATAAAGGTGTATCTCAGACTTTTACCCATTTAGTGTGTTCTGTTATTAATTAGTTTGACTCCAGTAAAACAACATCGGATGCCGAAAACTGTTTAACGTAGAACACATGATAAGCGCCGGCGTTGGTACGTTGCTAGGCAACAACCAACCACCTTGTACTTCCGTTTAACAAGAGGAAGCACTTCCGACAGCGCGCGTGGAGTTTACGTTTGATATGTATAGCCGTTGATTTTCTGTGACTAAAATAATCTACTAACTTTGGCTTGTTTTATTTTGCTGTGTCAATCATTGGCATTGTCTTACTGGACGTAAGACAAGTTGTGACCGAGCTGGCTTAGTTGGTGTACGTGGTGACTGTGTGGCTACCCGCGAGGTAGTACTGTAAATATGGAGCTGTATTTTAAAATCAGGTTAAGCATAAATGTCGCCTTCGTGTAGATTTAGAATCACAAACTCCTAAGAGTAAAGGGGGGCTGCATATGTCGCTTTATTTTTCGCCAGCAATAAGAAGCCAGATATTTTCTAGATCCTTCCTACAATATCAAATCTCATTTATCCTCTTACACATTCGGGCACGCCAGCTATTACCCATAAAACTGAAGCTGGGCATCAAGGATAAATCTGGGATGTCCACGAAACAGGAGAAAAATGAGCGTAGCCACTTAGGTGATGCATCTGAAATGAAGGGAAAAGCTTTCGATGGCTTGAAACTCGCTTCTCATGAAGTTTTGGAAAGAGCCCAGATGACGGGCAGGTCGAAGTGCCCCAAGTGTAACGGTTCAAGGATGTTTTATTGTTACACGTGTTTCTCATTAGTAGGTGTGAACCAAGATGGCGTACCCAAAATCAAGGTCAGTATGAAGAAGCCTTTCCAATGAAAGAGGAAGAGAAGCGTAGATTTAGGCAGAATCGTCTGTGGTCTACTTTGATTATATGCCGTGTACTGGATTATTTTCAGTGAAATATCTTTCATATGTATCATTTATATTGAACCCTGGCGTGTTTTCAGATATTCTTTTATCTATCTATTTAATTGTTTGTGGCAATACCGTACTGAACTGTAAAAGAAAAGGTACTTAGTTAAATTGTAAAACGTAAATCGCACCAAAATGAATGAAGTAATAGCAGGCTCAGGTGCCTAAATGTATGATTTAATCATCAGTATTACGAGTTAAAAGGAGCATTTGTTAACCGCCTTTCAGCTTCCAGTTAAAATAGATATCATTAAGCATCCTCATGAAACTGACGGAAAGAGCACTGCGGTACACGCCAAACTTATTGCGCCTGATGACGTCACCGTTTACACCTACCCCTGCATCCCGGAGTATGAGAATGAGAGATATAAAGTACGTTTTTTCCTTCTCAATACTTACGCAGTAAAATGCTGGATATATTCATTCTTTAATTGTAATAGTAAGGAAACTGAAGTGTTGCATTAGTATCTCAATAAGTACTTTTATTCATTTAATCTATTCTTCTGCTTTAAGTGCCACTTATTTTATTCAAGCAATTTAAAAAAAATTTTGCTGAGAGGCACTGCATGATGGCCCGGTCCTGGGACTCAGACTGGCATTCTTGGTGTGTCCCCAGGTTGTCTTGGTCTTCCCTGGTCCAGGTTCAGTGACCGTAGAGGAAATGATGGAGGAGCTACTTAGGGCCCCTGATAAAGGTCGGGCCCCTTCTGCTGGGGAGCCCTCCCCCAAGAGGGTGAAGAGAGATGATGAGTCTGAAGAGAGAGAGAGCACAAAAGTGCAACAGCCAGCCTGTGCACTCGAAAAGGTCGTCTTCATTGATAGCACATGGAATCAAACAAATAAAATAATCTCAGATGAGCGGCTTCAAGGTAAATACATATAACTGTGGCAGAATTTCAAATATTCCTGGCTGCAGTGTTATCTTTCAGTCTTACCAAGTTATTGAGTTGTGAGGGCAAATGCACAGCAAAGTACTGGGTTGTGCTTGTCCAGACCACTGGGAAACTAAAGTGTTTGCCCCTTTTCCTCAGCCTTGCTGCGAGTTGAACTGAAGACAAGGAAAACCTGTTTTTGGCGTCACCAGAAGGGGTCCCCAGACACATACCTGGCAACAATTGAGGCCATCTATTACTTCCTGAAGGATTACCATGTGCTCTGCTTGTCACAGGACTATCAAGGAGACTACGACAACCTCCTGTACTTCTTTGTATACCTGCACAAGCTGATTAACAGTGCTAAGCATTCTGCGGGGAAGCTGTAAACATAGCCTGCATGTCCCACAGTGGGATGTTCTGTGCATTTTGGCCGTTAGATCTGCGGAATACTTGTCCTGTTGTAGATATGACTGTACATACTGTCCTGATTGTAATATTTCATATTTTTTTTTTACATTGAGTTTTTACAAATGTAGATTATAATTCAGCGATGTCTGATTTTGCTTTGGAGCTGAGAAACGGTCTGCGGTAAGCGCTGTACAGAGCATGCTTTCTGTTGCTCCGGGGAATGCAAATCTGGAATAAAAAGTAAAAAAAACAACAGCCATTCATTTATGAATCTTTTTGTATAAAGTAAATGGCCCTTATTAATCCACGAAGTTGCCTGTCAGTACAGAGAATAAATTAATGAAAGGATAATAGTCATAAATAATAGCGAGTGTGCCCTGCACTGGGTTGGTGCCCCATCCTGGGTTGTTCCCTGCCTTGCCCCCATAGGCTCCGGACCCTCCCCGACCCTGAATAGAATAAGTGGTTACAGAAGATGCATGGATGTATGAAAATATAGTAAAGTAGGTAGATAAACAGCAATGCTACTTCCTATGTCCTCATGAATTTTTAATGGCTCAGAGTTATCATGTCTTTTGCCTCGTTGTCTATCGGATTTTTTCTGGATCAGAGAGCAGCACAGTGGTTCCACACCTCTAGGATTGTGGGTTCGATCCCTGCACTATAAGGTCTCCGTATTTATGTGGCTTACAGAGACAGGCCTACAGCAACAGGAGAAGTTAAGTTTAATACTTGCATATTGGAATCAGCTGAACACTGCCATAAATCAACATGTGATCAGGAAAAGGGAAATAAATATATATATAAATGTATAATTGACTTGGAGTCAGTCCTGCGCCTAGTAGTAGGTCTCTCTGATTTTGGCCTGCAGGCTATCGCAGGTCTTCTTGGCATCTCCAAGCAGCATAGCGGTGTTGGCCTTGTAGAAAATGGGGTTGTCCACCGCAGCATATCCCACGCCAAGTGTGCGCTTCATCACGATCACCTGTGTCAGGAGGATGGTCACTGTTAATTTGGTGTACTTAGGCAAGATGCTGTCAGATTGTACCAGCTCTGTGTTGTATATTACTGAGCGATACTACACATTTTGTTCAGTCCATTTATTAAAAATGTTATTGTGCTGTTTTCTGAGCTGTGGATAGCAATGAACTTCTGATGGACAGCATGTGAGGAATGATAGGTACATGATCGTCTGATAGCAGTTATGATGGCTACCTGTACTAATGACAATAGAGCCAGTATCAGAGGGTTGCCAGGTTGGCACCAGCTCCCCTGAAATTGGCCACTGACCAGAGCGCTGTAATTAAGGAAACAGTAACCTAGGTGAGGAACTGAACTCAAACTGAGAAGGGTTGCCAGTCCTTACCTGCTTGGACTTCCAGACTTCCAGCACAGGCATGCCTGCTATGATGGAGTTGGGGTCTTCCTGGGCCGCTGAGTTTACAGTGTCATTTGCACCGATGACCAGTGCGAGATCCGTTTCTGCACCAAAAAAGGAGACCTTTAATCTCGACGGAGCTGCAGTAACTTAGGACACCAACAGGCACAATCAAGGAGAAACAGCCATGAGGCAGCGATTTACTGTCACCCAGCTAGCTGTATGAAACATGAATGAAACCACATGTAAGCTTTACACTGCAGAGCAGTTCACTGTAAACTACCTTAATATTCAGCTGTCTGCTGGTCTCACATGTGTGAGCTGAATTACATGACTTTAATCTGAAAATGTGCCTGGTTAATATAAGTATTATAGCTGTTTTTCTGTTTGTTCGCTCCGCATGAAAAACCCTGTTTATCTCAAACGCTTGCACTAATTTCTGCACGGGGCCGTGCAGCTTGTCAAACACTACAGCCATCACAGCCAATCTGTTTTTCTGCCCTTTCTGGGTCCGTGAGGGAGTGCGAGACACAAGCTTATTCAACCTGGAAAGTCTTCGTTGATCTCGTCCATCTCCAGCACGACGTCGTACGGGACTCCTGCCTCGGCTAGGAGCACATTCAGCTGGCCCGGCATGCGACCAGCTACGGGGTGAATGCCAAACCTGGGTCAAAAAAGGCCGCATTCAGTTCTACAACATCGCTGATAGTGAGGCCAAGAATACCTCTGACGTCGTGTGTAGTATGGCAGATGCGGTCCAGCCCATAGATACAGTGTTTGTTTGTTATATTCATAGGAGCTTTTCCAAAGCTTTGGTCTCATTTCGATAATTTCCTTACATAAATCTGGACAGATATTCTGCAGCCATTGCACCTTGTTTAAATAAAGGCATTGCATTATTATTTAATTTTTTTTAAAAAAAAGTAATTACTTTGCGTACTGAACAAGCACCATCTAATTTTATAACAGAGTATTTTAAAGCCCTTATTTATAAATCATGATGGCACAAAGTAGTGATTCCTGGCTTGAATCTGTAGTGTAATAGTATAAACTATACACCTTAAACAGCATGGACATAAAATATATCAAGCCGTGGTCAAAGACCTGTAAATATCAGTTTCAGTAAAACGGGATGTTTTTGGTCACATTTTTTTTTAAATAGGTCATACAATCTTTTTCAGATTTTCCCAGTATTCCCATTTTATTTCACCAGCTCCCCCGGCAAGGAGGCATAGTGACCATCCTACCTGACTGTCTTCCCCTGCTCCCTGAGCATCTTCACCATGTCAGCGATTGGATACTGAGCCTTGGCGGCGCACAAACCCCAGCCTATCAGAATGTCAGGAGGAGCGTGTTACACTTGTGTATAATTATGACTATCCATCCATCCATCCATCCATCCTTCCATCCATCCATCCATTTATTTTCCACAACTGCTTAATATTTTGTATTTACATGTGGTCATATAAAGCATTCACTACGTTTTGCACCGCATATTATTGCACTGACATGCCATCACCAGAGCTGCAATTTGGTTTCAGTTTGCTCTGATTTTGAGTTGGAACTGGAACATTCAGCTGATTTAGATTTTTGGAAAGAAGAAAAATAGTTATAGTGTTTATATTGTAATTTTCTGCAAATAATATGAATTTTTGGCCACGTTCAAAGAGTTCTGTTCTGTGGTTCTCGACTTGCACTGATTTTGTGTTTACTTACACCTAGGTCAAAATGCAAGCACTGTCATACTACTGATCAAATATCTTCACTCCTAATGCCGTCAAAATACAACAAATAGCATGGTCATATATAAACACATCCAGCCCGATGGGAACACCTCTCTTCATGAGTTGCTTCTAGACTTTTCCTGTCCCCAATCCTTGATGGCAACATATCCAAAGCCTTACGCAAGATCGCGTGCAAGATGCTAACCTTTCGCTTTGTCAGGGTGACCACTACTGCCAGAAACAGGGGGAATGGCAGGTTAATTCATAAGGAGAACCCCTTGGGGCAGTCACCTGCCAGTGAAGCGTCCATGTCCTTCGATTTCTCCATTCCCTGTCTATAATGAGCTTCTTGTGCCTTGCTGTGCTCTTTCCGTGATAAAGCAGAAAACTGGGATTGCCGCTTTAGGTCTTTCCTTCAGCTGCCTCCCTTCGTTAATTGATTCAACACGTTTGAACTGGCCCCGCTCTTTTGGAGTGTTGTTACAAACAAGAGCAAGAAAAGCAAACTTGAGCCACATGTTTTCTGCTGTGCACTTGAACTTTCGCCTGTGAACTTTCCACAAGGGGCTTCTCTGCTGTCTGATTCCTCCCTCTTATTAAAAACAACCAAAAGGAACCGAAGCAGCACTAATAGAGGAATCCTCGACCAACTGCTGTTTTAGGATGCTACCGCAAACAGCACCCACATTAATCATACAGTTCTGAAAACAATCATCTGGTAGCCAATGACATCTGCTATGACTACCTCTGGCCATTTTTGCAGATTGCATGTGACAGTTTTGCCGATATATTCATCATGCACTTGAGTGAAACACAAAGAGTTTGTGCTTGAAAATACTCCCGCCTAGTGGCCACAGAGTACTTTGTCATCTCTCCACCACGATCCTGGTTGAACGTGACAGAACCTTTCTGGTTAGGTCTCTTACCAGGCGTGATGATGATGCTGTTCGCTTCTTTAATCATCTCAATGGACTGATCCACATTGACCTCCGTATGAGTGCCCACAATCTCCATTGGCTTACCACCGGCCGTGGATGTTGTGCCGTACCCTCCCAGAATCACGTTGGGCAGGGAGCGATTCATAGCCTGTATTGAGATGCGCAGTTAGTGTCGCAGTTCACGTGCTAAGGCCCCATTCCCCTATTATCCTGGAGTGAATGCACTCACCACACACATGATGTACGACAAGATGGCGCCAGAAGAGCCAATGAGAGCCCCAACGATGGTCATGAGGTTATTGTCCAGCAGGAAGCCCTCCGCGCATAGCGCCCAACCCGAATAGCTGTTGAGAACCGTGATGACCACAGGCATGTCGGCACCCCCGATGGCTGCAGTCAGAGTGACACCCTGAGGACAACATGCCACATTTGCTAGGACAGGGTTTCCCAGTCCCAAAGGACCACTGTGTACGCTGGATTACAGTCACACTTAGCTCAGTTCATTAGCCTTGACTGCAGTGTTGATTGA
Source organism: Mormyrops boulengeri (assembly GCA_026781065.1). Classification (NCBI taxonomy): domain Eukaryota; kingdom Metazoa; phylum Chordata; class Actinopteri; order Osteoglossiformes; family Mormyridae; genus Mormyrops; species Mormyrops boulengeri. The sequence goes on along the minus strand of JAODLD010000008.1, from coordinate 7,276,443 downwards.
TCATATGTTTCAAGTCAAACTAAATCAACACCACCTGAGGAACATTTATCACTATACTTCACTCCTCCATCCATTTTCTAAACCTGCATGTCCTTTACAAGGTTGCAGGGGTCTGGAGCTGATCACGAAATGTATAGGCACAATCAGGCAAAATCTGTCTAGAAGTCTATATTAAAAATGCCTCTTATAATGAATATTTTATGTAATATTATTTTAATAAATCAATGACTTAATCCTTAAGAATTTAGAAGAATAGGGTAGAATTTGAAAATTGCAGTGAGTCCTTAAGCAATGCATTTGACAGATTAAAAAAAAAATCTGGTTCACTCAAATTTCGAGCGCAATCAAAGATAATTAAATAGCTCAGCCAGAACAAGATCCAGCAAACAAAGTGGACTGCCAGCTCCAGGATCTCCATCCATGGGCATCCACGGACCCAGGTCCTGCTGGCTGAGATGCCCCAGTACTGTCTTCTATAAGTCACTCATGTTCTGAAGACGGTGAATCTCTGATGGCCTCGTCTATAGAACCTGGGACTTTGTTTATCTCCATTAATAACTGAATACCACACACCACCTACAACATTTTAATGTTCTAGGAAAACATGTTTATGAGAAAGATGTAAAGTATTTCGGAGAACCTCCCACGTTCTTACCATGATGGTGGAGAGCCCAGACACGCCCACCAGGCAGCTCATGCCCGTCGCGTAGCTGGAGCTCAGCATGTAGGGCACCAGGCCACCCACGGAGGCCGCCATCAGACCAGCGTTCAGCATGTGCCGCCCAGGCAGCAGCAGCGGGGCTGAGTCCAGGATGCCTGGAGGCATAAGCACAAGACAAGGAACACGGTAGGAGATGAAAGCAGGGGAGATGTGGCCTTCAAGACTCAAGATCAGCTCTGCAATTTCAATCAGCCTGCATGTGCGCGTTTCCCAGGAAAGGGAAACTCAGTGAGGCCCGGTATTGATTATTCCTTTAAATCAGAGCTAGATAAGATTTTAACAACTCTAAGCTATTAGTTAAGCTCTCCCCAAATGAGGCTTGATGGGCCGAATGGCCTCCTCTCGTTTGTAAATTACTTATGTCCAGACAACAGCATGGAGATTCACCACAAGGTCTGCTTTGCATTATCGATCCCGCTAACATGACGCAAATTTGTCATAAAAACCCAAGTCAGTCATCAGACTGGAAGACCAAATACCTCGAGGCATTCCAAAGACTGCTCTCCTTAGAAAAATTACTTTGTTATTTCCTCTGGGGTCCCTGAAATTACATGAGCATCATTTCAAGCCGTCTTTCTGAGCTCATAATCTCAGACTATCCTCTCCAGGTTTTTTTTTTTATTACAACTGACCTTTTCAGCCCAATTTAAGACTGTAGGACTGCCAATAAAATCACAGAAATTTCCCATATTTGACTTCTCACAAGTCAATAATATTCAACTCAGGTCTCTCCTAGTTTAAGCAATTAAAACAGAGCAAAACAAATATATAAATACATGGAGTTGTGGTACTTGAGTACGGTCTCGAGTCCACATATGAATTGACTTGTTTTTGTCATGCACTCGGGTAAATTTTTGCTCTGTGTTGATTCGCACTTGAACACTCCTGATTATCATCAATTACTGAGGTCCGAATTTCTACCGAAATCTGGAAAGGAAATATACAGACAGGTACGTAATTCTAGCAAACTCAGCTGGACTAAATGTCCCAGCCAAAATTTGTTTTATATAGCACTCTAGTGATAGCTATCCAGCTAGCAAGCCAATGTCTCATAATAATAATTATTGTTGTACCTTATTAATCCCTTTTTCAAATCGCCAACCTTGGTCTCCAGAGAGACACAGTTGAGAGTGAAGTTAGGTATCAGATCACAGGTTCATCCAGTGTTCAGAACACCTGCAGTAGTTATATTTGAAGGTCTTACTCAAGGGTCTAATGGTGATGTGACTGATCTGCCGGGAGCAGGAATCAAACCAGCCATTTTTCTGACACAGAAGCTGTAAAGTTCAGAGCGCTTGTTACCATCAAAAGTAACAGGTCATTGTAGTGTGCAGACTCCCAATCATAGAGATTTCACACATGGTTTGTTACGTAGTAGATCTGCCACTGAACATTGCCTGTGCACTTTATCTATATTATGTGAAATTGTAAAAGAAACTACGAAACGTTAATAAGTTTGAAAGAAGCATTGTATTGTTTTATGCACGAATTTTTAACCAATTTTAGCCACTGTTCATCAGGATGCTGTCTTGTAACCATGTAATTAATATTTGCTACAGGATGTAGTGGAGGTGTGTTTCTGTTATATTTGTGTCTGACAAATACTTTTTAGTTGAAAACAATTGTTTCTTAGTTGGTGGTCATTTAAAGTAAATTATTTAAATATAAAAATGTGAGGTATTTGTTTAGTTTTCAGTTTATAGTGTTTCAATTTAGGCTCATGGCCTAGAACTGAACTTGTGTTTTTCTCGAATTGGACTCGGACTCATTCGTGTCTCGGACTTGCCCCTCATTGGACTCGATCTTGACTTGAACTCAATCTGTTAAAGATATGGGTTTTACTTGCACTTTAAACAGCACTGTAAATATATATACGGAATCATTTGTATTGTCCTGATCATTTGCATATGGTTATCGAAAGCACATAGATATTGTTGGCTCTAAACTTCCCAGAGTGTGTGATTGTCTGTCTGCCCTGTAAAAGACCAGCACCCCATCCAAGGTGTCCTTGCCCTGTGCTCCCATCCTCACCGTCGCCCTCTACTGGTTGCGCAGTTATGAAAGCTGGCTAGCTGTGGAGAGGAACGTACCCTGAAGCTTGCCATATGCCACCAGGGAGCCGCTGAAGGTGACGCCCCCGATGTAGGTGCCTAGGTAGGCCACGGTCTTCACCACGTTGGCGGCAGGGTGCGTGTCCAGGTGGGGGTGCTCGATCATGAACTCAGCAATGCAGGTGAGTACAGCTGCCAGCCCCACCAGGCTGTGGAAGGCAGCTACCAGCTGGGGCAGGTCTGAGATCTCAATGCGCTTGGCGACTGTCAGGCCTGAAGGCCAGAACAATAAAACAGATTGACAGAATTATAGTTACTTAGCATAGGGACAAGGGAAAAAATAGACAAATGCATTTGAATTTCCACATATACCATGAATTCCAGTCCATGTTTTTGCTCCTTCCCAGCTCCCTACCACACAATCCACATTTTTGTGAAAAAATGTGCACTGTCTGGGGGTCCCCGAGGACAGGGTTGGGAAATACAGTCCTATGATACTGAACATTTTTTAATATAGAGTATATTATGGCACGTAATTCCCAGTTTTAAAAAGCCAGTCCACATGGACATCCCAATAAAAAATGTACAAATTTAAAGCTTCTTTTAAGCTCCCTGTTATCCAAGACCAAACCGGGTTGCACTGGAAAGAAAAATATGGACTGGGATTCCCCGAGGACCGGTTTGGAAAACACTGTCCTGTGATACTGAACATTTGTTGATGCGCATACAGTACATTATGGTGCAGTAATCCTCCTTTTAAAAAGCCAGCCGACTTGGAAATCCCAATGAAAAATTAAAAAATTTAAAGCCTCTTTAAAGCCTTCCATTACCCCAGACACTAAACTGGACTCTGCTGGAAAATTACTCAATACTAGGTATGTAGGTTCCCACTGTCCTCTTGAGATCTAGTAATTATTTTTTGTCCTCTGTAGAAGACATTATGTTCTTACTGATATCTTTGATACAATACAAGCTGCTCTATTAAGTCATGCTGTTCCTTTAAGAGGCTTTAAGGTGACATCACATGTGTGGGGTGTGTCACTGTTAACCTCCTCTTCCCGTCAAATCAAAATTTTAATCAATATCAAAAAACGTTTTTTGCGCGGTTCTCCAGGAGGACCTCTTTCAGTCCCCTGATTAAGTGGAAAAGACAGGCCAAGGAGTAAGATTAAAAAGTTAACTGACCCTCAAAATACAGCCTCTTAAGATAAGAAACATGGTGTCTGATCGTATGAAATACTTGTCTCCAACACGCCGTCTCTCCTCTTCCACATCTTCACCTTTGTCGTTGTTATTTTTATTTGTTTATTTTTTTTACCTTAATGCTGTAATACATCCCTAAAGTGGCAGGTACAAAGGACAGTACTTTGAAGGTTACTATTATGCAGTGCATGGTAAAGAGAAATCATTTGACTCAATTAGCAATGAACATGTCAGAGAAATACAAACATCAAAGGGCAAAGAATGCCATACGATGTGGACTTAAGGCAAATGCAAGCATAATAAAGTGTAAGAGAATGCACTGGGCTTAACCATCTGAAGGCAGCTGTGAGCGCCCACTGATTTCAACCAGCTGCTTACATTCATCAGAGAATTAAATGCTCATTTGTTACATCAGCTAAACTGCAGGCCAACCCAGGTGATTAATGCTAAAATATAGTATTTTCCATCTTTCAGATCATTCTTAGAAACAAGAACAGCAAGAAAATGATGGGATTAACATCAAAGGCTGTGATATTTATGACCTAAATATATTTAAGGCAGGAGATTAACTGTGCTTTTAAAGCATTAAGAGTGGTAATGCCCTCTTTTATCCACTATCTTTTAGTTTTTAATGTAATGTAACCCTTATGAATGTAGAAATACCATAAATTCCTGTGAAATTTGCACTGTTTAATACCACGCCACTTAATGCTGCATTTGATCAGTCTGACTGGTCATGCTTCTATCTGAGACATTGTTAATGTAATCCAGTGATGTCTTGTGATTTTGAGGTTTTCCTTAAGTGTGCTATGATAAAGTGTGAAGTCTGTCTTTTGATGTTGCCTTGTTTTCAAATTTCAGTTTTTAATAATGACAGCAGTTTAAACACATGACGGTAGTTGGCGGTAGTGAATTAAATGGCCGCTGTACCCACCGATCGTTCCCCCAGTGGCCATTGCCAGGGACATCTGAGACAGCAGCTCGGGCGAGGGTTTGAGGGCCCCCAGGGTGGCGGCGAGGCCCCCAGCCACTCCAATGATGCCAAGGGCGTTTCCCAGCCTGGAGGTGCCCTGTGCGGAGAGCCCCGCCAGCGCCCCCACACAGCACAACCCAGAGCCAAGATACATCATCTGCAGAGGGGAACACAGCCCTCTTGACAATGAGCATCAAACTGGTGTGGAGGATAATCTCAGCTTCTCAGAGGCCAGAGAGTGTGTTCAACACAGCCATCACTCTTCCTGTCTCTCTTGTGCCTGTTACTCACATACAGTATTTACTCCACTGAATTCTTGTTACTGGTCAGCTATTTCGGTCTTTTACCTATTAATGTATTTCCCACCTGCTCGATGCTGTAGCCACCCAGGACGCTAGCGCCATATCCGCCTACGAAGGCAGCGCCAGGGATGGCGTACAGGTAGTTATACTCAGGGGGGTCTGTGGGCCTTTTGAACATGTCCAGCATCCTCTGAGTGATGAGGAAGCCACCTGTGGGGAGACAGTGACAAAAGGCAAGATACACAATGGAGTCACATGATATGCGGTCACATGGTGTGGAGTCACATGGCAGTGTAATGACTGAAAGAACGGAGTGAAAATGTAGGGTGCTGATAACCCAAGCAAATGGCTGGCAAAAGTGGCGGGCCTCGCAGTAAGGCTGTCAGACCTGCCAGGGGGCGCTTACCCGCAATGTTTATGGAAGAGACGAAGGCTGCCAACAGGGCCAGGGTCTCCGGGATGCTGGAGGGGGTGAGACCCCCACCCATTAGTGCCAAACCACCCACTGCAGTCAGGCCTGCAGAGAGAAATGTGGCCTTTCACATTTATACGTCTGTGCCCAAACCAGACACACAAACACACACACACACACAGGTTTGTAATTGATTCCTTGTGGGGACTCTCCATTCATTTCTATGAGGAATACTCTAATCCCAACACGACAGCCTTAACCCCTACCCAGCCCTAACCTTAACCATAAGTAACCAAACAAACTTTCGGCATTTTTCCCTTTTTGATTGCATTCACAGATCTTTGTGGGGACCTCAGAAATGGTCCCCATAACGTCAAAATAACAGAATTTTATCACATTGTGGAGGACCCCGCAATGTAATATAAATCTAATCCACACACACAGACTCACACACACACACACACACACACACACATACACTCACACGGGAGTGCAGTCTCTGACCTGAGATGGCATTGGTAACAGACATCAGCGGGGAGTGCAGGGCAGGGGTGACCCCCCAGACGGTGTGGTAGCCCACGATCCCAGCCAGACCGAATGTGGTCACCATCTGCGTAAAGGCGGCGTTAGGGGAGACAACGCCGAATCCAAGCACTCCGGAGAGACCTGGGGAGCAGAGGGGTGTTCTACATGAGCCTGAGTGCGAGCCCTGTCTCCTGTCCAGGACCCTGGGGTTCCAAGCAAGGGCCAAAATTGGCCCAGGAGTGCTCCCTGCGAGCTGCATCTAACAATAATATCACGTGTACATTTTGTATTTTGTTTCCTTTTTCATACCCACAGCCAAGGTGAACAGCAAAAAAACAGGGAAAAAATCAACTGGATGTCTGGTCCTAAACAACAAGAGAGTACGTAGAGACCAAACAATTTTGAGACAGCAGTATCTGCCCTTCCTGAGGATCCCTTTCCAGGCCCCAGTTACTGAGTCCGCATGGGCATTATGGCATTATTTACCGACTCCGCACACAGGCCCTGTCAGTGACATGCAGAGGGCGGACGCAGCACCGCTGACCTGCCGTGTAGATGCAGGCAGACGTCATGGTTCGCCTGAAGGGGGAGATCTCAGCCAGCTTCTCGGCGTCGAGTTCTGCCACCGTCTTCTGTTTGAGTGGAGCTGGAGGAGGAGAAGTCTTTGGCAATGGAGATGGGAAAAGATTTTTGCCATCCTAGAAAGTGCAACATTAAAAATAAAGTAATTACATTCAAAAGACATTTTAGAACATTATTCCTGTTTATCTAGCAAAGGCTGTTAGAAAATCCCATTATCTATCGCTGTTTCACATTGGGGAGTTTGCTTGGAAAACTGTTTGGAAAATAATTAAGACATTAAAGTAAAATAAAAAAATAACTAAAAATTACGTTTAAAAACAGTTAATGTACTATTTATTTCTGTTTTCTGAGTTATAACTGCATTCCCAAGTGCCTTGCCAGTTGTCGTGTTTTGGTAATAAAAGAAGCACATTTTGCGGTTTGGATGGTTCAGCCCATTCAGAAACGAAGAAAAACAGGGGTGGGCAAACTGACTAGGAATGTTATAGTTGAGAAAAGGACTCAATGTCGCCCCCTGCTGTATAAACACAGCAAACCTACCTTCATGACCACAGTGCCCCGAATGACATGGTCGACTGTTCCATAATCAAAATCATCCTTGGGCTCAAAGTAAAAGTAATCCTTGTCAGGACTGATGGCTTTCAGTAACTTCAAAATATTATTTGAGTACAGCGAGCTGGCTTGTGTGGCCATCCGGCTCGGCAAATCTGTATACCCGACGTGTGTCACGCCCTGACAACAGATGGAAAAAAATGCCACACAGTGCAGATAATTTGCAACCACATCCTCCAGATCTCACTCCTTCCTGCCAGATATGAGAAGATATTTAAGAAATGCTCACCTTGTGAACGTATAGCTCTCCAGGTTTTGTGGTCTCTATGTTCCCCCCAGACTCAGCAGCTAGATCCACCACCACGGAACCATCCTTCATGGACTCAACCATTTCGGTCTTGATAAGGATGGGAGCTCTCCTTCCTGCAGGAGGGGAATGTCAGACTTACAGTACGCCGTTGGGAGAGGAATGGACGGCGTCATGGATGGGTCGTGGTGCTCACCTGGAATGAGCGCAGTGCTAATGATGATGTCCACGTCTTTACACTGTTTGGCGAACAGCACCATCTCCGCCTCGATGAACTCCTTGGACATCTCCTTGGCGTAGCCGCCGACGCCCTCCCCGGATTCCTTCACATCCACCTCCAGGGGCTCAGCCCCAAATGACTTAAACTGCTCCAGTGCAGCAGGTCTGGAAGCAGGGAAATGAAGCACAGTACACACTCAGGGGAGGGGAGACCTTGTTTGCAAGGTAGTTAGTGCAAAAAGTCACGCTTTGGTCACCTGGTGTCAAATCCCCTCACAATGGCACCCATCGATTTTGCAGCTCCAGCTGCAGCCAGACCTGCAACTCCACCACCGATCACCAGGACCTGCACAGAGGGACCAAGGTGTCAACAGAAAGTGACCAAGATGTCAACATAAAGTGAGATCTCAACCTCCTACGTGCTCCAGATACAGTGATGAAACGCCTTTGATGTTATCGAGGTTCCTTTGCATGATCCCGCATTATGGTTAGACGTGACACAGGAGTGGAGGCTGCATACCTTGGCTGGTGGTACTTTCCCAGCAGCAGTGATCTGGCCAGTGAAAAATCTTCCAAAATGATTGGCTGCCAGGACAACAGCCTTGTACCTAAACAAAATAAAACCCAATCAAGGCAGCAATCTTCCATCTATCCATAACAATGTATGCAGTACAGATTCACACCTGAAACGTATCCCTGCAAGCAAAGGCTCAAGATACCCTGGATGAGATGCAAGTCCAAGGCTGGGCACTCGCTCAAACAATATGGGCAATTTAGAGACATCAGTTCATCAAATCACGTGTTTTTGGACTGGAGTGCCTGGGGAAACCTGCACAAATATTCTGGACATGTAACTATGCCAGGTAGTGTCTCCTGCTGGTCATCCCATAAAGATACATTATCTCACCCTGCAATATTGGCCATGGAGCTCAGTGCATCGTAACCTTGAGCTATTGTGACCCTCGGCACCTGGTCCATGGCCAGGACGGTACACTTCTGGCTGGAGAGCTTCTCCATGAGGTCAGGATTTTGTGCTGGGTAGATGAAGCTCACGAGCGTGGACCTGGGCCTGAGCAATTCAGCCTCGTGCCTCCCCATGGCATCGTTAAACACTGGTGCTCGTACCTGCAACCAGAGGCAGAATGAAGACACAAAGATATTTCCATAATAAACCCACATAACTGAAGCAACGGTTTGGTTCACATTGTCTGCAGTAAGTTGGACTTGCTCTTGATGAGTCCTGGACACTGAAAGGGCTGCACTTCGTCACTGATTTAGTTAATAATTTTTATGGATACAATGTTTCAGCATGAATCAAGGGGTGGAGGGTGTCCAGTTTGGTGACCTCAGGATCACATCTTGGTCCTGTTGGCTTCAAAGACCAGTAACACACTGGGGTGGTTTCCGTCTCATCTCATCTCGTCTCGTCTCGTCTCGTCTCGTCTCAATTCAATTCAATTCAATTCAATTCAATTCAATTATTCCCAGGGGGCAATTAAAAAGGTGCATGGAGTAGCACAGCAGCCATTCACACATGACAATAAATACAGAATAAAAAGAATACACATAAAAGGTAAGGTGTTCTGATAAAGTTCCATTAGAAACTTCTGTTAAAAGTTCCATTAATATGATGCCAAACACTGACATTGAGAGTTGAGGACCTGGACAGTCCTGAGGACAACAACTGTCCTTCTCCTCTTTGTCCCGCAACCTTGACAGTGAAGCCTGCGCCCTGAAGGGAGCCACTCAGACACGGGGAACAGGATGTGTGAGGGATCAAGATGCTGACTACTGATTGGACCATGAGAATCCTGGGAGTCAGAGGGTAGACTGCCCCCTCCAGGTTGGGGATGAGTTCCTGCCTCCCTCAAATAGAGAAGTTGTTGTATCTCAGGGTCTTGTTAATGAATGAGGGTATAATGGAGCAGGAGATCGACAGGCGGATTGATGCAGCTTTCGATTTACCAGTCAGTCTATGTTCCTACCCTCACCTATGGTCATGAGTTTTGGGTAGTGACCAAAAGAATGAGATCGCAGAAACAAGCGGCGGAAATGCTTTTCCTTTGCAGGGTGTCTGGGCTCAGCCTCAGAGAGGGTGAGGAGCTCGGACATTTAGGAGGGGCTGCTCCCCCGCATTGAAAGGAGCCAGTGAGGTGGTTTGGGCATCTAGGATGCCTCCTGGATGCCTCCCTGGGGAGGTGCTTTGGGGCATGTCCAATTGGGAGGAGACCCCGGGGCAGACCCAGGACACGCTGGAGAGATCATATCTCTTGGCTGGCCTGCAATTGCCTTGGTATTCCCCTGGAGGGGCTGGAGGAGGTGCTGGTGAGAGGGATGGATGGATGGATGGATGGATCCACATGGGAATCCTTTTATCTCGAGCAATGTCACACTTTTTAATTATGTCAAACTAGATGCACATAATACTCACCTTCAGAACAAGATCGGAATCGAAGCTACTCTGCGTGTCAACTATCGTGGCTCCAGCTTCCCTGTAATGCTCATCCGAGAACTTTGACTCCTCCCCAGCTCCTGTCTCCACCTGCACCCTGAAGCCCTGCTTGACCAGCGCCTGCACACCGGCCGGGGACACCGCCACTCTCCGCTCATTCTTGAAGATTTCCTTGGGGATGCCCACAAGGACGTCTGAGTATCGAACACCTGGGAAGCAGACAACATGGCAGCGTTCATACTAAGGTCCCACTCTGAGGCCTACCTACCAAGAAATACCAGTGTATTTGGGAAGATGACATTGAAGGTTAGATGGGAGCTACTAATAGGCCCATTCAGTAAGGAGTCACTTCCTGAGTCTTGACTGCAACAGCAAAAGGTCACAACCACCACAGCAACGAACCCAGATTATGTAAAGAATGATTGAATGGAAGTAGTACTTGACTGTACCATGATGACGGGGGGTGCTGTGTAGACAGCAAACACTGAATTGGAAGAAACCACTTAAAAGCTGGGGGTGGGTTCATAATATAAAGAAGTGCTGAATGTAAAAGAAGATGATTTCAAAACAACGTCTTCTACCACCTGCTCTAAAACGCTTCTTGTTTTAACCTCTACCTCAAAAAAAGTACAGCAAAAGACGACTATACAAACGCAATCCCTGTTTCACAGGCCTTGCTCAACCTGCTGATATATTCCATGCAGGGTCCAGTTTCACATATCTGTCCTTAATTGGCATGGTGAACTTCCAACGCCAGTTAGACATTATTAGCAGCTGCTTGGCAGCCCGCCGCTCCCACAGCCCCAGACCGGGCCTCCCCTGCCTGGCTGGCTCGCAAGTTCCCTGTCCTTAACTAACGCGCGGAAGATCCAGCAACACACCAGAAGTCTCACACAGGCGGAAGGGCTGTGACCTTGCCTCAAGGTTCCTATGACAAAGCGGTGCTCTGGACCTGAACATAAAAAACACATAAGGCTGGAATGTGGCTTTCACCTTTACGCGACCTCTCTTGAATATAAACTTAAGTAAACATCAGCAAGCGTCAGCCAGTTTCTCGGTGGAGGGGGTGGGGGTCTAATCCCACAGCGTTAAATTAACATCATCCACAACTTATTGTCTGTTACGCTTTACACTGATTTAACTTGTTCAAGACAACATTTATTCATAAACTTTTGAAATAAACACAAAGAAGTGGAATGAAAGTAAACAGGACTCAGCAGGAAGACTTCATACCGAAAATGGAATAAACAGGGAGTTTGCCAAGGGTATCTGTTCCATACCTTTGGAAGCTTGCTGGTTCCACAGGACAGGGAAGGTTCTGAAGTATCTTATTCCAGAGGTCTTCTGCAGGGCACCGGGATGCAGCAAGGGCACTGAGCAGCTGGACACGCATCGCAGCAAGGAGGACATGTCTCAAGCGTCGGTCCTGCTCTTTACAGGTGCAGGTGTGCTACGGGAGAGGCGCGGTATCTGAGACAGAGCTCACAATCAGATGTCAAAAGGCATCTTTTCTCAGGCAGAAAGCTGTCCCGGTTACCCCGCGCACACTGTCAGCTCACAGGCCCAGGAACTGCAGTGTGACACTGTAGCTCTCCAGGACACAGTGCCAGCCAGTCATGTGGGGCACTCCAGATTCGCGAGAACTGGAAATATGACGACTGTAGCAGGGGACACACAGCCAGGAAACTCTACTCTCCTTCAGCCTGGAATATGCACTTAGATCATATCTACACATAAAGTCTGCTGTAGAAAACATTAACGGGGTTACTAAAGATAAGAATTTTATAGTAGAATGTAAAATATTTCAAAAAGGCGATAAATAATATTTGTTTTGCAGTGAAATACATGGAAACTGTGATTTAATGTTAGTAAAAAAAAAAAAGAGTGCCAATTCAATTATCTCTTTTTTCAATTGCAGTATTTTCTGAGGTTTATGACAAACAGAACTTCGAGCAACTTGGAGTAGTAAGAGAAAAGTTTAATAGTAACAGGGAAGTATTTCAAATCTCACTAACCTCGGTCCAGTGTGTCTTCTGTTAATATCAATGACTCCCGTGGTATTTTTTGTCAATACAGATACACGTAAATGCAGATTTTATGGTCATAGTGACCTTGACGTCAAGGTGCCCCCTTCGGGTTTCGGTAGCTCAGTTTTACCTCTATAAATAGTGGAACCACGTGATTCACAGGCCGTCCGCGGCCGAAAACAGACACAAGTTCGGCGTAATTCAGACACCGCGGTAGACCGGCTTACATTGGGTCTTCAAACAAGAACGTTGCCCCGTTCATTATTGTATAAAGGTAATACACGCAGGATTTATTTTACAAATATAAATTACAGTAATTGAGCTTTAAATATTACAGCCCGCTGAAAAAGAAAAAGCGTGTATCTGAAGCCATTGTTTTAAGTATAGCTGGTAAAAAAATTGGTTTATTTATAGTCTCCACAAAGCACTTAAAAGTTATCCAACTCACTTTTCGCTTGATTTTGAAGCTTTTTTAGACTATACTTTGAAATATGGTGCCACCTTCCGGTCACAATAACGAACTATAACTGCTTGTGAAAGAATAATAGAGATGCAAATATATGATTTAAAGTGCTTCACCTGATGTGTAGATGTCTAGCAGCCGAAGAAACTATATATGTTCTTAAAGGTTTCCTCGTTGCTTGTGACCTACCACATACGTGTTATCCGCCAATACAAAGAGACAGGCCAATCTAACCAACAAACTAGCCCAAGACTTATGTGTTCCAGCACTGAGGTAAATTAAACTTTGGTTGCAGAGATTCTTAATGATAGTTATAGGTAATAACTATTAATAGGTAAATTGTCTGTATAAATGATATCTTGGAAGGACGCAGACCGGAGATGTGGTGACGCTATGCTTGATGAATCCGATGAAGGTTGGCACTTGTGTTCTGCAGGGAGCACAGTATGTCTATGTCAAGCCACATGACCTGAGGTGCTCTTCCATAATGTTGCTTTTAGTGAGTTTGAGCTAGCCACAGTGAAGTTTGAACAGCTTGTCTAACTCAATATGCCCTCTAACTGTATCATACAGATAGGTTCAGTGCCATTATTCTGGCCAGAGGCCTTGTTTATCAAAGCTACACACTAGAAGAATCCCAGAATGTACATACGCAACTTCTCAGCCAAAATCCGGGATTTATTACACAATATTAGATGGGAAAACATTTGTATATTTACAAAAACTGTGTCTGCAATATTTTGGATGAAGTGGGAAAAGCAGGGAAATGCAGGTAAACCAGGTGATTGGCCGTAGGCCTGCAAATAACTCATATCGCTACATTTATCACATGACGTGGCAAACAGTAAGTGTAAAATGTTAAGTGGGATATATCAATTTTCTGTTCATTTGTAAGCCAGAGATTATGTATTTACCTAGGAGAATTTTATTTGCTAGCACTGTTGCCTCACACCTCTGGGACCAGGGTTTGAGTCTCCGCCTGGGTTACATCTGTGTGGAGTTTGCATGTTCTCCCCATGTTGTCGTGAGGTTTCCTCCGGGTACTCCGGTTTCCCCCCACGGTCCAAAGACATGCTGAGGCTAACTGGAATTACTAAATTGCCCGTGGGTGTGCATGTGTGAGTGAATGGTATGTGAGGGTGCCCTGCGATGGGCTGGCCCCCTGTCCTGGGTCGTTCCCTGCCTCATGCCCGTAGCTTCCAGGATAGGCTCCGGACCCCCCGTGACCCAGAAGGATAAGCGGTTTGGGAAATGGATGGATGGATTTCAGATACCAAGTCTTATCAATCATCATCAATCATCTTCCCATGGATTGTTAGTAATTGTCACTAATTCCACTAAGCGATTGAAGTCCAGAATGCATTGGGCACGATCCCTGTTGGCATGTTTCCATATGCTGTCACTCAATAAGCATAAAACAAAATTTTCAGTCCTGTTTCCCGAATGTAATCAGTGATGCACATGGCCTCAGCAAGGCTGCCATGTTCAAATCTGTGCATGTGTTGATCACATTTCTGTTGCATTATGCTTACAACTACATACAATTTCCAGCAGGAGAGGATGCCTTGCATGACACAAAGTTTTGGGAAATACTCATAGATTTCACTTGTTCTGTACCTATGTTCATTATCTTGCTCGTTATTCGCTAAGATCGATTGCTTTCTGGAAACAGCCCTGACTGTTTGTACTGATATCCAGTCGAAGCTTACAAGTTTCTGTTATATCTGCAGTGTTGCTTGAACTGCATTACTTCTGTGTAATTGCCCTACTTTTCCTATCAGCCCTTTATTTGTTTACTGGAATTATTTTAATTGATTTGGAAAGATTTTTAGAATGCACCTTGTTATTAGACAATAAATTGTTGACATTCTGATGGTGTTTAATTTTTACATTTGGTATTTAAGATTACATGTTTTTATCAGAGTAGCCAATTTTTATTTGGTTATTCCAAAAATTAGTCATAGTTGACTTTAATCAACACAAAAATAATTGGTAGGTGCAGCCCTACACACGTTTGCCAGGTTTAATAGATCAGACGTTTTATTGTTTGCACATGTTGTTTTGTGGCTTTTGGTCTGCATATCCTTTCACGCTGAAATTCACATTAAGTTTGATAAATGAGGCCCCAGGTGAGGCTGTGTGCCAAGACTTTCATTTTAATACAATTTATAAGCTGATTTGTTGAATAGCATTTGTTATGCAGCAGCATATTGGCACAGTGGTTAGCTCTGATGTCTCTGGTACTTGGGAACAAGTCTCTGCCATAGCAGAGTGGAGTTGTGTCCCTGTGTCAATGTGGGGTTTCCTCTAGGTACTCTCGTTTCCCCCTTGTCACGTGCCGTAAGGACGTGCCGTAAGTGTTAAGGATTTCCCTGCAGACTCTCCGGACTTCCTGCCCTCCCGTCGCCATTCGCCAGTCGCTCCCTTCAGCCCACCTCCCGGTTCCCAGCCACGCCCATTTCGCCCTCTGACCCCGGCCCTGTGCCGTGCCGTGCTATTTTCTGATTGACTCTTGTGTATGACTGTTTTGGTTTTCGGTTTCTGATTCTCTGCTTCGCCATTCTGTACCTTTGCTATCAGTTTGTTTGTCTCCTGGTTTTGAGCTCTCGCTTAGCTCCTGACTGCTCTCTTTGCTCGCCCCTTCAGATACCATGTTTCGGTCTGTGTGTTTTCTGTACATGTCTGTTAAGTGCGTAAGGAGTGACTGCCTTTTTTTGTTTATGCGAACGTGGTGATTACTGTTGTTTTGGTTAGGGAGTTAGAGTTAGTCTTTGTCATTTCGTTTTCTTTTGTCCAGTGTCCAGACTCCATCTGCAATTCTTATTGCTGTATGTCAGACATGAGACAGCAGTCTGCAGTTAGTACTTGTATAAACTTGTGTTAATACTGCCTTTGCTTCTGCTTGTGGTAATTAGCTGAGGGGACTCAGATCTGTTCTGGGAGTCTCTGATTC
>JAODLD010000008.1:7220704-7253451 GCA_026781065.1 Mormyrops boulengeri | reverse complement strand
GAATCAGAGACTCCCAGAACAGATCTGAGTCCCCTCAGCTAATTACCACAAGCAGAAGCAAAGGCAGTATTAACACACACACATCACGCAGGCAGAGAAAATGTCACGCACACATTCATTTTCTTTGTTTTCTCAGCTGACAATATATTCATGTCTTTTTGCCTAATGCCTCCATCTGTATCTACGTTTGTTTACTTGCATAATAAGTGACATTTCCCCAATCCTTTTATCCACTGCTAAGGGTACCATAGCTAGACTGTGACTATGCAATGCTGTTTTGTTCCTTGGCTACAGCCTTCAGCAACAGACTAAACGAGAAAATGTGAAGAAGTTTTTTTTCACGTTTAGAAATACTGTCCACCTGTCAAAGACCTTACCAAGCTATGGCCGTTTATGATTAATGCATACTCTGATGTGATAGTTTCTTCAAAGACGGAGTCATTCCGGTAAAGGTCCGTTTTTTCTGCGTCTTTCTCGCCATTAGCGGTCTCCCGGGTGGGGCCAAGAATCTTCTCCTTGGCTGTCCTTGAAGTGGGAACCCAGAGAGCAATGCGGAGATCAGGCCACACCACAGATATCTACATACGTAACCCTTTGATCAGCTCATAGAAAGATGCTGCTCGCTACCACTAACACAAGCTAAATACTTACCAAGCAGTTTGGCATTTTCTCAAGTCTGAGAGACACATCTCCAGGGCTGCCAACTTTAGTCAGCTGGCTGGTGCGAGATTTTCAATTCGAGACAAGTCTGCACGCTCATTTACATGTATGTAACAGCTTTAATACCTTGTAAATAGTCTGAAGGGTTTGCAAACTGCCCCATCGCTTTTGATGTAGCTAATTTTAGGTTTATAATGTAATAATATAGATTTGCCGTAAGATTTCGCACGTGAGTGTGAGAGTCAGAAAGCGTGTGTCACGCCAGATGCGTCATATCCTGAAAGCGTGAGTGTCATGCCAGATGAGAGTTGGCAGGCCTGCACATCTCAATTAGCAAAAATAGCTCCTCCATTACAAAATAAAAGATGAATTCACAATTACAGAGGAGGAGAATTCCGTGGTTGGCAATTAGCTTTTCTGCAGTCAAGCTACAGTTCAAACACGAACGTTAGATGCACCCTTTCCTAATGAGATGCTCCCATATTTGCTTCACAGATGTTTGCCCCTCAGCACCTGCCGACCTGAGCTGTTGCTGGACCTCCAGAGCCGTGTGCCCGGTGATTACAAACACGTCGCTCATGTCGTCCCTTAGCATGTTACAGGAGTATCCGATGTTCATGGCCGTCTCTGTGTGGCAACAGTAAAGCAGGTTCCAGTTAGACTTAACGGGTAATGGGTTCCGGGCATACGCCACATAACTCACAGGACCTCCCATTACCACATAAAGCCATGGTTACCTAGTTTGTCTCCTGTGAGAACCCAGATCTTAATGCTGGCCAGAGTCAAGCAGGCGATGGTCTCAGCTACGCCTTCCTGAAGCTTGTCCTCTATGGCTGTAGCGCCTAACAGCTTTGGAAGGAGAGGGCAGAGTCTGGGTTCGAGGAACAAAAAGATCTGGGGTGTCATATTTGGCCACAATGCGAGGCACCGACCAGAAACTCACTGTCATGTCCTGTTCGATCTCCTCGTAGAGCAAGGCGAGACGTTCCTCGCGGTTCTCCAGTGCAGTGCTGGCCTCGTGCAGCCTCACCATCCACTCTGCAAAGATGTCTTCTTCCAGGTCTTTGTAGGCCAGAGCCAGCGTTCTAAGGCCCTCTCCAGCAAACTCCTATCACCAAGTAGAAGATACAGAAAGGTCGTCATAATTTGCGTTCTGCGATGACAGACAGCAATGACAAAACCAACACATGGCTTCTCACAAAGCCTCCAAATACTCAGAACGGTCACTGTCTATGACGGAGAGTAGAGTGTTTTTGTACTTGACAGAGAACGCCTCTTTACTGCTGACATCGTTTAATGCACAGCATGTTTTCATGTAAATAAAACCATCATGCGATCATGATGAACGACCTGCCAACCTAATAATCAGCATTCGGTGTAGTACTCCTTAGGTAAGCTGAAGTTATCAAATGGCACTACAAAAGCAACTTCTAAACAAACCCAGCTTCAGAAGAAATTGCTGAATAAGGCCGTAGTACAGTATACTATACAACAGCATAGTACCATAGTGTGTGCTAGGGGTGGAGTTCATCCCGAATACGGTATTCGGAAAGGCACAAATAACGTGTTTTTTACGAATACTTATTTCGGACAAATACTTCAAAAAATATTTGTATTCGGGAGCAAGAAAAACTTTATATGAAAAAGCTGCGTTTCCTCATGAGACCGCAGTGCATGCCCAGATAAGTGAGTGAGTGACGTTCAGGAGTCGGGGGGGGGGGGTTAAAGAGGTGACTGACACAGGCTCCTCCACACAGCAACAGAGAAGGCTCGGCTGAGCGAAAAAAGACTTAACTGCGTCACTATTTTTGTTGAATAGATTTTTATACCTTAACTGGGTTCCGGAGGCAGTTTATAACTTTTGGGAAGCGGAGTTTGATCGGGAGATCATTCCATTACGCTGCATTATTGACGTCTGCAGTCGGGTGACTCATGTTCGCTCTGTTTACGTGGCTCTGTTAGCTCGGTAATTTAGACAATAGGCTGTTGACAAAGTAACGTTAACGTTCGGTTAAAAAGGTTGGATTTTTATGCCTATTTTGAATTTTACTCGAATACAAATACAAATACTTTTCCCCCCTCAACAAATACAAATACAGATACAAATACCGGCTGCTTTGCACACCCCTAGTGTGTGCATACTGTATATATGTTTGTGTGTGTGTGTATGTATATATCAGGGTACTCAAATGGCGGACTCCGCATTTCGTTCCCCCCCCCAGTCCTTGGCTTTGTGTACCTGATGAAATTTGGACCTCGGGGAATAATACTTGAGTCCCCCAGGTATATATTCATACCTCAGTCTGAAATAATATTCATGGTAATCAATTATTCTGAATTCTTATAAACTAAACCGCCCACATTCTTATTTACGCTGTGACAACAATCAAAAATCTGGTTCTTTTCATTGAATCAAACAGGATGCAAAGATTTTTTCTTTTTGCAAATGCCCCCATACGTCCCACCACGTTAACCTGCTCATATAGAGGCAGAAGTCAGAGGGGGGAGCAGCAGAGAGCCGCCGCGACTTACGTTCAGGTGTTCTGAGGTAGTATACATGAGGTCTTCAGTGGACGGAGCCAGCCTGTCGAACACAATGGTGTCGGCTCCCTTTGAATACAGCTTGATCTGCCCCTTTGGGTTCCTGACTGAGTCACAGAGGAGGGGGGGGAAGAATAAAGCTCACGGAGAATGAAGCAAAGTGCCCTAAAGCTCAGTGAATGCTTTGAACATCGTTTGCCCTGAAAAAATGATGACATGGAATAAAAAATGCCAGCATCTATCTCCTGGGCCAGAAGCGAATGCTGGTTCACTGACCGATGACGCTCATCCTCTTGCGGACGTTGTTGAAGTCCAAGATGGCCAGAAGCTGGTAGGTGGAGTGCTTTCCCATTTCGTACAGCGTTATGGTTTCCGGGGTCCTGGCGCGGAAGACGAAGCCGAAATTGCGAGCGGCGGTCACCAGGGCTCCCTCATCTGGCGACTGCGCCTGGAACACCAGCTCCCCTGTGAGGAAACCACAGGCCACAGCTCACAGATACCATCTGCAAACAACACACTTGCACACCATGGCGATGCGTGGCACAATGAGCTACATGTCTGTGATTGGAAGGTCATCAGGTCAAATTCCATGCCAGTTGGGTTTAAATCCCATGTCAGGGTTGGCAGAGTGATTTCACTGTTGAGCAAAGCCCTTAACCTGACCCTGATTTCTCAAATGTACATTGCCTGGGATAAAATTTGTCTGCTAAATAAAAGTAATGTCTACAAAGGAAGGTTGCTGTGTTTCTGAAATGCAAAGATATCACAGCATTTCACGGAAACCAGCTCATTTTAATCACAGATTAACATTCTTCTCCTTCATTCTATAAACCTTCCACTCAGGAAGGATATGTTTCTCATATCCTTGTGACACTCACGGTAAGATGTATCCCTCACTGCACCTGTAGCCATCTGCTTGACATCTCACCTTCATTCTTCTCCTCGGGCATGACAGTGTGGCACAGAGCCAGCACCCTGAAGAACTCCTCCACTGCTGGGTCACCCAGCTTGACAGCTTCCACCAGACTGTGGTCATGGAATCGGAACTTCTTGTCTCTCAGGGGATTGAAGGAGAAGTCGACACAGGGGGATTTCTACAGTTACGAGAAAGAAACATGCAGAAATCTTTACTCCTGCTGCCCAGGGCACCAAATCCTACCATGGTAAAAGATCGTATCCAAACACCTGTCAGACTGCCTGAATCATATTGCGTCTTAGGCTTTAGCATGGATGGGGTAAAAAATAAGCATGTTAAACTACATTTCTTACTGTTAAAAGTAAGACAAGACTGGACACCTACTGGCACAATGGATAATAAATCAAATATCTTGGCAAAAACAGTTGTAAATGTTTTTATTGCACCATACCATATACCCAAGGACATGTCATTATATAGATTATATCAGTGTCTATTTAAAGTCATGCTGTTATTTCATCTGACAAAGTAATAACTATTCTAGCTAGCTCCTGACTAATACAGGAATTCAGAGACCTTATCTTCAAAAAAGAGGCCAGAAATTGATCGATTTGTATCTAATATAATAGTCTCATGTAATCCCTGTAGTTGCTGGGCAACATATCTTGAACTGCTCATTATGTGGGCTTTTTCCATTTTCTCTATTTTCAGGTTCATCAGTTCCCTCTTTTCGCAATAGTTCAGCCCAGTTCTAGAAAAAGAGATCTGGCCATTTCAGGATGAAGCGCTCAAAGACATACCTCTGTGATTTCCACTTTATGCCCGAATTCATCGTAAATGTCACCTTAACAAAAGAAGAAAAATCATTAGCGCTCTAAGCTAAAGCTTATTGTCAGGTTTTATATTTCTTTTCATTTCCGTTGTTATTTCATAGACTGCGGGCCGGACATTTGTAGGACATACCATAGGTTCTTCCGTTGATGGAGCACTTGTTGAAGACCATGATGTTCTGCGTGAGGGTGCCAGTCTTATCTGAGAAGATGTACTCGACCTGGCCCAGCTCCTCGTTTAACGTGGTGGTGCGCGCCTCCGCCGGCATGTTCTGCCGACTGTAGTACATCCTCCGGTCCCAATTGATGAAGTAGCTGTGGCCCAGCCGGATCACCTCCACGCTTTCGGGCAGGACACCCAGATCAGAGCAACGCAGACACAAGTTACGCAAACCCCACCAAGAGAAACACAGAGGCTAAACTGTACTTCAGTGGATAATAAACTGTTCCACTGTTTTTACCTAAACAATTTAAATTAATTACATATTTCATACCCCAAGAAACATTACACTTCAGTTTGCCATTCAACGAATGCTCAATTAGCAAAGCAAGTTAATAATTTAACAGACATATTGACACACTTTCAATCACTTTCCACAGCACTTGTGCTGCAAGCAGAAGTGGACATTTGACGTCCAGAAAGAAAAAATCCAGACCAAGATTTTGTTTCAACCAACCAATTGAATATAAAGAGTCACAGTCAGATGATTCAGCTGGTTGGTTAAAGCAAAATCTCTCCTAGTTAGCTAATATACAGCTACCTAATATATAGTTAGCTAATATATAGTGCACCATACAGCCATTATATGGACATAGGACACACCAAGCCAATCACATTTAAGCTTTTACATGTATACCTGAGTATATATTACACTTAGATGAATATGTAACAAGACTGTAAATGTGATTAAGACATAGCAGGCTCTCACCCCAGCATCTGGCGTGTTTTTCTTACCTGACATAGAGGGATATCGGAACAACCGTGTTGAGGATGATTATGTAAGACCAAAAGGTCAGAAACCCAGAGAAGACGGCGTCGTTCAGCACTTCGTCCCACAGCAGGTACACCCGGAACTTTCCGCCCACCTTTTCTTCCCAGATGGAGTTCCCAATGGCAAGTATGACACCCATGCACAGAAGGAACCCAAATATCTGACAACAGGCAGTTGGAAGAAGGTTATCAGAACTGCACATTTTTTGGTCTATCTGTTATTTTTGCATAAACCTCTGGGTTTTGTCATACATCAGTACAAAAAGACTCGTAAGGTTCGTGAGCAGAAAGTTGGAATATGTGGCCCTGAGGCCGAACATCTACTCAGAACCAGTATATGTAAGTGTAATCCATTGCTCTCTGGACTGTGAAAACCGACTGCTTGCTTTGTCAGTTACGGTTAATGAATCCACGCTTACCGTGGCATGTTAATTACCATCAGTAATTATACAGGAGAGCTCTGGAGAGAAGCAAAGGCAAATCGGCTCACCCATAACACTAAAGTGTTCATCAGTCTCTCGATGCTGGTTCTTTTGAACGCCGTCCTCCCACAGTTCTGCATTAGCTTCGTCTGTGGTCCTAAACAAAACGAGGACATTCATAATCAGACACTGACATTCGTACCGCTCTGGTGGCCCGATTCTGCTCTCACACCCCCGTCATGGCCGTAAGCATACAGCTCCAATCAACAATCTGTCGAGCACACGCACAGGATATTTAGCGCTGACCGACCTTAAAAAATTACTCATGCAGTCATATTGATACAAATATACAAATGGATTACTAACATTTGTCAAGCACATGTAAATGAATATCCTAATGTAATTACTTTCACTTACTGCTTACCTGTGTACTTGAACGTTATACAACATTTATGGTAGTAAATGAGACAATCTCTCTCTCTGTCTCACACACACACACACAGGTTTTAACTATATATTTGTAGGGACTCTACATACATTTCTATGGGCAAATCCCTAATCCCAACATGGTGACTGTAACCCCTACCCAGCCCTAACCTTAACCATAACCTTAACCCCTACCCAGACCTAACCTTAACCATAACTAACCAAACAAAATACAAGACTTTTGGCATTGTTACTTTTTTGACTGCAGTCACAGATTTTTATTATACTGAATTTCCTCTTGTGGGGACCACAATGTAATGTACACCAGGACCACACACACAAACACACACACACACACACACACGCAATGATTCTGAACCCCCACTGACAAAGGATAAAGGACTGATAAAGAACATTTTCGAACAAGCCCATTTAAACGTTACCCAATAAAAGATGAACAGCACATAGGAAGAGCACTTGTTTTGCTGAGCCAATCACATTTCTTTGTGGGCTCTCCTTCCGGGGATTTGGTGTAAACGTCGGCGTGAAGCGCGGCAGAGTACCTGCGAAGATGACCAGCCCAAAGCACCACTCAGTGTTGCGCAGCACGCAGCCCCGCAGCAGCAGTTTCTCATTGTCCAGGGAATACTTGTTGTTTCTCCACGTGAGCGTCCCCACAAATCGGTCCAGCTTGTTGTTGGGTGGTTCACACACAACCTCCCCTTTGGGGGGGGGGACACACGGGGAACAACGTCAAGCTGCTTCAACTGGGCCAAACAAACTGGAATTTCTCCTTTTACATGTAACATGTTGTTAAAGACACCCAAAAAAGACAGTCGCATCACAGAAAAATCACATATTAGACTATTCTCATAGTTGCATCCAATGTTGCGCAACATCATCCATTACAGGCCAGACTGAAGTTTTATTTTGAACCACATGGCTCAGGTATAAACGAGGAGGCCACATAAAGTAATTAAAAACTCATCTGCTTAAAGGCACGAACACCACAGGGGTGACATCTCTCTGACCTTAATGCTGGTCTCAGCATATGGCTGCATGGATTCCGTGTCAGACAAATGGAAGCATGGTTCAGCAGTTATTACCCTTCTGTGCTTAAAATAATGAGAGTCACAATAATGTATGTTTAATCGGAGTAGATTTACTTTGTTAGGTCTTTTATGACGGAACTGAAACCCAAAAAAGGTCATTGAGATGTATTGTGCACATGAAAATATGAGTAGTATCACTAAGAATTTCATATTATGTTGTATTGAACATATTTTTTAATTCATTACACTGATAATTATCTTATAAACAGATTTCTGTCTCAGGGAAGGAGATGCAAATGTCAACTGCATCACTGCGTCAGGCAAAGAACAAGGAGGCCTCACACCTGCTAGTCTAGCTGCTAGTCTTGTTTTCAAACTTTAAACAAGCTTCAGCTCCTTCTGCGTGGGTGACGCACACTGTGGGCGACGCTGTGGCCTCGCACCTCCTGGGCTGAGGGTTGGATGCTAGATCTCTGTGTGTTAACACGTGTGAGTGTGGGACCCGTGATGTGCTGCCGGTGTGTCTAGGGCACCGAGTTCTTCCTGGTATATGTTCCTGAAACCTGGTGATCTTAGCCGGGCTTGTGGAAGATGAAAAGACAGACTGCTACGAATGGAGTGATGGCTAGCTCCAACATCACAAACTGGTCCAGGATCAGTCATTTTGCTTCACAAACCTGAACACCGAAATGAAAACAGGCCTTGCACTTGCTGGCACGATGGACACCATCATAACTTTCCAAACTTCCCTCAAACTAAGATGCAAGGATTATCTACAACAGTGTTTCCCAAACCCAGTCCTCGGGGAACCCCGGACAGTCCACGTTTTTGCTCCCTCCCAGTTCCCAGCCAATCAGGAACACCGAATACCTGAACTGTCTGGGGTTCCCCGAGGACTGGGTTGGGAAACACTGACCTACACACCCATTTTGAGAATCTCATCTCTACACCGAACACCAGAATTACAATTAACCAGAGGCTTGGAAAAAAAGACAAAACACTATAATTAAATTCAGCCTTGGTTCCAAGTTGAGATGTTGACCTCTGCAGGACAACTGATCAAAAAAACAATATTTACCATCAAAATCAGCCAGCTTGCTAATATCAGCTCCCAGCTCTGAAGTCACTGATAAAGCCTGTCGCACCTTCAGGTTGGTTTCCCTGGTCAAAGAAATTCACACATTAGTCCAAAAACAGAATGGCGAATGTCCATGCCTGAAGTTTTAATGCAAGTCACAAGCTCGGTATTCCTGTTCCTCAGAAACGGGCTACAGTAAGCGACGGCTGGCTGGCCCAGAAGCCGTGGTGTGGACCTCACCCGTCCAGCTCAGCTGTCTCTATGTAGCAGAGTCCATAAGGCTCACTACTGGACAGGAGAAGCAGGTCAGCCTGTTGGGTTCAGATACAAGAATTTTCAGCAGATTGAGCCAACCTTCATAGTCATAACAATAAAGACAGTCTTATTTACCCAAACGATATGTCAAATTCTACTTTATTATGGTCATATTCAGACTCTGGGACATCCTGTGGTTGCTCACCTCCCCCCCCCCACCCCCCACCAGGATGCAGACTGATGTTTCCACTTACAGCCACAAACTGATTATTCTCCAGCTTGATGATGTCTCCCACACGGACGTTCATCCATTTCTCATTCTGTAGCCTGCAAAAGAACCCAGGCAATGAATGATAAAGTTCTGGCTGACTGATGACCCACCACAGCCAATCAAAGCCTAACATCTTCAACACCAATGCTTACTGTTACTGATAGTGTGTCATAATCTGTGTGATATTGCACCTGGAATACAATACAATTATAAAACTACTGATTTGACCATCCATCCATCCATTTTCCATATCCATTAGTACTATGCTGGGTCACAAGGGGCCAGATGTTGTCTCTGTTAAATTCAGAGATGGACAGTTCAGGTCCAGAAAGTGAAAATCCAGACCAAGATTTTGTTTCAACCAACCAGTTGACTACTCAGTGACTACGACGCTTTACGCTCAACTGGTTGGTTGAAATAAATTCTTGGTCTGGATTTTTACTTTCTGGACCTGAACTATCCATCTCTGGTGAGATTTTAGTATAATTTGGCAGGTAATAAAACACACAGTTCCATTCCACAAGAAGGCACAGTCAGTGTTCAGATATGTTGCTTTAAATGTGACCCACATTCCTAAAAGATGGGCCGCGTTGTAGAACGACAGCGGAAACTCGTGACACTGCAAAAGAAATCCCACACTTACTTTCCCTTGATGAGTACTTGAGACTGGCGAGTGTTCACTTGCTGATCACTTTTATGACGGAACTGAAACCCAAAAAAGGTCATTGAGATGTATTGTGCACATGAAAATATGAGTAGTATCACTAAGAATTTCATATTTTGTCGTATTGACCATATTTTTTAAGTTTATGGCATCTCCTGTTCCTTTCAACGACTGATTAGCATATGATGTGAATTCCGATTCAAAACGCGCATTTAAATTGATATTACTGGGAACGTTGATTATTAAATTGGCTTTTTGCCTTTAACGAGTTCGAACGGAACAAAACGAGAAAAACAGCTGATAATATTTTGGCCAAAGTAACTACATACGCAGCCATCGTTACATCCGATCTGCCACAGATATGAGTTCTGCTATGAGCGTGTCTGTGATAGTGTCTGTGAGCTTTTGATGGTGAACTTGGGAACAACGAACGATAGATGAGAAGGAAAGCATCTCCTACTCGTTAAAACCTCAGATAGTTTACATCAGAAGAGAGCAGGACTATGAATGACAAAATATTATCAATTTTAAAGCTACATGCATCAATATGCAGTCGAGGAGTCTAGCTATGCAGTGTGCAGGCCATAACAACATTCATCACAACAGATTCATTTCACGGTTCATTCAGCCCATCATGAGCATATTAACGTTATGATAACATTATGATCGTGCAGGGACAAATGGCAGGCAAACAGATTCGAGACGTTAATACGGGGGGGCAAGATGACCTGAAACGGGACCTTCGGCCATACTCACGTAGTCGTCCGTGGCGTCCTTCACAGCCGTGATGGTCAGCACTAACACCAAAGGCACAATGGTGGTGAACCAGGACAGCGATGAGATCTGGGGGATGAGCTACAAGCGCACGGGCAGGGAAGTCTCATAAGATCGTCACCGAAGGACCCGCCGGCACACATGCATGGTGTGAGTAATGGCCTACTGTGCGCGCCAATTTACAAAGGAATAATATGGCATTTTGGTCAGTGGACATGTGGCTTCGAAGGCAGCCTGTCAGGCAGCCAAGATTTCTGAGCAGACAGCAGAGTCATGCTTGTAGACACATCACACTTACTTATTTATGAATCCACGTAATCTAAACTCACCTGTAATATGAGCAGAAATAAGAAATAGGCATTGGCGACACGCTGGAATTGCTCAAACAAATTGATGGGCAGGAAGGTGAAGATGTTGTACTTAGATGTTTTTATTCGATTGTCCTAAAAGAAAAAAAAAGATCGCAATTGTTTATAATTGATCATTTAATATAAGACAATTTGAAGTATATTTTAGCAGCTCTAATCCTGATCTTGTAAGGCCTGATATATAGATTAATATGTACATCACGATAAGCACTGACCATTTTTTAGGAAGATCACTGACCTATTAATGTGACTGAGTTTATCTCAGAAAATGGTCTTTATAGAAGGTCACACAGCTCGTCTCAAATGACTAAGTTTAAATGCAGGTGGGTTCAGTCCCCTAAAAGTACGGGCCTTTTCTTTGCACAGAGTGGAGGGTCACTAAATTAAAAACAAAGAGCCTCATTTTGCTTAGAATCTAAGGCTAAATACTTACTACATCGTGATTATTAATTTATTTCAAGACAATGACCAGTACTTCTGCTCCAATGCGGTTGTTTAAAGAATGAGGCCCTTGGTTCTACATTATTTATGGATAACCTGATCTCTGAGTAGATGATGGGAGAACTTTTATTCTGGAGTTACTGAAGATCAGCATATCATGTGAGATGCAGCAGTTACGAGTAATATGATGACCTACATTACCAAAAACCAAGGTGAGGTGTTCTTTAGAAGGACAGGGCAGGGAAAACAAATGACCTACTTTACTGAATCCCTTGTGGTCAGAAACCTTCCAACCTTGTGAATTTCCTGTCATTTAGACAATCTTATATGGTTATTTGTTCTTTACCATGTGGTCTAGAGGTGTTGTTGAGTGGGAGGCGTTTGACGGTTAAAGTTGTACACCAGAGGGTGGTGGTTGGGGGGTGGGGGGGGGTACTGGCAGTTTGCTAAGTCGGTGGTCACCAGTGCTCAGAAGTAAAAAGCTAAATAATGGCACTCAGTAACTTTTTTACAGCCATTTTTAATACTTCAGGTGAAAAAGGCAGGTGCCCAGGCACTGCTAGCCCCCCCGCCACAAGTGCCTGGTATGGATATTAAAGTGCCATTTTCCACAAAAACAACACAACACGAGTGGATGAATGGCTCATAAATGCAAAATATGTCAAAATCGAATAAGTATCCAGAACTGCAGTTACCAGTGACAGATCCACTGGGCAAGATATGGTGTTGTGGTTGGAATGTTTTTAGAATCGTGGGTTCAAACCAGATTCCTTCTACAAAACAAATCTATGAAACGAGTGAGGTACACGGATCCTGTACAGGTCAAACAGAGTGTGAAACCGGACCTGGGAAGCAGAGAGCATAAGGCAGGACAGCTGGTCAGCAATTATCGCCCATATACACAGCTGGATAGCTGGTCAGCAACTATCGCCCATATACACAGCTGGACAGCTGGTCAGCAACTATCGCCCATATACACAGCTGGACAGCTGGACAGCAATTATTGCCCATATACACAGCTGGACAGCTGGTCAGCAACTATCGCCCATATACACAGCTGGATAGCTGGACTCAAGTACCCAAGTCTGAGCATATCCAACCATCTATCTTCTGTAACTGCTTGTCCTGTTCAGGGTGGCAGGAACCTATCCATGGGCGCAAGGTGGGGAACAACCCAGGATGGGGCACCAAAGCATCACCGGGGACACTCACACACCATACACTCACACACCATACACATGCACACCTACTGGCAAGTTGGTGTTGTAATTCAAACAATGCATGCTGTACTGTTGACTGTCCTGTGATTCCCCTCTGGCTGTTTATTGAATCCCTTATCGGATACATTTCCACTGGACACTCCTGGTTAATCAGCAAATGCCAGGAAGGGGACTATTATCATTTTATTAGGCCTAAGTACATACACAGTAAGTCAGCCCCATCCAATTCCCTGTGCAATTCCCCCCCCCACCCCCAATGGCAGTGACCAAGTTTTGCTATCTCTCTTACTCAAAACGCCTATGTGGGTCTTGCCCCGTTACACACCAAGGGGAAAATCCCATTCCCATTTCCCATCACTGTGTCATGTGATCATCACTGACTTTCAACTAGTTTCACTGAAGGAACCTTCTTCAATGTATAAACATTACACTGTAGACAAGGTAATCATTACAAAGTTCTAATCACGGGTAATGACATTAAACAAGGCCCGATGTTAAATAACACGCATAAAACATGTCATGAAATATCACATATTATTTTATTTGTGAATAAGAGCAGAACCTGTGGACCTAATTTAAGCTTAGTCATGGGTATAAATTACAGGGGACAGGGGAGGCTGTATCCCCCCAATAATTAAATCCAGCCCCCAAATAATCACAAAATGGGTGGAGAGCTCAGTCCCCTCCCGTGTTCAGCCCAAAGTTATGCCCTGGAGCTTACGTCATTTTATTCTCCAAAGATCCTTTTCTACAATAAGCTATTTCCACATTCCTTCTAAGGGTGTCACACTGGCCCTCACTGCGAGTTTTTGACCGAATCGCCCTGCACACCCTCATCTGAGCAAGAACACATACAGGAGGTACTTACAGCATACAGAAACTTTTCATTGTAGCCGCGGTCATTGGCTTTCACGCGCCGTTCCTCCTCTGAAAAATAAACAACAAAGTCAATTAGCTAAAAACGCTCAAAAACAATGCCATTTAAATACCGTATGATCAAAAAGGCCAGTCTATACAGTGTGAATTTCAATGAGAACAGTTATTTGGCGCATCAACGACAATACAGTATACCATCTGTTCCCCATTACCGGATGTGTAATCTGCCACAAATCTGTACTTATTCTAATGGAACAGAGAAGGTCACATAGAAAAAGGATATGAATACATTTAGGTTTAATACTAATCATATGTGAAATGAATGAATGAATGATGGATGTATATACAGCCTATAAAGAAGTGGCTCTAATGAGTCCCATCTCCTACATATAAGAGACAAAATTTTAAATTCAAGTGCAGCATTACTGCCCAGATTCTCTGTTGTCTGACGAACAGGGAAGAGAAGACTCCCAGGAGCTTTTTATATAATGCAGCTTTTTCGTGGTGCTAGCATGAATGATTATTTTAATTACTTCCCTTGTCACTGACACTGAATTCAAAATAGCAGACAGTGAGTTCAGACAAGTCCTTTTCTGCAGGTATTGACTGATAAGGACAAAGACGTTGTAATTAATACATTTTTGCAATTTATACAATTATAAAGGAAATTTATTCAGTTCAGCTGACTTGTTCTTGTGCAATACATCCTTTGAGGTGACACAATACTACATGATATTCACAAATTAAATTATTCAGTCCAAACTCCAACGCTTTCAGGCCTGTGCAACACAGGATACATTTCAAAATAAGATAAATATAAAAACAGAAGGTCTCTGTTTTTTCCATATTTTACAGAAAATCAATGTTGAAATCAAAGTTTCAATTCCACTAATTCATCAAAAAGTTTTCCCTCAGAATACAGAGTCCAGGATAAAAACAAATACACTGTTTCAGATCTTTAAAGTATTTCAACGAGAAATAGAAAAAAAACACGAACTCTACATTAAACTTGGTTTGCATTGTGGTGAAACTGTAAAACTCCATCAGTCTTGTTTATTAATTTTTTTCACTGCACCCCAGCTGTTTCCCTTTGTTGAAATATTCTTCACAGTCTGAGCCATGTTCCTAAGGTGCATGATTTTGTAATATTGTATTTCCAAAATATTGCTCTATAGCAGTGTTTCCCAGTCCAGTCCTCTGAGACCCACACACGGTCAACGTTTTTGCTCCCTCCCAGCTCCCTGCCAGACAGTCCACAATTTTACTCCCTCCTACTAGGAGCTGGGAGGACCAAAAACATGGACTGTCTGTGAGTCCCCGAGGACCGGATTGAGAAACGCTGCCCTATAGTATATGTGTCCAGTAGTGTGCCAATCTAAACCCCCACCATCCAGCTTACTGCACCATGCAATTTATTATTATTATTATTATTATTTTGTATTTAAGCTTTACCTTGTCTAGGGTCTTTGCCGGGGGGCGTCTGGCCTCCTCTCCAGGGCACTAACACCCTCAGCCATTTCTCTGCCATTTCCTTTGGCGCAGTCATCCTTGTGTAAACAACGCGATAAGTCAGTGTTAGCGAGGCCGTTACCCGGCGAGGCCGTTACCGTTACCATGGCGAGCCTGCCACTTCAGAGGAGCGACATGCCCTTCAGCTCTCGGGGACAGTCGTCCCTGAAAATGGCTTGTGTTCCGCAGATTTCAGGAACACCCGTGTTCTTCCACGCCTTGAGGTGATGTGGCGGTCGCTGAGCTGGAAGGTCGCTCTGGTATGCTGAAGGTGTCTGTACTTGCCCCGGTTTTTACGGGGAACCGGGCCCCCCCCTTTCACTCGCTGTACATACACCTTGACCGAGTCGGATTTTGATTCGCTCATAAATTGTACCTATTCTTCCCCCCAACAAGAGAGCAGAGTAGCAATCGGATGAAATGGTTTCGAGTGATGCCTTCAGACATCTCTGAAATTAATCATTATCCAGCATGAACATAAAACTAGCTCCCTCCCCCTCAATTTCCCTGCAAGACATTTAGGATTGTCTGATGCATAAAATCTGGGATACCCTCTCCTTTTTACCTCGTGCATGTTCTGTCATGTTTCCAACTGCCTTACAGTAAAGCTATATACTTTGGCGGTAAGAGCAACAGGGTGGAACTGACACCCAGTGTGATCTTTGACCTGGCATTTAACTGGGGTTAGCATCTCCAAAACATTAGTAATTCTACCCACAAGTTTGGAAATATCATTAGGAAATATCACCATCTGAATGTTTATCGCCATTACTCATTACCTCCATAAAATGTGGAAGTTAGAGATTCATTAATTCCTTCCACAGCAAAGAGAGCTAAGGACTTAGAGCATTACCAAAGTTAATGGATAAAATACTTAATGACATTCACTGATGGATGTAGTAACCTGACTACTCAATGAGACTGGTGCATAATTTATGTAAACAAACAAACAAACAAAGGAGGAAACGTAACTTATCAGTTCCATTTAAATAACACTGACATTAGCCTACTGTTCATTTCCCAAAGGCCTCTTTAAAGATCTTCTCCAATCCTAACCCATTTCAGCCGGTAAGACTGAGAAATCGTGTGTTCACGCTTAGATGGCTTCGTTCCGGTCGGCTGTGCCAGTACAGTGGTGGCCAACACAAGCAAACGACCGGGGAAGTCAAAGCGAACGAGCCGCCGGCACTGAAACAATCATTCATTAACCAACAAGCCAGACAGAACTTTGGGACCAAAGCTGGAAAGAAATATAAAGCTTATGTCACAAAAAAGAACATGAAAGCCTACCAGCTATGGTTAGACTACATGGACACTGACTACCTAGAGATAGGATATGTGACTGCAAACAATTAGGCCTCTCTCTCTCCTGATATCCCTCCACACCATGCGTGCGACTCACACACCACAGCAAGCCCGGCAAGGTAAGACTTTCCACACAGTTAATTGGATCATTTGTTAGATCTCTTTCCCCCACAGTCACGTCACATGACTCTTTTCCAGTCCCTGAAAAGTAATGCATGACAAAGTGGCCATCGATCGCTGTCAGGCTGAGCCGCTTGCCCCCACGTGGTGATGTCATTGCACCTTTCTCAGGGGTTCTGTCATTACTGGCAGAAGTAAATTTTGCCGCAACATCACTTATCGAGTTCATCGAAATATTGCCAAGATAGTGGGAATATTGCCAAGCCAACTCAAACCAGAGAGACGTATGACTGAAACAGAACTGTGCTGCAATCAGAGATGAGGTTACACAATTTACCAAAACTTAACGGCCTCATCATCTTACTTGTCGCAATTCAAACTGCTATGGCCTAAAAGCTTCGTGATAAATCTACCTTTTGCGCATCTTTTCAACCCCCCAGAAACTGTCGTGTCTCAAGCCTTCGGCATGCCACTGTTTCATACTACATAAGCTGTCTGGATTGATGAGGAGAGAAAATCCTTTATGCCGTGGAAGACTTTGTGAATGACAGAGTAAGCTGGGGCTGTTTTGGATAAAGTTATCTCTTCCAACATCTCAAGGAGTCTGTTTGTCCCTAAAACTGAGCTCAACTTGTCTTGATTTCTACTGTGTCTTTCTTACAAAACAAGACATCATTCTGCCTGCCAAGGAATACAGGGCAGCGGTCAAATTCTTGGTGAATAATGCATGGTTATTAACCTTAAGGCTCCGTGAAATAAGAGTGCTCTAGCTGTGTGCTTTCGTGCCACTACCCCTGCCCTGACAGATCAATAATTGAAGTGTTATCAGTGTTGCTTGTTAGCCTCCCGTTTACTCATTCACATTTACTGTTCTAAGGAAGGCAGCTGCAATTAAGTATGTAGAAACACGCTACCCACGGGCTTGTACACTGCAAATCCAAACTTCTGATATAAATAGCAGCTCCCTGCCAAAACACCAGCTGCAAGACACTTATGCATAATAGGAAAAAACAAACAGACAAATGCAGAGAAACCAAACCAAAGCCAGCGGCAAGACAGTCAACATTTACCTGTCATATCATCTCTGCAACTGAACACTTCACAGCACCAGTGCACGACGAATGCACACCAGTGTTCAGGAAGTCTCCCTGTTGACCCGGCAAATGGAGAATTATTATGAGAATCTCACTAAAGTCCCGACTAAAGCAAAACAAATGGAGTTGAGGAGAGGATTCCAGACGGAGCAGAGTCACGTCGCTCCTTTGGGCCCACCGGAGCCTCCCTACACAAGGAGGACTGGACGAGGGAGGCATGTTCTACCCCAGAGAATTCGACGGCCAGCAGATGAGAGCCAATGAAAGGAGGGAGCGCTTGGATGCGTGTCGCCTGGGGCACTGCGAGGCCTGTGACGAAGCGATACGTGACACGCATACAGTCACGGGAGAGTTAAAGAGACACGCTACACCGCTGAATAAAAACACACAAAATCCAGGTGCGTTTTATTCTTGCACTCATCTGCATCCGTTTCCTGATGCGGGGAGAACTGTCACGTCACATATCCAGGCCTACGGCTTCCCGGTCTGCCTGCATGACCTGACTTCTACCCAATAAAGGTCACTCAGCGTCTCCCACCTGTCAAACACTGACGCATCACTTTCCCACCTTTCTGTCCTGCTACTCACTAGACAGGGGCTTAAAACAACAAGAGCTTCGATCTCCTGAAAAGAATGATATTGTGCAGCTCTCCAAGCGACGAGATCTCGGCACAGTCTTTGGAAGCAGCTATCAAATTCTGACACAGGGTAAGGAATCTAAATTTAGGGCACCTATCCCAAGATTGTATTTCAAAAATATTGATTCAAAACGTTAATGCTGTTAAGAAGTCTGCTTCCAGGAAATCAGATAAACATTAGGGTATGAAAAGTGACTTGACGTTACCACTCCACGTTTTACTGCTGTGCGTAGGATAGCTGTCAGGTGAACGGTCCCATTCTTCTCACATATTTAATCACGTCAGCTCATTTTTAAAAATGTACATCAGACCATTTTGTATTGCTTTTGGAGAGCATTTTCCTTCAAAATCAATTACACAAAGCGCTGTGGAAAAGAAATACGAAATATAGCTTTTTAGACACGCTGATTAATTCAATCTGAAACCCAACATGATCCTTCATAACGCACCTTCAAATCAAAAAAAGGAGAATTTTATCTTTGACTGTCTAAATCATGAATATCAATTTTAACTCAGTATTCTGTAGTTTTAAAGCCAACTGCATCTTTTCACATGACAGAGCACACAGAGGAGGGGATCGTCACAGAGTGTGCAGACCACAATGCCATGGGGGACAGCTAGCAGCAAATAAGAACGGGCTCTTTTCTGCGCTGTGGCTCCTATGGACCCCGTACGACGCTCTCACACCCCAACCACACTCAACAGAAGAGTAAGCTGAGGTTCCAACCGCCAGTCTTTTAATTTAAGGCCCACACTGAGGCTGTCACGTACAGCTCAGCAACGGGAAGACAGAGGTAAAGTCGTCGATCTTACCAGCGTGTCTGCACTTTTCACAACGCCTCATAGTACCAGGGGACTCCTGGCAAAGTCCGCGGGCCTCTCTGCAAAAATAAAAAAAAAAACACATAGGATACTTCTTTAACATATGGACTAGTAACCATTGTTAGAATCAATCTATCCACATTTCAGTCCTGGTGGGGGGGGGGGCTCAAGCCTGTCCCAGGAAGCACAGAGCATAAGGCCGGGGCACCCCCATGCCGGGAGAGAATCCGCTCGACAGCAGAAGAGCATGCAGACTGCACACAGAGAGCAGAAGGGCTATTCAACGGTCACACACCAGAGGTATGAGATAGCAGTGTTTCTAACAGAGCCTCAGTGACACCCAAGTGTCAAGATTTAAAAAGATGAGGTCTTATCGTAGTAATCACATAAAAAATGAACTAACAGCAGTCTACTTATAGTCGCTGTTAACGACGCCTCGAGCGGTGATGCAGCGAGGAGAGATTAAGTATTATCTAGTGAGCGCCGCCGCACATTTTCTCCATTCTCCATTCTTCACAGAAACACTCGCATATGCTGTGTGGTTATATAAGTGAAAATGTACTCCTTTCGCCAAAATATGAGACTATTGCTAAATGGAAACCAGTTACCAGGCTTTGTTTCATGGTTTGCCATTAGATTTATGTTTATTAATCATACTTATTTCTCCTTACTCCTGTACATATTGTCAAGGTTAAAACAGGGCTGGCTGAATAGCAAATTACTGATAGAATCTTTCACACATTCAGTGCTGAGTGAAAGGTTATTGATTTTGCCATTTTGAGTGTCCTGGGAGTTTTTGAAATTGGTGTATTGAACTTTGTTTCGGCGTTCTTTGTACAATAACCATCCGATTGCTTTACTTTACTCTTCCTATTAATAATCCCCCTCTCTCTCTAACCACTACCCCCCTAGGGCTTTTCACTGGTGGACAATAGCGTATTTCAGGGAACTTGTATTTGTATCTTGTATCTTGTATTTGGTTTTAAAAATATTGCAATATTACTCGATGTGATATTGTGATGTCATAATCGTGCAGCCCTAAGTATATATTTATTTATGTAATTAATTCTACCATAAAGCACAAACAAGGTGGGCAAACACCATCCTCTGAAATCATTCCACACTCATGAACAGAGAAGTACATAAAAAGTACTCTTACAACTACATTTTCAAAGCACTTGACATTATAGATGTTTGTACAGCAAGATTATTTTATATGTTCAGCTTACTTAGATGGTGTCTACCCTCCTTCGACTGCATTTTCCACCACATCAATGACGTCACCCGGAACAAAGCTTCTAACTAAAGTTCGATAGCTGTAGTTCGACCCGCACAACTTAACGACAGTGTTTGCGAACGTTCGTTCGAACTACGGTTTTGGGAGACACCTGTGTCGTTTAACGATGCATCGTACTATGTAAGTTCACAACGTCGTTACCTCTGTAGTTCAAACTATGGTTTCGGGAAACTCCTGCGTCATACTTGCATAG
Organism: Mormyrops boulengeri; assembly: GCA_026781065.1. Taxonomy (NCBI): domain Eukaryota; kingdom Metazoa; phylum Chordata; class Actinopteri; order Osteoglossiformes; family Mormyridae; genus Mormyrops; species Mormyrops boulengeri. Next base: position 7,232,688 of record JAODLD010000008.1, on the reverse strand, counting down.
TTCCAATAACGCTAACGTAGTAGTAAGAGTATATTTGCTTAGGAAAAAAACCCACAACATCAGAACATGTGGAAATTAACAATAACACAATTAAAAGTAATATGAAATTCTTGTCTCGCACACATAGCCTCCGGGTTAGGCTTCCCTAGCCAGGAGGACCCCCCGCAAACCTGAAGAGGACAAGCGGTTACAGAAAATGGATGATGGATGGATGGATGGAAATTCTTGTGTTCTCCAAAAAGTTACCGAAATCTTGTTAGATGCCTGGATGAACACCGCTTCAGTTCACGAAGCTCTCCTCAGAGACACCTCAGCCATTCCATTTATAGGTTAAATTTCACCTTAATTAATGATTTGCAAAACAATTGCATTGGTTTATGGGATGGTTACTGCAGATACTGTGGTGACATTAGGAGTTATTCATAGTCAGAATCCAGTTTCTGGTGTGAAAGCAATGTCACGCCGAATTTCATTTATCATCATCATTAACTAACTATCACAACACAACAGATACACAAGCCGGCCCTGAAACAGGCTTAGCTAAATTTTATTCCATAAATCATACCACTCAGATATACATACTGTTCTCTGCGGGTTGCAGAAATGTATCTTTCTTGTCATTCATTTCTCCACCGTCTTATTGGCCATGCAAACAAAAATTTATTGCATGTTGTTAACATGCACATTTTCTAAACATAGCAGCTATATATCAAATTTTAGGGAGATCTCATGAGCAAAATATTACATTATAAAGAGCAATAAAAGTAAAAAAAAAACATTTCATAGGCATTATCAACTTTGATATCGCCAAAGACACCTCTGGTTGTAGAAGCTGTGAAGCAGTTTATGGCTTAAAGGCCGCGTCTAATAGTCCTTAAATGTTGTCCTTGCTGTGCTCACAGCTAATATCCACCCTGCAGACTCAAGCACACTCTGCACTTTCCAAACATCCTTAATTAAAACCCAGAGGAGCTCAGAACTCAGCTCCTTGAACAGGGAATTCTGCTGGAAGCTGTTTTTGGTCTCCTCCTCCTACAAAGACTGGCCGACAAACAGTTATCATATGACATCTTTCCATGTTCATTTACACCTTATATAATTGTATCGGAGGGGGGGAATCGGCCAAGCATGAGACTGTTTTACACACAGCAGGAGGACAAATCGCCGATGACCAGTAAAAAAATCGCTTCTGATTGCAATGTGCATTATAAGTGCATCACACTGGAACTATGGTGGGTTTTGAAGTCTGCAAATGTATAAATGTGATGCCCGTTAAAAAGAAAACACTCTAACTGATAATGCAACCAATATGGCACATGGAAAGTTTTTGTCACCCTTAAAATGTTATTTCAAAAATGTTTGGCCAATATGACAAATAATAAAATACTACTGTATTTAGAATGAAGGTGCAGATTAAGTAATTATTTTCAATTGCAGTTACTTAATACAAGTACAATACAAACAAATATCTGAGCGGTTGGAAGATTAATGAATGAACGGACAGATAATGGATGGATGGATGGATGGATGGATGGATGGATGTATATTAATACAAGTATAAACAGCCTGCATATGCCTTGATATGCCTGAGGGTAAGGCCGTAATCCTCACACGCTGCCCACCTACTGTACACTGGCAGTCCATTAGTTTCTCCTAGTAATGTCACCATCTTGTCCTTAGAATCTCATGCCACATACTGTAACTGAGTCTTAAGGAGCTCCTGATCACCTTGCTCAGTTTTACGTTTCAAAATCAGGGGTCCAGTATGGTAACGCTAACCGCCATGACAGATGACAAGCTAATGCCCGCATGAAGCAAACTGAGTTTCCAAAGGCTTTTATGCGTTAGATGCAAGTGTGAAGCGATGGCCAGTCATTCATCTGGTTATCCTACACTGATGTCATGGCGTCAGCGCAATTCATTTACCCATTTTTATTGCAACAAAAACCTGAAAAATAAATGAGTACAAAAGACTTAGTGTATATTCATTAATTTACCTGAAAGAATACGCCTTCTTTGGACAGATGTCATTCCAATTGTTCAAACGCAGCCAGTGGTGACAAATGGTTCAATATCAGTAACAGGAAATACAGCGTTTAAAAGACACGTATAAATAACATCACTTCAGTTTTAAGTCGACCCAAACACTGATTGCATCATGGAAGTTGGTCGTGGGAAAAAAAATAAACTCGCAGGTTTAAATTCTATCGGCAGAACAAAACGAATACCAGTGAGTTACGAAACGTTACGGTACGAAAATGAATAAAACGTACGCCTCGATTGGAAATAAAACACATTCTTAGTCGATAATAACAAGCAATCTACAGTTACCACGGATGCTGGTCTCCTCTGTGGCGTTTACAGTGTGCAAGTATTTGAGATCATATCACACATCCAGATCATGCGATTAACGTAATGTCTTTCCTTCTTCTTTTTGCTCCCTCTTGTTAAGTATAAAAAGTCATGTGAAATTCTCTTTAGCGGTTGCACAATTCACCGCCAGCGCAAGATTTGTCTTTAATGTGGCGGAGCAGGAGAAATGCGACTGCTGTACTGCAAAGTGGGGAGAAATTCGCCGCAATCGGGCCACCAGATGGGAAAAGGCGAATCGATGATGGTGAGAAGACACGGCACTTTGATACTTACTAAATTAGAGGGGAAGGTGGACGTCCGTCCCATTCTACAGCCGCGGGTGCAGCAGACCGCAGTGGAGCGCAGCGGCGCCGCTTCCCTGCAAAAGGCGTCCTTGCCCCGGCACTCCCTCACCCATCACTGTGCCGCAATCAGTCGTCGGGTCAGTTTCCACCCGCGCCGATGGGCTGTGCTTTACCAGCGACAACCTTGATATCACAGGAGTAAAACAGGCACAGCAAAAAAGCACAATTTCCACGCAACTCACACGTGCGTTGACGTGCGTGAGGTTCACGTCTTGCGTTTGCGTCTTTCCGAAACTAAAGCGAAAGTGTCTCATGAGGCTCATCTTCGTGTTTCGTTTCTTGCTGATAGTCTGGATAGTTACTTTTGTCTTTATTGTTTCATTATGATACTTTAGAGGGATAATTGCATTTTTGAGACACTCGCCTTTATGTTTGTTCATATCTTTTGCAACATTTATCCTGGTTAAATATCTCCCGCTATCGCATAAGCAAAGGTGCGCTATAATTCGCTATTCATTCAATCGAACGTGCTCAATCTGATAGTTTTATCAACTTAAGGACACAAAGTACCCTTTAGGGTATGAGAAACCCCGAAACACCCGGACTGGCGAACGTGATGCCCAGCTTGGGAGTCATCCCAGCCAAAGACCGTTTTTGGGTGTACATAGCGAAGAGGCGGTTTCTATGGTAACCGCTAGCCGCAGCCACATAGTTTGATGAACCAGATAATATATCAAAGCAGAGAGCCTTAGTTTATTATCTGCATCTCATGATGTCTCCTGTCACCGTGGCCAAAACGCACCAGTCTTTGCCTGTAATTTGACATGCGGCTTTGGATAGAGATAACTATGAGGCCGTGGTCTCACCTATGGTGTTTATGGACCATACATACACACGCGTGCATAAGCTTAGTGTGTTTTCATCAGCGATACGCAAAGCTCAAGTTCAGTTATCAAAACAGAAACATAAAGGAAATCGAGTGTAATGAGGTGAGCTGTGTACTACGCATTTCGCATTGGTCCCATGAGCAATTGTACAATGACAACAATCTTTGACTTCTATATGAGTTTTAAGATGTCCTGGTTGCCATAGAAACATGGGTTTAGAACACGTATATTATTATGCATGGTTGTGGTTTGTTATTTTAGGAACGTTTCACTTAAAGCGATTTGCAAAAAAACAACGGTTACACAGACACAAATAAGGACATAGAAGATGTAAAGGATTTTCACTCTGTAGATTATCACCTCGACATCGCATTATTTATAATCATTATTTAATAATATCAATTACAATTAATATAGGAAACGGCAGAATAAGTAACCATCTTATTATGCCTTTTGGACTTGCGATAGTCGATTGAAGTGAGTCTCTATCTAAAACTTTACCAGCGAATGAGTTTTCTATCTAAGTGACATTTTTACATTCGGCAGTGGCCTACGTTTCCTTAAGAATATCACACTGGCGTCATTGGCCGTTACCACTCCCTGTTTAGATCTCAGTACTGTAAGTGTTGCGGCGTGTAAATGGTTGTATTTACTTATGCATACGTCCGATGGCGAGTCTCACTGCAGCTTCTCGATCTCTATGTCTTAAACGATATCCGACGCTATGAAAACGTCAATAATAGTGCAGCTCAGTGTTTACAGGAGATCTTGGATTCGTGCGATCGGTTTTCGCACTTTATTATTAATGGTTGGCCTAATAATTTCAAGCTCAGTATCCTCCAAAAAGTGAATAAGACAGTAGAAGAAGCAAATGGCAGCTGAACGTATTATCTACCTTAACCAGTAGTCTACAGAAATTTAGTAATTTAAGATGTCAAGCATTTAATAATTATGTGAGTGAGTAAAATGTGGCACTGAAGACAAGGGCAGGGGCAAAAAATAAAGGCAACACCTTTCGCAGGATAACGGTACCAATCATCCTAAAATTGTTTCCTTAGGCAAGTATTTTTGGACCTCTGCTAGACAGCTAATCTAGGCATCGAGACTAAAATATGGGATAGAGCTTGCCACAATTACACTAATATATAAAAGCAATGTGCATTCATTAGTAATACATCACTGGTAAGACTCAATCTTTACAACTTTAGGGAAAACCTATATCACACACTATTGTGTCCGGGTTACAGCTCAGACTGAATTAGCCCCTCTTGGCGTCTGAACATTCTGAAGGGGCTGTGGCTAAAACAGAGAACTTGAATGGTTGGAATAGATGCACGTTTTATACACTTGAGTTTATTTACTAGCAAGAATAATGGAAATCAGTATTCTAAACTATATTGTGACATCACTGGCAATTTTCGACTTTATCTTTTAATATTAAATGAATGTAACCCGACGTAATCCAACCTAACCTTAAGGATCCAGTAAAGAGAAGGAAAGACAAGAATCAGATGGCGGATTCGACTATTGTTTTGTCGACTACAGAGGTGATCAAGACATAACAGCACCTTGACAGTATATTATCTTATCACATTATCTCACATGTACCACGGTTATTAAGTTTTCAAATTTGCATTAATTTTTATTATTATTTAGTTTTCCATTTTGTTTTCAAGTTTTTCTTCAGTTTGTTTCTTTTAAGAATGTACAAATAGATTTAGTTTTGTTTTCTAGTTTTAGTTCAGTTTGTATTTGGTTTCAGTATTCATTTTAGTTGTCAGTATCATGCTTTGATGCCATACTGGAAGTGACTTACATACTTTCACCCTGCACAAGAAACAGCTAAGAAGAAAGTGCAAAGCATTTCGGTTTCCTGCCCTGACATTCTCTTCCAAACCCCTCACCTCCTTACTGTAACACCACCATGTTTCTATAGCTGTGAAGGACCTGGTTTATTGATGCTCCCAGTCCTTGATTACAAAATGCACACACTTGATGGGATTTGGCACTTTTGGAGAAAGTGAAGTCTACCTGGGTGTCCCCCGGTGAAAAGCCCTAGGGGGGTAGTGGTTAGAGAGGAGAGAATAGAATAGAATAGAATATATCTTTATTGTCATTGCCTCAACAAAATTTGAGAGTGGGATTATCCATAGAAAAAGTAAAGTAAAGCAATCATATGGTTATTGTACAAAGAACGCCGAAACAAAGTTCAATACACCAATTTCAAAAACTCCCAGGACACTCAAAATGGCAAAATCAATAACCTTTCACTCAGCACTGAATGTGTGAAAGATTCTATCAGTAATTTGCTATTCAGCCAGCCTTGTTTTAACCTTGACAATATGTACAGGAGTAAGGAGAAATAAGTACGATTAATAAACATAAATCTAATGGCAAACTCCATCACCTATCACACAGGGCCCCCAACCCAGCCAAATCCATTTATGTTCCAACATCCTCCCCCCATCAGTCCATCAGTAACAATAAAAACGTATTTTATTTTTTAAATTCTACTTAAGTACATATACTTATTGCTTTATTAAACTTAACAGGAACAGTGCAAATTTATACATAAAATAACAAAATAAATGATTCTAAGTATGATTTGCAAACATTTTAATAATACGTCCCTAGATTTCTGAGGAATTCCCTTGAGCGTTCTCATGGAAGTGTAAATGCATAGAGGCAAAAGCTGGATTCATTTATTTACTTATTTATTACCTATTTAACTTGTGATTCTGTCATCACAGTACGTGGTCATAATAGTATCTCATTCTTAATGAACTTATTCCTAATATCATGCATTGTGGGTCAGTCATCTCAATTAGTGTATGGTTATACTAATGTTTTTATTTACTTATGTATTTATTTTTAAAATTTACTTGCAATACTATGCATACAGCACTTTTAGATTAGCCCGTAGTTGTGTTTTTAATGTATGCATACTCTAGAGACTCTTCTGTATGTTTTTCACACTTTTATGTCTGTACCACTGTGGTATTGAGCTGCTGGAAATTCGAATTCCTCTGAGATTATTAAAGTTTATCTATCTATCTAAAACGTCACTACTAGTAGCCGTTAGATGGCGCCAACGTACCATGGGAATGTAGATTTTCATCACTCGGACTTTTTTTCACACACTGAGAGTCCAGTGGCCTGTACTACGAAGCGGGGTTACTGGCTTATCGGGGTAATTTGTCGGATTTAAGGTACCACAGTTTAAATGGACTTTATATTCCTTCACTTACATTTTTCCCAAACTACCTTAAATCCGACAAGTTACCCAGATAAGCCAGTAACCCCGCTTCGTAGTACAGGCCCAGGATGTTTAAGTATGTAAAGCGAGTCTAGCCAGGCAGCTGACCAGGGCCGGCCTGTGGCATAGGCAATATAGGCAAATGCTAAGGGCGCCATCCATCCAGGGGGCGCCACAAACGGAGGAAGAAAAAAAGTGTAACATTCCACTATTCTTAAAACTAGTTGGTATTAATGTGTCTTAATATGAAAAGTACAAGCCCACGTGAATTTACCTGCTTATCAAAGCTTACTAAGTAGTAGTAGTAATAACAGGGCCGGTCAATCCTATACGCGACATAGCCGATTGCTTAGGGCGCCAACTTCTGAGGGGGCGCCGAACTGCCAGCAAATTTAACTTTGCCTCAAGCGGGGGGCGCTGGCCGTGATGCTCGCCTACGGCGCCACACCGGCTAGGACCGGTACTGCAGCTGACGCTTTGGTAACTTAAAAATATTGTACTCTAACCTACTTGTTTGTTTACAAAATATAAATTATGTCACTTGGCTGATGTTTTCGTTTTTTCCTGCTTCTGTTTAAAAGCATCTATCCATCCAGTTTCTAATTGCTTGTCCTATTCAGGGTCGTGAGGCCCGGAGCCGATGGGCGCAAGGCAGGGAACAGTCACACGCACGCATGGCGAACTTGGCAACTCCAATCAGCCTCAGCATGTTTTGGGACTGTAGGGGGAAACCCGCCGTTGGCAGTACTCTTTGTAATTAGTGTAGTATTCGTGGAAGTAGTGTTCGTGTTTAAAAATTACATAGTACAATTACATATTTACCTAACTATTCATACTGTAAATCCTTTCTCATTGTCATGAAGTCGTTACGATGATATTCATAAATCATACTTCGGTCAAAAACGGGATAGCGGTCTGATATGATACTCATCGGAGACCGTAAGTCTTTAGAATGTGTTTTTAAACATGAGGCTCCACTGATTAAACGGGCTCCGATTTCGATTAAGTCTGTTACAAAAAGTAACGCGATTTAATAATCAGTATATTTTCCACCGTAACCTTCCTTAAAATCAGCTCCACTGTTCATTCCGCACGATGACGTGAATGGGGTTAAAATTAGACATCGCGAGAAATGAAGGACCAATCGGAAATAAGAAGTTGGCCGTCCATAACTCTACGGTTTCAAATCATTGTTTTTTATGTTATATTTCTTTTTCGGTAGAAACTTTATGGTCCTAAATAGAAATATCGCAGTAAATGTAGCGTAAATAGTATGTAATTGATGTTGATGTTGTAGTATAAATATACAATTGTGAAATTTTACAACAATCAAGGATAAGATTACGGTTGGCCAGTTCATTCTGCTAGAAACGCATGGCTGCTTAGTATACAAGTAAACGTTGTCAGTAGGGATAGCTTAAAGGTGAACGCGCGTAGCGTTTTGCATTATTTTGATTATAGAATACTCGGTTTGGGGGGTAATTCATTCTTTTCATAATTAATGCAGTGAACCTTTTTCTATGGAGGACATCAGTTTGAAGGTTATTCCTTTGGACCCAGCTGACATAGGCACACAAAGATGCAGAATGGGGCCGACGTTGATGGCATATCTAGGGCTGAAGATTGGATCTCCTGTTCTGATTACGACTCCAGGAGGCGATTGTTTGTGTACGGCATGGCCAAGAAGTGATCTTGCTGAGGGTTTTTTGCAGTTCGACAGTAAATGTGCCACAGCAAACCTCACCTCGCTTCCTCACAGAAACTTCTCTGTTAGCCGAAGCCAAATGAAAGCGCTAACTTGCCCGAAATTGAAGAATGTGATCATTAAAATTGTTCTTAAAACGATGGAGTTCAAGAACAGCTTGTCTTCCAATTTAATTCACGACCTGGTTAAAGACATGCTCAAAGGCACTTACGTGTCAGAGAAGCACATTGTAACCCTGGGTCATCTAGAAACTCCAATTCAGTTGGTTGTCATTGAGTGCTTAGATCCGAGCTCTAGTGGAGATGGTCTTATCACCGCTAAAACCAGCATCAGCATACAGGAGATACAGACTCACAATAGATATACAAGTCAGCAACTGAGGATGCCTACCATCAGTTTAGGAGGAATGGAGGAAGTGTTTGCTTCACTTAAGGAAATTCTTAATTTACCACTTCTCTATCCAAGGACATTGCAGAAGCTGGGCCTTTCCCATCCTAAAAATGTGTTACTTATTGGACCTCCAGGGGTTGGCAAGACCATGCTGGTAAGGAGCGTGGTTCAAGAGGTCGGTGCTTCCTTGGTCACAATAAGTGGACCTGTGATTCTTGGTTCAAGGCCGGGAGAGAGTGAAGAAAATTTAAGGGGTGTGTTTCTGCAAGCCAAAGAGGCTTCTTCGGAAGGTCCGTGTGTTCTGTTCATTGATGAAATTGATTCCTTATGCCCAAAGAGGGCCAGTTCAAGCAATGCACCGGAGAACAGAATTGTGGCACAGCTGCTGACTCTGATGGATGGGATTGGCAGAGAACAGCATTTTGTTGTCATTGGAGCAACCAACCAACCAGATGCTTTAGATCCTGCCTTGAGGAGACCTGGCAGATTTGACAAAGAGGTGGAAATATTTTTGTTTTGTTGCAACATTGTAAATATTGTCATTTTCACAAATGACTTTATGATGCGATAGGGTTTCTTATTCTTTTAATTCCCTAGGTCATCATTGGTGTGCCTACACTCCATCAGAGAAAATCTGTTTTAGAGTTGCTGAGCTCAAAAATGACCCTGTCCAGCGACGTAGATTTGGTGGCGCTAGCGGAGATGACCGTGGGTTTTGTGGGAGCCGACTTGAGCGCCCTCTGCAGGGAAGCAGCTTTGCAAACCATTCTCCGGGCCTCCCAGGTACCACACAAACTGCCAGGCAAGCCAAGGACGACACTGACTGTCTCATTAACAGATGCAAGGGGTCGAGGAGGGAGCCATGCTGCTTTGTTAATGTGACGATGCCCTGCTGCTGATCTCTGATCTCCCTCTGCAGGCTGCTGACAGTTATTCAATAGACATGCAGCACTTTCTGGAGGCCCTCAAAAAGGTCCAGCCATCCTGTCTGAGAAGCAGCATTGGTCTGACTGAGTTTAAGCCTCTCAGCTGGGACCAAATAGGTGGTCTGGAGGATATCAAACTAAAAATGAAACAGGTATTGAAGCAGCATGTTCTACATGAAACCCCTTAAGCTGAAACAATATATAGAAGCTAAAAAATGAATTGATCAATAAACAATGTTAAGGTAATTAAAATTAATTTTGAATGATTAATGTCCGTGGAAGGGTTTAATCTTTGTTTAACATTGCTGCGCCTTGTTCTTGTCTTCTGGAAGAGTATTGAATGGCCGATGAAGTTTCCGGAGGCATTCGTGCGACTTGGCCTGTCACGTCCACGAGGCATTCTGCTGTACGGCCCCCCAGGTTGTGCCAAGACCACACTGGTGAAGGCTGCAGCTAGCTCCACCCACTGCGCATTCCTGTCTGTCAGCGGCGCTGATCTCTTTTCCCCATTTGTCGGGGATTCTGAAAAGATTCTGGCTCAGGTCTGCTCCTCTTCACAATTTTGACCTCTGACATTAGATAACCTTCTGGGCATCTTTGACCATATTTAATTTAGTAGTAGCTAACTTTCAAATTTCTTAGGCTACTGTTAATGTGAACAATGTGTAATGTCTATAATTAATATCTCTACAGCTTTTTCGTCAAGCTAGAGCCTGTGCCCCTTCCATCCTGTTCCTGGATGAAATTGACACCCTCTTTGGCTCCCGAGAGGACAGCAGAGCTCACAGTGTCCAGGCAAGGGTGCTCTCTGTTCTCCTGAATGAGATGGATGGTGTTGGGCTGAAGGCCGTGGAGAGGAGAGGCTCAGAGCGGCAGCCATGTCTGGCAGAGGGCTCCATCGATCTCTGCCCAGAGCAGCAGGTGACCGTGTGACTTCTGCCACCTCTGCAGAGTAATGTTAGAGGAATGCTTTCACACTAATATAGTCTCTTGATATTTACCTTCTGTAATACATGGTCCTGCTCAGTGCATTCTTCAAAACTGACGTCCCACGTGTACAACTTTGTAAACGTTTCAGATGGACTACCATGAAATTTGCAACAAGGACGTCATAATAGTTGCTGCGTCAAACAGACCCGATGTCTTAGACACTGCCCTGCTCCGACCTGGCCGATTAGATAAGATCATCTTTGTGCCGCCCCCTGACCTGGAGGTTGGCAGTTCAAATAACATTTTGTTTCTTTTGAAAGTGTATCTGCTTGTTGATAAATACGAGCAGATTGCAGGTTCAAAGGAGGATGTTGCTGATGTTGATCTTGGCTTATTTCACAGGCACGACGAGCTATTCTGCAGATCTGTACGGAAAAGATGCCATTAGAGGCGGACGTGTCTCTGGAAGAGTTGGCTCAACAAACCCATTTATTTTCTGGCGCTGACTTGGAGAACCTTTGCAAGGAGGTAGCGAAATCTTTGTTTTTGGCCACTTAACCCAGAAGAATTACTTAGGACAAGCAGGTATAGAAATGGACGAGTGGGCAGAACTACAAAAAAGCATAAAGTAATGAGGTTTAGATGCCAGCAGAGCTTGTGTCTATCCTGCATTGCCGGTCGCAGGCCGGCGTAACCCAAAGGGACCCTGCCGGTCGCAGGCCGGCGTTACCCAAAGGGACCCTGCCGGTCACAGGCCGGCGTAACCCAAAGGGACCCTGCCGGTCGCAGGCCGGCGTTACCCAAAGGGACCCTGGGGAAGCAGGATGTCCCCGCGTGACGCCGCGTGATAATCCCATGGGCTTAAAAGCCTCCTGGAATCCTCCACAGTTGAGTGTTTCCAGGCTCCATCTTCCTGCCCCCATCCAGTTTAGAGGGCACTGACCTTGCTCCCTGTGACTCACCAGTATTCAGTTGCACCTGCACTAAATTATTCATCTTCCATGTTTCTTCCTTACTTGTACCATCAGCACTCTACTGTGTGCTTTCTGCATCTTTATTTATTTGTTTTTTAATATTATATGAGGGATCAATGAAGTTCTGTTCTAGCTTAAATTGCCTAGCTGATGAAGTTGGAATATTTGCTCATGTGCAGCTGTTAGTCGTTCTTTTAACCCATTTGTCTCGTTTTTGTATTTTTGTTGTTTTAGGCAGCTCTGATGACCCTGCAACACG
>JAODLD010000008.1:7203104-7215934 GCA_026781065.1 Mormyrops boulengeri | reverse complement strand
TTCCCAGAAGAGTGGCAGCTGTTATAGCTGCAAAGGGGGGACCAGCTCCATACTGATGCCTATGGATGTAGAATGGGGTGTCATAAAAGGTCCTGTGGGTGTAATGGCCAGGTGTCCCGATACGTTTGTCCATATAGTGTATTTAACTTCTATTTAAAGGATTAATTTAAATTGGCAGCGTGGATTACCCAATTATGTTATGGATTACCCAATTCATATGATCATGAGCCTTTTATGTTTTAATATGTCCAGGAAGTCAGTTTTTTACCTCACTTCTGTGGCTTAAACAACACAAGCAGGTATTTTGGAGGTACAATAGAAAATCTTTCAAGTGTAAAAAGTAAAGATGAACATAGGTTGTGTGTTATGTGTTATGACCATGCGCAGGGTGAGCGAGCAGGGAACGGGGAATCAGGGTCAGGCAGATGGAAATCCAAAAACGGGGGTTTATTGCAGGCGAAGCAGGCAGGCAAGGGATCACACAGTAGACAACGTCAATGACAGACCTAGGGAAACGTACTCGAACACGGGCTGAAGTACACAGCACAAGCCGGAAATAACATGAAACAGCTGGTAACAGTCAGGGTATCACACGAGGTAATTGAGAGGGCGTGGCGCACGAGAGGGTTGTACGAGCAGGTCATGACATTAAGTTTCTGGTTTATTCAACTGAAATCCTGAAAATGTCAGTGCTGATACACCTCAGAGAATGAAAACAAAGTCTAAACATATGTGGTTTTGAAAACTGATTTTTTTAAAACTAAATGTAAACATGGTTAGTGACCACGCTTATGTCCATGGAAACAGCAGTTTATGTACTGAGTGCTTCTGACACCAAACGGGTGAAAATGAAACATAAACCTTTTTCCACTTGCCTACGTGACTGACTAAAGTAGCACAGCACCTTCATAGGCTCACATTCTGAGTCATGTGACCAGACACAGGCTGGAAGTCGCAACCCCACCACCCACTTCCTCATCAGCAGCAAAGTCACAAAAGCAGCACTTACAGCCACAATGTGTTTGTCTAAGTTATTTTTAGGTTTAAAATGCGGGATTTCCTAGGTCAAATTTTAATAGTAGTTTTAAAAGTTAGTTTTTAAAACATAGTTTAGTCACATCTCTGCAATAACTGCAGAAAATTGGTTTTAGACACACCCTGTAAAAAAATTTTTGAACAAGGAGTTTTATAATAAACTACCAAACAAGGACTTGAAATCAGATATTTTTAGGAAAATTAATTTAAATTATAGAAATTGAATGAGAAGTTGCTAATTTTTATGTCTGTTCCCCAAGAAAGTGTCCTATAACTCAATAAAGAACATTTTTTTTTCAAACAATCCAGAACCACATCATCATAATTCTCATTTAGGGTGCTAATCTGTCAACTAGTGCAACAAAGCTATTCTTTCATACAGTTAGGCTAACTGGCGTCTCTAAATTGCCTGTCGTGTGTGTACGTGTGCCCTGTGATGGACGTTCATGGCTCCACTGTGCCCTGACCAGGTTAAGCGGTTGGAAGATGAAGACAGAAATCTCATTAGTCATTTGTTCTGATCGATGGCCTGGTATAATATTTAATTGTAAATTATAACCAAATTTTAAGAATGTCACATTCTGGTGCGTCTAATCTTTAAGCCTGACTGTCGTCAGCGGTTTCTCAGGCTTGTAGGTGTCCAGGATCTACTGTGACTCTGAATCTATGCAGCAATTTGCTATTATCAGAGCTTGTCACTCGGGCGACAGGTGACGATGGCAGCTGAAGATCGTGAACCGCACTAGAAGGATCCCCAGTGACCAGAGTGAACTGCTGAAACATGGGTGTACTGATCTAAGATTGTGCACTTGTCTGCATGGTAGCAGTAAAAAAAAATTCTATGTGGTATTTAGTGTGTGTAAGAAAGGTAGCATAGTGCACAAGGCTGGGGTAATCAGACACACTTTCTGATAAATTAAGAGACATGACTTGGGGAGAGTATGCAAAAGCTCGAGGTGTAAACCATCAGAGCTACTCACTGAGTCAGTGCCACCAACTGTCAAGATAATTATGCAAATCATGACCGACTAAAGGGGCAATTTAAAAGCACACTGAGGTTAGTTACGTGGTGATTATGATACGAGCCTAATACGGGACTCAAACCTCCATCCCTGAAGGTGCAAGGTGATGACGACACAGAGGCACCATATCATCACCATCGTTTAAAATAAATGCAAGATTCATTGATGGACTGTTGCCTCATTTCCAGAAACTAAACAGTCCCGAACCGCCTCATGATCTGATTGTCACTTCAGGTTCATCTGAAGTCGAAAGTAACTCATTGTAGCTATTGTTAAAGGCAGGAGGGAGAAGCCTCTTCTGGCCTGGTGATCGTAAGGAAGGAAGGCACGAGATGAAAAGCCCGTACGGGTTTGTTTAGAAACCACTGGCAAAAAGAATTATGCCTTCTAGAACATCACATGACTTCTCCGAATGCGTGAATACAACCTGAAATAAAGAGAATTCTTTATGTGGACTGTCTCTGGTGTTTAATTGTGCGTGTGCTTAAAATTGAGGATAGAGAACTTGCTATTTAAATACACTTAGATATGAGATCAACATAATAACAGCAAACAGCAAATTACTCAACTTCCATTAGTCTACTGCAAAAATTGTACACTTCTCATGGCAGTACAGGAAGTTAGGACAGTATGTACACCTTCGTTTACAAGCACTTGGCACCATCTGCTGGCAGATTAGTATCCGTGTACTAATTTTTAACTGGAATATTGTAAACATGGGGTATTAAGAGGGTTTAAAAGAGTTACCATTTCAGAATCAGTTGGGGACGTGAAGGTAGATGTTCAAAGCCTTTTAAAAATGACTAAACAAAATTTGGAAAAAAAACATTTATTTCAAATTATTTATCACAGTCTTCGTTTCTATCCTCAGCGATAAGATTTGTATCTATGCAAAAAAGTCAAAATGTCAACATGTATATTTACTTAGAACAGGCATAACTTATGTACTAACATTCAAACTGCATTAAGAAACATCTCAAACAGGCTTCATTTCGATTCTTATGGTAGATAATTAAGTAAAACGTTTAAGTTTGCAAAAAGAAAATGATCCAGTCTTCACGATGGTTAGGATGACAAGTTTTCTACATACGTTTTC
Source organism: Mormyrops boulengeri (assembly GCA_026781065.1). Classification (NCBI taxonomy): domain Eukaryota; kingdom Metazoa; phylum Chordata; class Actinopteri; order Osteoglossiformes; family Mormyridae; genus Mormyrops; species Mormyrops boulengeri. Next base: position 7,212,781 of record JAODLD010000008.1, on the reverse strand, counting down.
ATTTATTTAAGTGTATTATCAGGTTTACCAACCTGTTACATACAACACTGCAGAGTATCTCAAAATGTAATATATCTATGCTTGGTGTTTCGGCATTGCTGTTATGTTTACAGAGTGCATAAGTGCTTACGGACTTATCATCCAGGAAGTTTTCATACAGCAGTTTTAAAAAAAATATATTTTGAATGTTGAGTGAGTAAAAATGTCTGCCATCTCCTTCATTCGAGAGCTGTGGTAAATCTGCATTTTGAGCACCGTGCTGGAAGACGGAAGCTCATCCACAAAAAGCTATTTCTATCCTACACCATACATTTTATTGCAAATATACCCTGTTCATGTTATTCAAAAATATTAAACATAAGCAGACACAAGTGTCACTCCTCCTGACAACAAGCTGGCTGAACTCAACAGGGATCCCACACGAGGATGGACCTGCGCATCGTCACGGAAAACCCACCCGGACCTGCGCATCGTCACCGAGAAACCCACCCGGACCAAGGACCGTTGCATGTCTCAGAGCATGGAAACATATCTGGAAATCAGTCTTTAAAAGAGTCTGACAAAAATCCACCATCATCCTCATTTAATATTTTCTGGCATGTTAATCAAATACTGCTTTTGAGTGTGTCCAAAAAACAGAGAAACTTTAACTCGTATGTTGACTTTACAGGCATTCAAGCTGTCGTTTGTCAGTGTGTTCAAAAATGCACACATTCGATTTTAAAGACCAGAGAAATCCTGTCTCAGAATGTGCATTAATTAACATTAAAACAATGTCCTTTGGCAATCTCATTAGTAAAACTACTGCATCTTGTGCGCTTTATAAATCATGTGGAGTTTAACCCGCAGAACACGGGAATGGCGACTTGCTCCGGGGGGGCAGGTCCAGAAGAGATCTTCCCGCTCACTCAGGTCAGCTGACAGCTCACGCATGTGACGGGTGACGTCTCCCTGTAGCACTGCAGCTGGATGGTGGACTTGGAGATCCCGTACGTGCTGGCGAGCAGGTGTCGCGCCTTTGCTTGAACTTCCTCCCAGTTGCCACTGCTGGCGGGTACTGTGGACGGGGCCGGGGAGGGAGAAAAGTGAAAAGCCTTTAGCTCACAGCAGGGGCGGGGGGCTGGGGGCGGGGGACGGTCGCATCCAGCACGTCCGCAGATGTTTACCCAACGACAAGTACAAACAAGTGCAAAACCAGCTTTTGAAAACCCTTAAACTCAAGGCCTTCATATCTGGCTTCAAGGCTGAGTGGCCTGTGGGTATCAGGGAGGGATTTAATTAACTCCCGAATGACACCAGAAACACTGGGCGAGGTCTCACGTCATACAAATAAATACCTCACAAAGCAATTAACAGCTCAAGGTGAGCAAAACATGCACGGCTCTGGAAATTTCCACACCGCGGCCGATAACCTCTAGGGATGCGGCACTTGGCAGCTGAGGTCCAGCCAGTGCCGCTGGCTCGTGACACCTCTGCCCGCGTCTCAGCCTACGCCCCAGAAGCTCCGCCCCGCACTTACCCAGGGACAAGTGGACCAGCGCGGCCGTCCTGTCCGGCGCCAAAGCCCACACGTTCAGATCCTCCACCGAATGCACCTCCTCCAGTTTCAGCAGGTCTTCTCTGATGCGCGTTACATCCAAATGCCGTGGAACCCCTGAAGTTGTGGTGAAACGTGCAACGCGTGAGACGCGTCATCATGTAAACACCTGAAGTCAGCATTATGAAACAAGCAGCTTACCTTCAAGTACAATGATCCCAGTGTCTCTTACTATTTTTACTGTGGTAAACAGGACAAGCACTGAGAAGATATATGTGCAAATCGGGTCTGCAATCTTGTATTCAGGCTGGAAAACCAAGAAAAACGTTTTTAAAACTGACGCTTCTGGCTTAAGTGGGAAACAATTTTTAATATTAATCATCAGAATCGCATAATTGTTAATCCAAGAAGAAGATTTTTAACACCAGTAAAAATTTTCTGAGCACAAATCACTAAACATCAGATCATAATCTATGCATCATTTTTGAAGTAATGCGCTAATATACAAATGAAATAATGTAATGTGCAATAAAACTATACATTCAAATGAAATTGTTCAACTAACATTAAGAATTGCGCAAGTTGTACATGTTTATAGTCCTATTATGCTTTTTTTAAACTGTTGTTTTTTTTTAATAAAAATAAACTAAATGTAACACGAAAACCTAAAAATGATGTTATGTTACGTTTCGATGTGAGCGTGTCCAGGATACCCACTGTGGGAAACAACCCGCCAGTCTGAATCTCAGTCCATGGCAACGCTAAGCTTAGAAAAAAAAAAACCTTAGTGACTCGTTGCTATACATGAAACAAGTCCTCTGGGGACGAGTAGCTGCATGCATTCAGAGTCACAGCGTCCGCCGCGGACATCAAGGTAACATTCTTAAAATGAGAACAACAACTAAAAATGGAAACGAAAAGTGTGGACCAGGCCATAGCTCTCAACTAATGACTATTTTGGAAATGCATCTGACCATTTTCCAGGTGTGAGGCAGCAGAACACACCGAGCCCCCCCACCGGTACTTTGGAAATGAAAAGTGTGCTGGTGGACTGGTGGGGGGGGGGGGGGGTGACAGATATAGTTTATATAAAGAAGAATTTAGCCAACATGGAATTCAGCTCTTGACAAAAGCAGTAATACCTACAGTAAATCTGTAGACTATTCACATGCCAGAACCCAGTTGGGGGATTACAGCTGCCACAACAGCCTAATCCCCCACCCCCCAGGGACGCCCCACGGCCTGTATCCCCCCTCCCCCCCAGGGACGCCCCATGGCCTGTATCCTTATCTCCCCTCCAAAAATACCACAGGATGCCCTGGATGGGCATTGAAGACGCATCTGCTAAATGCCCACTTACCACTGGCAGGTCACAGGCTGCTATAATGTAGCTCATGACAATCAATCACTAGAGGGCACTGTGAGTCAGGTCACATTCTGCAGTCTACATAACAACCACTGGAAGCACAATTCCTGGCCTCTCTGAGCACCGCAGCCGGTCCAATGTGACATAAGCTGGCTAAAAATGCAGCGGAAGCTTCACATGACAAGGTTCTACCCACAGATAACACCAAACTTCCTGGATAACTGGGATAAGACCTTATTTTGTCCTCCCTTGTATTTTGAGTTATGGCAATTTCCACTTACATGCTACAGTTTTAACTAACCACTCACGGATGATAATCACCGACAGATATAGAAGTTAAATCTCTCATACAAATGTGGCATTTGACTGGGTATTCAGAATTTTTTTTTTTTTTTTTTAATTTGACAATGTCAAAACCTCAGGAAAAGACTCTATGTAAGAAGTCTTTTCCACAAGATTTGCATCTATGTTAACCGTAAATGTACGTGTATATATAATTATACACATGTAAAATGTCCATGTCTCTTTGTGATTGTAGCTCTTTTTGGGAGCAAAGATTATAGAATGCACAAAAAAATCATAATATATTAAATACTCATACTGGGAAAGTGTAGAATTAGTAGCGGCTCAGGATTATTTTTTAACTCAGCTAGACAAGTGGCATCATATTATTCAATGACTTCTTTCATATTGTTTTTTTGACACAGGCAAAATTAATTCTTCATTAAGAATGTGGGCAAACATCAGCAGATGGTTAAGTCTACGAAATTAACCCAGGAGAAAAGCTGAATGGTAAAGCTGAACTTTCCACCACTACAGGTGCCACTTCCACCTAAGAATGATTGTCTTAGTCCTGCTGTGTATTGTTGCGAAACTGCTGCTTCCCATATCCAAGTTTTGAGTTTTGAATCCTACCCTGATGTTCCCATCCGGTACAGGCTCCAGGCCCCCCCACAGTACTGCGCCGGAAAACGGAGAGGTGGATGATGCAATGTGCATATCAGTGTGACTCCCGAGATGGTCATCTTACACCTATGATTCCTGGGACTGACTGACCCATAGGCTCTGGATGAAAAGATCCATTACCGATGGAGGTATTTTTTTACTTTATTTTTTTCTTTCTTTCTTGTTCCCTATAATACCTAAATGTCTGTGATGCAGTGCACCAGTGCAATCCCCGGCAGCGGGAGCCGCTCACTGTACCTTGAAGCGCACAACGTAAGCTGCCACGAGCACGCCGACACTCTGCACCAGGTCTCCGAGGGCGTGCACGAAAGCTGCCCTGACCGCCAGGCTCCCATGGCTGTGTGCTGTCTGCCCTGAGGCTTGATGGTGAGCATGGGAGTGAACGTGACCTGACTGGTTCAGCAGGAAGCCCATTCTGCTCAAACCAAGAGGAAAAACAAGACAGTAATGCCTCAGCAACCACGTCACACTCGGGTCTCACTGCTCCAGTCTAGGGGCGGCCCTTAGTGTTCTGGAACCCTAGGCCAGATTCTGCTGAGCACCCCAGGCCCCAGAGCAAAAATTTGATCAATTCATTTAGATAAAACACATTTCAGTAGCACAAGTTATCAGGCTGCTAACAAGAAAGATAGTGAAATATTAAACCTAGTGCAAAGAACTGTAATGTCACAGAATGCAAACAAAGGTATTTCTTTTTTTTTGTTCACTCACTCTTTTGCTCCCCCTAATCAAATGGTGCCCAATAGGGCGGGCCGGCCCTGCTCCGATCCGTCGAGGAGATACTAGGCAGCACAGTGATCATACAAATTCAAATTACCTTTACAGTCCCTGACTTACAACTGGGTTCCATCCAGACATACATCGAAATGGACGTATGTCATAAAGTCACACTGACTTTTAGGTGAAAATGAGATCTGTGTGAGGCTGGGATGTTCAGTCTGCCGTACGGTACAAAACTTTCCCGCGGCAACTTTCGTACGTCTTCACCGAACACTAGGTAGTAGTGATGGACAAAATGACGTTTCATGAACCATTTGCTGTATTTTTTTACTCCACTAGATGGTGCTCAATGTTTCAAAAAATGGGAGGAGGCATGCCCCGAAGCAAACCAAGAGCACCATCTAGTGGGATCAAAAAATACAGTAAACGGTTCATGAAACGTCATTTTGTCAATCACTACAGGTACCGCATCGCTGATGGACATATGGCTGCCTGAAATTTATTTTTACATACATACTTTTTATTTTACATACATTTTCTTAATATAATAAAAAACTCTATTATTAACCAGTAAATATCTATTATTAATCAGAAGCGATTCAGATTATACACCAATACAAAGACTACAGCTGACTTGAATAAGCAATCTCAGACTACAAGCCCAAGTCCTTAACCATTATGCCACCTGCTGCCCTTAATAGGAACACATTTTGTGCTCAGTGGCTAAATCTAATTTGATAGGCTCAGACACATCGGGCATATCAGGCACAGGATCCACTTTTCTCCTGTACAGGCCAACATCTGACTCCCCAAGAGAAAGAAAAGGGCTTCATAGCTTTAATCAATCCACCTGGAGCTTTAAAGCAACTACGAGCAGAGTGAGCATTGAACTTTGCCCTGAGCAAGTCTGGATAAGCTGCAGTGCAATTCACTCACATTAGGTTGACGGCCACACCGACCGCCGCGGTAATGAGCATGACATCCCCATCGATGTCAAAGTCCTGATGGATGGTCCTCTGGACGGCCTCGTTCAGGAGCACAGCGGTCAGGATATATATCAGCAGCACGCTGATGGCAGCAGAGACCACCTCTGTAAAATGAAATGAGGAATGCCATTAATGAGTAGGGAGTATACTGCAGCATTCCCAGGCCAAACACGTACATCACATTCTGTGACTACAATTAACACCCCCACAGAGGAAGGCGTACTTAAGAGTCTATCAAAGCAAGTTAAAAGAAGGCTCAAGCAATACATCAGCGTACTGACCGCCAAAAAAAAAGGCGACAAAACTATATGCCTCTGACAGCTGCGACAATACAATGACAACCTGCGGTTATGGGATATCCCTGCGGAAAGTCCCATGCTACTGAACCTCAGACAATGTGTCGTTCATTATTCCACTGAAAGGAGAACAGGATCTGACACAGCACACCTACAATCTCAACCATGCGAGAAGTCCACTTGTGCGTTTCCCTGCAACTCACAAAAACAGTCCTCACCGAATGAGGGTACTTCCCGAAACATCACTGAACGTCAAACCAGTCGAGCGTCTGTCTTACCAAGACGGTGCAATCCGAAGGTGAACCTTTTGGTTGGGGGTTTTGAGGACAACCAGAGTGCAAGCAGTGACACAACAATACCTACAAGATCCGTCAGCATGTGCAACGCATCGGTCATGATCGCTAGGCTATTAGCGACATAGCCACCTTAAAGATAGAGAGACGATAAAATTGGTTAAAATGTGGCAAAAAATCACAACACACATTTACGTTTTATTTACTTTGTATATGATTGACCAAACACTATTAACAGAATCTAAACTATACACAAATATTGCTCTTACCTCTTACAGAAGCTAAAGCACCAACTATCTTCCTAAAAAGCAGTTTTGCCAGATTCCTCAGACTTAAATATCTGCTACTTCAACCACAGATACAGAGTTAACAGTGAGATTACATCACGTCCCAAAAGTACAGATTCTGGAGATCGGACTGTACAACCCAACACCAGACGTTATGTGTTTGTTGTCAGGTACATTTTCCTACAGTGGAAATCATGTGTGCATATTAACAGCAACATTCCTAAATACAATAATGTGCCAGTTATTTACAGTCCAAGACAGACAGCTACACTAGGATGTCTACAATCTGATCTATCCCTTGGTCCACTTAACTCAGTGTAATACTGCAACACAAGTATTAACACTGCCCAGTGTTAAAACCTTCACTCTTTTATTTGAAATGAATGTGCTTATTATCACTCAGTTTAACAGTTTCATTTTCAGAATGCTTTGTTCATATATTCCATAACACAAACACTTTATTTGTAGCATGCCGGGACTTGAATGGCTTCCCTTACCTATGAGCTCGCCTATCATAAAAAGGAAATAGAGCAAGGCGGCACACGCCAGCTTCTTCATCACCCTGCTCCGCTTCACCTTCTCTTTCCTCTTCGTGCAGTTTGTGCAGGGGTCCAAGATTACCCCCGGACCGCTGCCGAGGGACGATGAATCCAAGAGCGACTCGTCATCATCCACCACTGTGTTTACCAGTGACCCATTGGCATGGGGCCCCGCCGGGCAATCTGGCTCTCCAGAAATGACAACTTTCAGTTTTTTAAATGTGGGGGTATCCTCGTCATCATCCTCAGTCCGGTCATGGGAGAAATCAAAACTAGCCGTGTCGCTAAGATCCCATTCAGTGGGCTCCTTCTTAAAGAAGGTCTTCATCTTTCCCAGAAAATTTGCACCTGCCATGACTTCACACCTCTAGCACACCTGAAAGTATGAGTCAAACACTTTGCTTCCCCTGATAGTTGGCTGTCATATATGTTGGGTTTCGAATACTGTGGCAAAATGTTGCACTCCCTTTAAAATGGCTTAAGAGTTAGTGGAATCCTAGAGGAACAAAAAAAACAGTTATTATGTATACTTCAGACGTGTCTCTGCCCTTTATACAAAACGGTCATGGCACTATCGATCACTGACTAAATCATCAAGCAAGCAGCCGATTTCTTTCAGCACCACTCAGCAGGAATTAATAACTGACAATTTATTATGTTAACAAGTCCAGTAATTATTAACTAACTCACACAAACGACAGTCACATCGGTAGGTATTAAGAAAGATCTACACGAAGTACAAATATCCAAGCCACCGCCTAAACAAACGTTTCAACAACACGATATATTTAAATACAGGCAGCAGATGAATGTTAAAGCGTCAAAGTACTCACATCCACTCTCCGATTACAGGGGGAAAACCAGCCAGACAGCCAGTTCGTCATCCCGCAGTTATCCGGTTAGTCTCAACGTGGCGAAGGTACCGAGCTGCCCTGTTGACACGAGCAGTCAATGGCGTAAGTGGAGACTGAGGTCGACGGGAAATACAAAACAGCTCAGCGGACACCGATTCGCTCCTTTTTCCACTCAAACGATATCAAAGTGGCTCAAAAGTGCAGCGAATGCAAAGCAGCCATCGTACAATAAACCAGCCGAAGCAGCATAGCGCCCCAATCCAGAATTACCCGACTTGCACTTTCCTCTTTCAGAAGAGGAAAACGAAAGAATAAATATAATGCCTTATTTATAAACCATTTAAATAAAACACCAGACTCCAAATCACCAAACGCCTTTAGTGATAGATACTATCTACTATTACTATTATTGTATCTTACCAGCTATACGTTGAGACTAATAAAACACATTTTACGACTGTACACAATCAGAGTCACGTGACGCTGGTGTAGTCACATGACGTCGCTCTCGCTCGCCGATACATTCCAGGGCACGTTTTCCGCAGCGCAACAACTGTTAGCTGGCAGTTCGTAGGTCTGAAAGAAAGCGATTTTTAAGAATTAGGCACTGCGGATAAAATGCAAATAACTTGTTTTCTTTTTTTCCCCAATGCGTATAGCAAGGATATATTTAAAAATTGATGCATTTGTTATTCGGATGAATTTGCAACGCAGATAATGACTTTTCTCATGTAAAGAAAGCTGTGTGGTTGCTTCATGTTAAATTACCAGGTGCAGAAATGTTTGAATACATTGTCACGGTATGGAACTGGTTATTTTAGGATTCAATACAATTTGGATTCAATATGTATATATAGATAAATAATTCGAGGTGCAATTTCTCTTAGACCAGGAAAAATGCAGACACGTGGAGTTTCGGTGAACGATGTGTTTTGACAAATTGACACTAGGTGGTAGCAGACACCTAAAATTACTGCCAGTATTTTCAAATTCAAGTTCGCATTTTCTAGCGCTGTGAAACTGATGAATATGACTTGAAGAGGATTGTTTTATTTTGTGAATGTGTATAACTTGTATAAATCAGTAATTTATGCGATTAGGTGGTGCAAGACCTAAGAGGAAATTCTAAAATGTTTAATTACTCAATTTATTAGTGTTGTTTCCACTCTATAAACATAGAGCTTCAAACAAAAAAATCAGATTTAATTGTCTGTCAGTCAAGGTGTTGCAGTACTGAAATCGAAAAGTACCCAGGACCATAGCTGATGGCATGGAAGAGAAATGTCTTTGAACATTTTCTCTGAACATACATTTTTCTTTAAAAAGCATCACATTTTGCAAAATATTCACCAATATTTTTCCAGTTTTTTGCACTTATATATTTGTCCTTACATGTCCTAGATAATATGACATTATACTGTACACATACCACATAATTGTAAAGTTGAAGATTAAATAATTCTGGCATTTTTGTTGACAAAATGTAGGTTGAATTTCTTTTTTTGAAGAAAAATATTATTGGCCTACCTCACCTCCCTTCTCAGCTTTCTATAAATGGTCTATTTTTAATCTTACTACAGACAGGAAATGGTTCCCAGCCAACGCCATTTACTGTACTTCTGGTTTACGTTCTTTTGGATTTAGAAATTACCCTTGTGGGAGACTGAACTCGAACCTCAGACACAGCCAGACTTGAGTTCAGAGGGCAGAGGCAGTATTTGAAAAGCCAGACAGGACTGCAGAAGCAGAGAATTTTGGGAGTAAAGCAGGGGGCTCAGGGCACAACCTTGTGGGGGTGCAGTATTAAGGATGAGGATGCTGGAGGTGCAGCCG
>JAODLD010000008.1:7181429-7203004 GCA_026781065.1 Mormyrops boulengeri | reverse complement strand
TTTGGATTTAGAAATTACCCTTGTGGGAGACTGAACTCGAACCTCAGACACAGCCTGACTTGAGTTCTGAGGGCTGAGGAATTATTTTAAAAGCCTTACTGGACTGCAGAAGCTGTGAATTTTGTGTTCTGTGTTGTTCCGCCTACCCCCCCCCCACAATTCATGGTTCTCATTTAAACTTGCTTCCCCGTTTATGGCTTCAGCTGTGAGGGGAAAAGCAAGCCACCGACTCCACAGATATTTTGCAGCAAGTGGTGGAAGAAGACGGCTGTCGTTCTCTCTAAGTAAACAATGAATCACCGTGGTGACATGTAGGGTGACCTTGGCTCTGTCCGGAGCTGAAGGGACTCTCCGGTAAAAAGCAGCCGGCTCAGAGTATGGCTTTAGTCTCACGGCCACTTATTCTTGTACCATAATTTTTCCCAAAACTTAGAGCTGAAGTGGACCTTAATATTTCATCAACATATAACCCAAATATATTGGGGAAAAAACATTCAGAAGGCAATCTTCCAGATACATTCATAGTCATAATTGTCTTTAATCCGTGGAAATGCTTCATTACTCGTCATTTAGATCAATGACATGTAAACTGAGCCACTAATTTCCGGATGGGATATAAAATATCTATACTTCACAACAAAGAGGGGTCATAAATAAAAAGTGAATAGTCAACACAAAATGTATTCAAATACTAAGCCAAATGGGCTCATGCTATTGTCGATTGTATTTTCTGTCCATAGAAAAGCTGTCTGCTGAAGTCATATAAATATTATTTAGATATGGGGGACACAAAAAATACTTAAATTTGACATGTCATTTCACATTAAATGAAAAAGGAGAATTTAATTAAACCACTTTTGCCCGCCCTTGCGGTTGTGTTTTGCATGTATATGGGAGAGTGGAAGGTACTGTTTTGTTGACTTCTGAAGGAAAGTAGTTTGGTGGAATTTTGTTTTCTTAAACAGATGTTTTGTCCTCATTTCAAGTCTTACCTCAGTAGCCATAGGACTGCTGGTGGTTTGAGTGGATTAGAGGCTGTTTTCTCCAGCAGGCCGTCTGGATCTCCAGTGGAGACCCTCCAACACGTCCGCCATAACCATATGGGGAGAAAAAAATGTCTTGTGTAAAGATTTATTGTGTTGTTTATTTTATATCTGGCTCAACCACAGGAGGCCTGAGTGAGATGTGTGCCCACTGTCTACCACATGTTTGGGGGCCAAAAGTGACGCCTCTGTGCCATTCAGCAGGCTGTGGGCGGTTTATCCAATGCATTTCACTATGGAAACCCTTAAGAAGAGGTCCAGTACCAGGACTGGTCTCAGCTTACACACCCACCACATAGGACGGCTCTTTCACTTAATACTCAGTAAGTGAATCATTCATACACAGGGACATTTGCCCCAAGACTTGTCTGCACCGCAACCTGTTTGAACTTGCTGTTGCAGAAACACTGTCACCACGCAAACTGTTAGTTGTAGGAACATGTTGGTCGTAGGAACATGTCTAGATGGGGCAGTGTGTAGCTCAGTGGGTTTGGGAGGCTCTCAGCCTGCATCCAGAAGGTTATGGGCTCAAATACTTGAGCAAGGCCCTTAACCCTAACTGCTCCATGGATGCCAGCTTATCCTACTTTCTGAACCAATTTTCCTTCCTTGCATGTTGCCTTGGACAAAAGTGTCTGCTAAATATACAACACACTTTGAGTAATGTACCTGGCTAGATATGTGGTTCGATGTAGTATATTCAGCCTGAGTCTGGGGCTGGAGCAAAACACCACGTCTCAAGACAGGGGTGCCGTAAGGGGGGGGTGGATTGGTCTTTCATGGGGCCCAAAGTCTTCAGCAACTCCCCAAGAGTAAAGGTAGGTAAGCCAGGCTGGATGTCACAGAACTGGGGGAGCCATTTAAGATCAGATATTTGAGAGATGCATAATGGCTAATCTTAAAAACATCTGTGCATTTTGTACTCTAAGAGAATATATTTATATATCAGATTTGTCAACTCTAAGTACATTACATTGTTGCAGATGGACGGTGTTTCAGCATTAGTGACCTCGAGTCACTTAAATCTGACTACAGATTTTTGAATGTTGAAAGTGCAGACTAATCATGAAGATGAACTCACTGTTCACTATGATACGCAATTTCATCTCCCATTGCGGCCTTGCCTGAGCTCATTCTACCGAATGCCACTCCTTTATTAGTCCATGTCCATGTGCATGTTTGACTATCCACAATTATAAACTATAAAATTAAGGAAATCAAACTCCCATGAATACATAAATGTTACAAACATTCACGGAATACAAAGTGCCAGATCTTCAAGTGTTACTCAGAATTTTGAAGAAAACACACCCTTCAATCCCATTACACATATAACCTACACAAGTGTTCCCTTTAAAATGTGAATAACATTTCATCATCTTTTAAAAAGGATCGCCTTTTCTAGGGCAGAAGATGACAGCTGCAAGGCCGGATGCTCCGATTATACATACAAACACATGGTGGAAGAAGGGGTAACTTGGGGGTGGATGGAGAAATGGAATTTACCTCAAGTCTGAAGCGAATGAGTCAGTATTTAATAAAAGAGTCTAAATGAGCAGTTTGCTCTGGAATATTTGGGTGTGGTCTTTCCTACCACTATACTCCCACACACATGGTTTTATTGGCCATTTGATTTGTGTTCATTTAGCTTGAGGGGAAAAAAGAGAAAAACAAAAAAAAAAGCAATGGCTTAATCCTAAGCACTTCTGTGAAAAGTCAAGTGAGGGTTAAGTGCCCACACGCAACCCATTTTTATTTTGGGACAGTTACGCAGCTCCCCCCCACACACACACACGCAGACGAAAAACATTTACAAACCAACAGCTGCTAGAGAAATGAAGTTAGAATCCGAAACCTTTGCGCTCACGTCCCTGGTGGAGCCGATACGGTGTCTTAGGTACCCAGAATGCCATAACCTTTTCAGCCTAGTGACTGAAACATTCAGCGGTTCATCAAGTGAAGTGAATAATAAAAGGAAAATCCAAAAATGGAGCAAGAGGCGGAGTTTATTGACAAGTCAATCTAGATAAAACCATTTCAAAAGTGTCAAAGTAATAAATATAGCAGATATAAAACTGAGCCGATAAATGACAGGAGATAAATATTAAAAGTTTCAGCCGACTTGATGATAAGCAGCTGCCATTTAAAGCTTAAGGCAAAGCACCATCTATCCTGCACATAGAATATATTCCCTCAGCAGATCATGTGACCTAAAGGATAAAAGAAAAAAAAGCTACTTAGGTTTGACAATAGAGCAAAATATCTTTGGAAAGGCAGTCAAGATAAAGCTATTGCTAAAAATGTCCTTATTTATCGGAGTAACCAGTAACTGAACAGAATTACATGGATAACATCCTTAATTATCTCCCCCCCCCCCAGTCTCTCTCTCACACACACACACCTCACTCTTGTTCACTGCAGTCGCTTTTCAATAGCGTCTTGTATCTCTCCAAAGACTGCATTATACAGCTGCTGTCTTGACATGGTCCCATCCAGCTGCACTGGAAGACATGAGATTTCAAAATTAGACAACAGTTAAAATGGTACACAATCAAAACCAGGTATACCAGGACACCAGGGGCTTACCAACATCAACCCCAGTCTCCTCCATGATGGCCTTGTGTTTTAGATACATGGGCCAAACGTGACCATCAAACAGTCCTGGTGGGTCTGGGACCAGGTATTTCCTTGACCTACAGAAAGATAGATCAAGATTTCAACAATGCTAAGCCTGGCTGCCGATTTTAGAAGTGGGTATTATCCTTTGTTCACCACGTTGCTGGAGCCTGTCAAACATGTTTCCCAATCCAGTCCTTGAGGACCCGCAGACAGTCAACATTCTTGATTCTCAAAATCTTGGACTGTCTAGCAGGGAACAAAATCATGCACTGTCTGTAGGTCCCCAAGGTCCAGATTGGAAAACACCGGTCATTGCAGAAACGGTCACTCTTAAGATGTCAGAAATGTACACATTTTTAAAAAAAAAAATCACAGGATTAACGTTACTAGAATATTCTGTAGTACGTTATTAATAATCTCACCCCCTCCTCCTCCTGCACTCTTCGTACGGGAGGTAAATGAAGTAGCACTGGTCGAAAACGTCGATCAGAGGTCTGGGAGGAAACACAAGGACCACTCAGGGACTAGAACTCCATGCTAAAGGAGAGCAGGGCAGTGAGCCCACAACCTACCCATGTGTGTAGAGCAGAAATCCCTCCACGATAAGGATGTGGACCTCCGTGTCCCATGTCTCCAGGGCCCCCTCCCTTTCTGAAGCACTGCCGACACCATGCGACCGCTCGAATTTCAACGGGTTCTCGAGCCAAGCGTGGATGGTGCTCATCATCGCTTCCATGTCCAGCGCGTTGATCACTGAGGTGGGGGGGGGAGGAACAAAAAAAATGAGAAAAGGAACATGGACAGATTTTCAGCAGGCGTCCTGCATGTGGGACATGCAAATGCATCGAGGTGCCCGTCGCTCATACACACGGCCGTGCGGGCAAAACCCCCTCTGAGGAGAGGCCAGCTTACCATCATACTGCTTAAAGCCATCTTCACCCACTTCAATCTGATCTTGGGTCTGAAATATACATGGATGAGATACTCCTGTACAATCTAAAAGGCAAATGCCCTGAAGATTGTTCTGTGCAACTAAACAGGCGGGTTTAACCTTCCAGCCCAAAACGATAATGCAATCCAGATAGAGGAATGAGGTTTAAAATATCTGACTGAACTGGATGCAACACGCTCCAATGTGCTACAGCAAAAAACTTCTGATATAAATTGTAAGGGACGTCTAATATATAAAATGGGCTAACATAAAAACATGGTCGAATGAGTAAAAAGCAGTTACGGCATTATGAATAGGGGAGTTACAGATAAAAAAAATTTAAAAAACTGCCATTGATTAAGTAATTATATAACCAATATATATTTATTGTGTGGTCATTTTGTCCGTATTTTATTTATGTAGTTATTGTGGTTACAGTTGATCGGGAGAACCAGCAGTTTGTGGGAACTCACCTTGAAAAAGTCGTCTTGATGAACGACACAGCAGTTGGGCAAGTTTCTCATTAACTTGTTGGTAAGGGTAGTTTTACCCCCGTTTGTTACCCTGTGAGGCAAAAGGGACATACTACGTTAGGTAACAGGAAGACATTTTAATTTACACTCATATTGCCGAAATCCGCTCCTGCGCAGTGAATGCTGAATGCGCAGCATCTGATGGGAAATTGAGAAACGTGCGTAAGTCCGCATATACCGTTAATGCTACACATACACATTGGATCTGCCGTCTCATACAACGGGTTGGTATTTCTACCCCTGCTTTAACTGCGAGCCCATTCACTGCGACTCACCCGCCGATGCCGATGACGAACTTCATCTCTGAAATCTGACAGCAAGCGCAAAACTGCGTGAAGACGCTGATGGATCCGCGGCGGAAGAAAGCGTGAGAGGAGGCGGAAGGAAAACGTCAACTGCTCGGCTCCTCCATCTCGTGTGTTGTGGGGAAAGCAGGGCGATATCTGCTGCTGACTCTCAGCTGATGACAAAAGGAGGAGAAGTCACTTTTCCCACACACTGTGACTTCGTGCGTGATTGGCTATATAAACTGTAGCCCCCAGCGGAAAAGACAGATTTGCAGCCAATCAGGGGAAGAATAATATATTTTGCCCCTCCCAAATATCCACCCAATGAAGTCTTCAGAAGTGCTTCACCTCTGCAAGTCAAGTCATGTTAATTTTTTTCACGACTTTTTAAGTTAAATGCATTTCGACGGTGAAGTGGGTGCGCATAACCGGGCTTATTACCCCGTGTATAAATGTTGTTGTAAATAGTTATACTGTGTCTCCGCTTTTTGTGTTTCCCTGTGTGTGCCCCGATCTGTGCCAGTGACTCGCGTGTTTCTGTGCCCTCTGTAAATAGTTACCATGTGTGTGCCTTACAGTCCAACGTCAGATGTGTTCCAGTATAGAATTGTGTTTATTTCTTAAAGACAGGTATTAAAGAACAAGTTTCTTGCCTTTTTCTTGTTCTTATCATTGTGATGCTGGGGTTTGCCAGTTATTATACTGGAATCAGAAGTGAGATGCCAGAAGTGGCCCCACTGGTAATAGTGAAGCTGGTTCTCCTGCATATCACTCTGGAAGACCATTCCAACCTGGCAGACTGGTGGGTGACACTGGAGAAGCAGTGGCGAACACCTTGCTGCAGGATAGCAGGGGTAGGGACAGAAAACATATCTGCTGGTGCTATGGGGAGAAGGGGCACCGGGCATGCTGTTGCCCAGAAGCCCACACCAGAGCTGCCAGAAAACGAGCTGAGAGCAGTGCAGTGAGGTAGGCATTGCCCCGGTCCTCTGCAGTGTGTCCTGAAGCTGCCCCTAACAGCCCAATGGTCCTCTGTTGGAGACGATGTCAGCGAACACGGGAGGCGGGAGCTTCCAGTGACTCCGACCGTCTGCTGGCCGGTGGGGGCTCTCAGCTCGCCAGCCGCAAGCAGATGTGCTGCGCACTGGTTGCTTGGCTAGCTCAGGAGCACCAGGAACTCGGAAGAGCAGCAGCAGTAGAACCAGCAGCTGCGGGAGGGGCTGGCTAGCCGGAAGTGCGAGCGCGACAGCCAAAAACAGCAGGCAGGTAGCAGAGGCGGCGTTGCTGGGCCGCGAGGAGGCATGTCGCGCCTTAGGGGTCCAACTGGCCCAGGAGCACCTAAAGCTAGACAAGTGGCAGGTGCAGATTGGGCAGGATGAGGAGCAGCTGCACGTGGAGATGGAAAAGGGGCAGCGCACCCTGGACAAGCCGTGGGTGGAGCTGGCCTGCTGGAAGCAGCTGTACAAGGCCACCTGATCCAGGGAGCAGGAAGGACAGCAAACCCCACCAAGCTGCGCAAGGTGAAGGGCCAGCGCATGACAGCTTCTCCGTCTCTTCTGCCTCACCCATCATTGGAGGTGGCGCACCGGTGGCTGCCACCAAACCTCTGGGACTAGTTTCAGAGCTGAGGGGGGGACTGGGTATGGTGGTCCTCAGGACAGTCAAACTTGTAGTGCCCTCCACATATGAGAGCCTATTAGCATTGCCCAGCATGCTCAAGAGCTGTGTAAATAGCCCCATGTGTAATTGTTGTTGTAAATAGTTGTGCTGTGTCTTTGGTTTATGTAAATGTGTTTGCCTCTGTGTGCCCAGATCTGTGCCAGTGACTCGCGTGCTTCCATGGGCTTTGTAAATAGTTACCATGTGTGTGCCTTACAATCCAGCATCAAACCTCCTTGTGTTCCACTGTTATGTGTCATGGAATGGTGCTTGTTGTTTGCGCATAGCTCTTCTAAGGGCTGATCTTAAAGATCACATCATCTTTCAAATGAGTGTCATCTCTCTCTTTTGTGCCACTACAATACTGACTTAAAACGAATAAGCAAGGGTGCAATACATCAGTCATTTAAAGCAGTAGTACTGAATATTATATGTTGTAGAGCAAGATTTTTTAAAAGCTATTTTTGTTTGATTAATCTTCAATAAGCAGAATACATTGTTTTTGTGAAGTTCTTTGAAAAGTTCTATAGGAATCAAATATATTATTATTATTACTATTATTGTTATTGTTTTTGCTGTTCTTGTTAGATTTTTTTATGTGGAAATTTCATGAAAATACTTTTATTTCTTCATATTATATGTTTAACTTTTGTTTATAGCCATTTTAACTCAGTTTCTTCTTTGTTTTGAAGCATTTCAGTGAAACCGCGATGCTGTCATTTGAGGCTAAAACCAAAATAACAGCCCATGTTTACGGCCCACAGTTACGGTCTTTCTGTCCAAAAAAAGACAATATGGCTGCACTCACATCCGTATGATATGATCTCCGTTACTCAACATTCCTAACGATGCTAAACAAGGAACCTTAAACTTAGCAACAGACAATAACTACCTTTCTTTAAAACTTTTTTTTATTATCATCCTACAAGATATATTTTATATTATATATTAGCAAAATTCACACAATTTGCAGTTTATGAAAAACCACAAATGCGTATTAATTTTCATTGCTTTGGTAAAACTCTAATTTCCTTCTGTTGTATTCAGACATAGTCGCAAAAAAGAAGTAATTTATAAAACATGTTATGGTTGCAAATGTTCCTTCATTTAACACAATCACATTATAAGGTGACATATGGGTAATTTAAGGTATATTTTCGTCCAGTTCACCCAGTTTCTCAAAATGCTCTTATTTGTGGCTGTTTTAGTGCTCCCCCCCCCAAATTATAACATAGTGATTATTATCAATGCAGAGCTGTACTGTGTTTGTGTCAGTGAATACAAAAAGCATGCTACTCCGACATCCTAACAGCAACCTCACTCACTGCATGCAGTCATTTAAGTCACTAATGTTAAGTCTGTACAAAGTAATATTAGTGGAATTTTCAACTGTCAATCATCCGTTTTCAGTAACCACATATCCTATTTAGTGTCACGGGGGGTCCAGATCCTGGAGTGTAAGGCAGGGAATGACCCACCAACCCATTCACCCCCAGCATTTACGATTTGGCAGTCCAATTAACCTCAGTGTGTTTTTGGACTGTGGGGGGAAACCAGAGCACCCAGAGGAAACCCCACGACAACATGGGGAGAACATGCAAACTCCACACATGGAGCCATGGTGAAGACTCAGACCCTGGGCCCAGTGGTGTAAGACAACAGTGCTGAGCACTGCGCCACAATACCACCCTACAGTTATCAAGTAAAATGCAAATTAAATGCCAATGGCTCATTAAGAGAGAAAATAATGTACACAGACATGCCCATTCATGAGAACTGCTTGTCCGGCATCACAGAGCTTCGTTACACAGGTTGTGGCTGCCATCTACGTGAAGGACAGACGTGTGAAAATAACGCAGAGTTCACTTTGAGGTTGTGTTTGCCCCATCCAGTGCGATACTTATAACTGTAAACTGCAAGGTATTTTGCGGACTGGAGCCAACGGAACACAGGCAAGAATAAAACGATAGAAAATCTTTCTTTGGTAACCCAAACTCGTCTAGAGTTAAAATGCATTTCAAGATTTTATCAAAGTCAATTTCCGTGACTTATTAAAAACAATGAATCAATGCATTTGTTTGCAACAGAGAACGTTACTACCTGCAGACCGAAGTTGTACAAATACTGCCCCCTGGAGGAAATGTTCCAGTTACATATATAAGCAAGACACGGCATAATGTAAACCTGTGTAATGTTCTAGGTTACCTATAGATGTGTTTATGATTTAAAATAATTTTAAAAATCACATTTTAAATTATTGTTATAACACATTATATGAAAAGAGCATAACAAGAGAGAAGCTCGTCTGCTCATGGTCTCCGGGAAAAAAAGACCTCCGGCTGCTTGAAATTAAACTGATCAAAATGAGCTTAACCATGAATTTATTTGACTTTTGCACGCAGAAGCATGTCACTTGACCCACCTACGCTCGTCAGACGTTACTGGGAAGAACTGTACAACTTATTCTCTGATAATGTAGGTAGACGGGTACTTACTAAACCCCCAACCGTTAATGTGGCTTACATCAAGGACATAATGTCAGTGTTGCTTATGAAATTTTACCCGGAAACCCAGTATCTCACACTCTACATTCACGATGACATTTATCGTAATGGGTTGAGGTAGAACTCGAGTGACCAATTAAATGGGTGGCATTTCTGGATCATTTTAAAACATCAAAACACAAAATACATTTAAAATTGTAATGTATAATTCACGCACAAAAAGAGAAAGACGCTGTAATATATTGTAATTATATTGTAATTGTTACATATATAATATGGCACTTTAACACAAACTGAAACGTGGACACATTTTAAATCCCATAGGTCACAGCGGATGTTGCGGTAGGAGGACCGAGTACCATCGCACGGAAGTTGGAAGCAGGTACGTGTGTTTTACATTAATTACTGATCTTACTTAAATGGAGTGGTATGAGGCGTGCAATCGGATTAAAATAATCAGCAGAAATAGAAACGTAGACTTCATCCATTGCTTTGTTTTATTGCCCCCTGTCTGGAGAACTCTAGTCAAAGGGAGGTTATGACGAGCTACTGCAAAGTGCTGTTGAAGCCACCGAGTTCTGTAACTTCCTGATCACCATTCTGCAGCTTGCGCCTGTCGCCTTTTAGGGACTCGGTTTATGGTCCTCTGCTTGGCGTCCCACACGCTGTACAGCTGGGCCACCTAAGGCAGAAGTCTATAGGTACCCCACTATTGACTTTACTATTGCCATTGCGCAGGAATGTGTCATTTTGCTTGCACCAAGGCAGGAGATGGTATGACATTATATGTAAGCTCTTCGTACACCGACACTTAAGCGTGAGGTTTTAATGACTTGATTAAATTTGGAATGTTCATGGCCTATATTTTTGGAATCCCTCACTTTTTTTGGCTAGGCTGGGACCTTCAGAACAGAAAGCATTTAAGACGTTAAGTGTCGTTGGGAGCGGAACTAAACTAGTTCTGCTGCGAACTTGATGCGAAACTGTTAAAAATATACATATGTTTATAAAGACGTTGCTTTGCTAATAGTTTGCTGACAATTTCTCTGACGAAGCGCTTTAAACAAATTAGATTTAATGAGGCTCGACGCTGACATTCAGTAAAAACACCTCGGACAGGCACTGGCACAAAAAGACTCTGGCTGCTTGATATCTAATGTGAGATAAGGGTGTTTGCACAGTGTCTATGTTCTAAAAGCACAAACTGTATTCTAACTGGGCAGTTTAAGAAAATAGAAACTCGGCAACAATTATGGCCACTTGTCCACGTCTTGGGTGGCTGGTGAAAACAAATTAAACCCCTTCTGTAAACAACCAAGCTTGCCGTAGTTTTCCTTGTATATAGAGTGACTTGATTTTTAAAGACGTTTATTACGGAAGTTCTTTTAAATTTTCAACTGTATTTTGTGATTGAAATGATCTTGGAATTAGATTTCTTATATTTCTTATATCTTATATTTAAGCCATTCACTGTGGGAGCAGAGCAGCATTGAGGTGGAGAGGATGTAAAACGGAGAACATTTACATGTTACACAAGTAGTGTCTGGTCTCTGCTTTCAAATGTTCATTGTTTTCGAATAAATGACCGTAAATCTATCAGAATTTTCTGTTGGTCCAAGGTCTCTGGCATGCCATTTTTTATTACAAGAAGTGAGTCTCATCATTAGTGAAAGCTTTTGTTTTTCATTGATTTTTTTTTTCCCTGAAGTGTGTATTTGTTCTGACACGTTACCTGTGTAGAATAGGCTGTGATACTTTCTTGCACTCGAGCCCATCCGAGAGCTTTGGCTGCACTCGCGTTGTTTGTGGTGCAGGATTAAGTTAAAAACTAGGTTTTCAGGGGTGTCTGTAGAGTCTGATATGAGAACCTGTTGTGTTTCTCTCCTTTTATCTTAAACTAAAGCGCTCTGTTGCTGATGTCTGGTGCAGAGTTGAAAATGAAAATTTGTGGTCTAGGCTTCCTGTTTGTAAGGAAAGTGTTTGTGGCCTGCCATCAGACGAACGCTTACAGACCTATCAGTACGACATTTGGGGGATTTCCTCCCATGCTCTCGGGTACTGGTTCCCAGTCCAGTCCTTTGGGACCCCCAGACAGTCCACGTTTTTGCTCCTACTGGGAGCTGGGAGGGAGCAAAGATGTGGGCCGTCTGGGGGTCCCAAAGGACCGGGTTGGGGAACACTGCTCCAGGGCACAATTGGTCAGGGGGTTCTAAAGGCCCCACAGCCCCCCTGCAGGCGTGTCTGTATGTATACAGCTGCACATGCTTAAAAACACCATTTTAACTGCTTTGATTGATCCAGATAGTAGGTTGAATTAATTCCCCATTATAATGTGAATTAATGAAAATCATTTGGTTACAGGGCAATTGATTTCTCCAGTTTAAATGTTGGTACTTTAATCTTTGTAATCTTCATTTTTGTAGAAGCTATTTTCCATCAATAGTAAAAATCATAAAGAATAATAGTTAAAAAATGCACTGTTTTGTCCAGTTTCTCTTGCAGTGGCCCCAAAAAAAAGACCAGTGGAATGTTCATAGGTCAGAAAAACAGATTTAAAATGTTTAGAGCTTTGTTTTGATGTTCTGGTTGGTGTTTTGGTCATCGCTCCTCACCTCAGTGAGTCTATCAGCTTTATTTTCCTCTGTCTGGTTTCTGACATCTGTACCCACTCAGTGGTTTAAATTCATGCCTGACAGACGACAAAATAGCTTAAAAGTTTCCCGTGTCCACCCGGATTCCTGCTGCTGGTAGTCCCAAGACAACAACAAAAAAAAAGCATAAATTTGACTAAAAATATCTTCAACCGAATCATTCTGTTTAGCTCGGGACCTGCGTCAGCTCATTTTGAAAGTGGGAGTGTGGAGCGGTGTCAGACTCTTACCCGATGTCACCACGGCGATAGGCCGTCACGCGCTCGTGGAGATAGGGCTGACTCTACTGACGTATGTGTCCACTATTAGCCCCTCATGCTACGCACAGATGTTCCTTTCCCTTTTCGGTGATCCCGAATCATGTGACAGCCTGTTGCTATGGACTCCTTGCAGGGGGCTGACCCCATAGCAGTGATATAACACCTGAAATAGGAATCCCTATCGATAACGGCAGTGACAAAGTGCATGTCAGTGGAATGAGGCTAATCGCAACAGTCACACAGATATACTTATCGTAAAAACTGAGTAAATATTTATAACCCCAATGTCACAAAAGGTATGTGTAGAAATGTTACGTAGCTCATATCTGCTGAATTAGTGTGATATTTATGCATTTAAAGGTTTATGGGTAACTGTCTCTATACGCTGTGTCCATCTTTTCTGTCTTGCAGGCTTCCAGGATTCATTGGTATGTCAGTCGCTGGTCTCGGGGTGGGACAGTCGCTGGGAGTCAGACGTCTGGGGCACCCCTTCCCCTGCCAGTGACACTCGTGGACCCGCGTGTGCGGCACCTGTGCAGCGAGCTCAAGAGGCAGCGGAGTGACGGGGGTCTGCCTGCTGGTCTGGCCCAGGCAGTTTGAGCATGACGGAGTTTTGGGTCTGCTTCAGTTGCTGTATCGCAGAACAGCCCCAGCCTGTCAGTATTCCTTCAGATTACAGATTTCTTTAAAAAAAAAAAAAAAAAAAAAAAAAAAAAGGAAACATCACTCTCTGAAGTCATCATATGTTGTGTCTTCCCTTTCCAACTTGCAGAAAAGAAGGCGGCGAATAGACCGCTCCATGATTGGCGAGCCCACGAACTTCATCCACACCACACATGTGGGGTCCGGGGATATGAGTTTGGATTTTTCAGTAAGTGTCACATCCACCCATCTCTCAGCCAACTGGAAGCACATGCTTCCCGTACCATGGGACTAGGCAGGCCAGACCTGAAGCTTCATAGCCTACCCTTTCAGGTTTAACTCGCATTCCAGTAGCTCAATTCTTGGTAACACTTTGGATAAATCTCAGCAGTGTTTGACATTCTATGCTAATCAAACACACTGTGTTTTGAAGTCTAAGCTTCACTGCTGTAAGCTAATTATGTTGACCTGTGTGACAAATTATTTAAGTGCACATGCAAGTATAATGTGTGTATATATAACAATTTTGATTTAATAAAAGATTAGTGACACTCGATGGTTTGCATTAACCGTCTGAATGTAAAATCGTTTTCCCTGACTGCGTTTTTTTTTCTTTTCAAAGGTAGATTCCATTCAGAACCAAATGAAATCAAAAGGTGGTTATAATACCAGGGCAGCGGATGGCGTCCAAGACTGACCAATCAAGACAGCCTGAGTATGGAAGTCATTTCCTGCTTCAAAATCCACAGTAGGAGGAAATGCATAAACAAACCAATTAAGACATACAAAGACAACATAGCCTTTAAAATAGAAAGCAGTTATCTCAAGAATGAATTGTTATTCTAGTATTCAGTTGTAATGTAACACACAACGATGTCAACACAAAAGCATGTGTTTCTGATGATTAAAAACCCTAGCCCTATGTACCTTAAAACCCTAACACTTTGTACCTTAAGAACCCTAGCCCTATGTACCTTAAAAAGCCTAACCCTATTTATCTTCTCCTTTTTCAGCTCGGGCTCCCATGGCTGCCACCCACAAGCGGCTCTTCATATGCCACAGAGGGGAACGGAAATCAGTCTGATCACGTGTAAATACCCGGATGATTGAACTGCAGCCATACCGTTGCTGCAGCCTGAAATTTTTGTCGTGGTTGTAGAAGCAAGAGAAAAGAGACCAAAGAGATGAAAGTGAAACAAAACAGGAGCACAATGCTGTGTTTAGGAGATCAGGGTTTCCTCCCATGAAACTCTGATCGCGATATGCACCCTAAGCATAATTGTCTTTATGTATTTCCTGGATTCCAGAAATGCATTTGTCTTGGCTGATTGTACATTTTAATGCAAAATTTAGGCTGTTCCAGTGATTTGCGCGTAGATCGTCTATATCAAAGATGCTCTGTGGAATAATCGGGGTATGTGGGTATGGGGACCATAATCCTTTGCTCTTTTTTTATTGTCATGTGATTTCTAAGGCTGTGATCCTCTCTTGGATAGAATGATGAGTGTCAGGTGTAGATATCCATTGGATATATTTTTTCATTTTTTAAAATAAAATGTATCTTATTTGCTTTATTTCTACATTTATCAATGGTGTATATAAAGATTTTCAAGTTAGTTAAGTACATTTCTCATCACATATTTTTTTCTGTGTACCTTACTGCCGATCAAATCAGAAAAGTGTGTAAAATCATGGGCCTGTAGCCTTTGATGAGAAGATTAAGGTGCAAGCTGGTAGTCTGCTGTCCTTTAGGAAAAAAAAACTGTTAAACTGCATTACCTGATAAATATACCATAAGGGCAAAAGTAGTGGAACACCTGGCCATTACACCTACAGGAACTTTATTGGCATCCCATTCTAAATCCATAGGCATCAATATGGAGCTGGTCTCCCTTTGCAGCTGTAACAGCTGCCGCTCTTCTGGGAAGGCTTTCCACAAGATTTGGGGGTATATCTGTGGGATTTTTTTCCCATTCATCCAGAAGAGCATTTATGAGGTCAAGGATAGATGTTGGATGTCAAGGCCTGGCTCCTAATCTGTGTTCTAGTTCACCTCAAAGGTGTTTGGTGTGGTTGAGGTCAGGGCTCTGTGCGGGCCAGTCAAGTTCTTCCACACCAAACCAATCACCCAGTTGTGTTTTTCTGGACCTTGCTTTGCGCACTGGGGCACAGTCATGTTGGAACAGAAAATGGCCTTCCCCAAACTGTTCCCACAAAGTTGGAAGCATAGAATTGTTCAAAATGTCTTGGTGTTCTTAAGCATTAAGAGTTCCCCTCACTGGAACTAAGGGGCCTAGCCCAACCCTTGAAAAACAACCCCACACCATTATCCCTCCTCCACCAAACACTACACTTGGCACAATGTAGTCAGACAGGTAAAATTCTCCTGGCATCCACCACACCCAGACTCATCCATCACGCTGCCAGACAGAGAAGCGTGATTTGTCACTCCACAGAACATGTTCCCACTGCTCCAGAGTCCAGTGGCTGCATGCTTTACACCTCTCCATCTGACACTGAGAGGCCTGCAAGCAGCTGCTCAGCCATGGAAGCCCATTCCATGAATCTCCTAGTGCACAGTTGTTGTGCTGGGGTTAATGCCAGAGGAAGTTTGGAACTCTGCAGTTATTGAGTCAACAGAGTGTTGACGACTTTTACGCACTGAGTGCCCCGGCACTTGCCGATCCCGCTCTGTTACTTTATGTGGTCTGTCACTTCGTGGCTGAGTTTCTGTTGTTCCTAAACACTCCCACTTTGCAGTAATACCACTTACAGTTGCCCGCGGAATATCTAGCAGGGAAGACATTTCACAAACAGACTTATTGAAAAGGTGCCATCCTATGACAGTACCATGCTTGAATTCACTGAGCTCTTCAGAGCGACCCATTTTTCACAAATGTTTGCAAACCTGACTGCATGGCAAAGTGCATCCTCTGTCTAGGAGTTAAATTGTAGTTACTTTTTTTCTATTTCTTTCCCTTACCTTCCAACAGGACTCTGTGCCTGTGATCAGAAGGTTGCTGGTTCAAACCCCAGGGTAAGCAGTGTGACTTCATCATTTGGCCCTTGAGCAAGACTCTTAAACCCAATTGCTCTAGGAATCACCTAACCTTGATTTCTCAGAATGTATGTTACTTTGGATAAAAGCATCTGCAATATAAGTAAAATGTAAAAACGTAGCCAAAAAGGAATGAGAGAAAGAATTACATTACAAACCTAGACATGTATGGGTCCTTACTATGAATTAGCACCAAGACAGCAAAATAAATATGTGTTTCTGCGTGTTTATAAGGGCAGTCTAATTTCTCAATCAATGAAATATTCTACGTATATTTTTAAGACATCGTAGGCCGTGGTAAACATTAAGCAGCACTCGTATGAAGTATTTCTCTAGGTGCCTAAAACCAGGCAGTATTTCCAGACAGTTGGATGTCTGGCTCCAAAATTCAGCGTCAACACAACTTTTTGTTACCGGCCTCTCCAGTCTGAGAGAACGTTTCTGCATGAGATCACTGGTGCTGTATTCAGTGTCAGCATGGCTGTGGTTTCTGGAGTGCGCAGGGATAAAAACAGGCACTGTCAGGGCGCACAAACACTGCCCTGTTCCTCTCCTGACGGGTGGGAGAGTGGTGGGTGTCTACAGGAAGCAACACAAAAAATTATGTCTAGGAAATTTTTAGAATTCTGTAATTCTGAAAGCTCTTAAGCATATATCCAATATGTGCATGATGTTAAAAATTTCACTTTCAGGATGTATATATTTTGGATTCCTTAATTTTTTGATTGAATGTTCAGTATTGTTGCTGAATTTTATATTCAGTAAAAATGTGCCCTTAGTTGACCTGATATGCAGTGAATTGCCCTTTAAATATGGATTTCTCCCTGGCACACGATGGCTTTAAATTAGAAGCTCTACATGTAACAGGTACATGCATGCGGTATACATAATGGATGCAAGGTAGTTAGTGACAATACAGATGTAATCGACGTGAAAAATATTCAGATATCCTTTCATACGTTCTCTCAGCTAATGAATACAAAACAAACAAGGCATTGAATCATGTCTGGTATTATAAGAATATTTGTGCGTATGAGGGAACTTCTTACGTTTATTTTGGGTACAGTGCAATGGTCCGTGCATATATACTAAGTTCCACCACAACAGAGGTTGTGAACTACTTAGTACCGCAAAGAACGGTGGGTGAAATCTGTCATAATAAACGTAGGATAGTCTTCGTCACCTGTGCAGCAAGTGATGAGAACAAACTCATAGTCTGTGATAAACCAGGTCATGATGTCGAACAGAAAGGGGAGAAAACTTCATTGCTAACTCATGAGCATGAAATATTCACTGAAGTTGTTTTCTCTGGTTCAGTATATTATTTGTAGTTTAATTTGCTTATGTCATTGATGAAAATATAAAACATTCTATAAATTTGTATGTAAAAATAAATTCAAACCTTGTAAGATTGTCTGTTGTCAGGCAAAGCCGTTACAGAACAATATTAATAGTTGCTTTTTATATTAATTTCAAACTTTACTGTCGAGATCAACATAGATGACGCGATTACATGCCAATAAATATATCTGCCGCTAGATGTCGCTGTAGTCTCTATAATGTTGATTTTTTCCAGCATATTTCATTAGAACGTCATTAGAGATGTGAATAAGAGAATGAAGGAAAAACGCAAAAACAGAAAAATAGTCAGGCACTTTAAAATATGATTACCTGGGTAAAATACAGAACGTAGTTATTAAAAATGTCACTAACAGCAATTTGGCCACCATTACCACAATACAATTTATAAATCACACAAATATTCTGCAGAAATTTTCCACATAACATTTAACGGAGACTAAACCTTTAGGGGTTTCTCTTCACAGATTCTGTAGAGCACTGAGCGTTAGGTACTGGTGAATTTTGGGTGACTAATTGATGACAGAATTCATCAGCATGGTTTCCCTGAATGGCATGACCTCCAACGCTGAGGGAATGATGAATTTGAGGGTGCCAGTCTATCCCCGAGCTTGGTAAATGTCCATCTGAACCACTCGTTTGTAAGACACTCGCAAGATCTAAGCTGTGTTAGAAACACACCTTACACAGCTATGCGAGTAACTTAATCCTTTACTGTACTGTACACCCCATCGTGAGGGACCCCTCTGGCCGATGCTATGCTTAAGCACATTTCTCCAAAATAAAGGAACATGCTCTGACTTTCTGACAGCTTTCCCAAAGAAAGAATAACCATCAGTCAACGTCAACGCTCATGCTCCTAAAATGGAGTCATGGTCAAACTGAGACACTGAGAACTTTGTGGAAGCTGAGATGTTTAAGAAAAATATAAAGGTACAGGCCACTGGATTCTCTGACTGAGCATCAATGGATTTCCCTTCCTTTCAGCACAGGACAGAACTGAATTAATAGACAGAGATAATGTGTCTCATTGACTTCATGTGTTAATATGTCTCTTTGTATTTGAAACTGATGGAACAAGGTGTCCTCAACAGAAATCTATGCATGTACAACTTCTATGGTGCCTAAACTTGTGGAGTTTAATAAAATGGTCTTTAACTGGTAGGGTTTTGGTGTAAGTCCTTTGATGATGTACCCTTTAAATAGAGCACTTCATTGTGATTTGTGATTCTGCTGCGTAAAGGGATAGATATTGTATGTAGTGTTGGTTGCCCTATAAACAACTAAATATAATTTTAAAAGTTGAGTATCTCATTGCCCACATTTGATATCTAATGACACATACCATTAATCTATCTCTGTCTAGTCTGGACCAGTGTTTCTCAACCTGGTCCTCAGGGACCCCCAGCGGTCCACATTTTTGCTCCATACCAGGAGCTGGGAGGGAGCAAAAATGTGGACTGCTTGGCAGGGAGCTTGAAGGAGCAAAAGCAAAAACATGGACTGTTTCTGGGTGCCAGAGGACCAGGTTGAGGAACAATGGTCTAGACTACGATGCAAACCATAGGTTTAAATCACACAATTGGCTCCCTCAGAAAATAATCTAAACACTCTCTTTACTAGGGGAGTGTATGAGCTGGGTTTCAGGCTCTGAGGCTTGTCGGGACAATTACTGTCTCCACATAAATACCCTCCAGGTCAGCGGCTTCGCTTTGGCTAGAAAAACACACCGTCTTCAGAGTGTGTCCCTGGGTGTCATGCTTCTTTGAACATTCTGTGTTTTACCAACCCAAATGAACTCTTATTAAAACTTTAATTCTTGATAAACAACACTTATTTTAATGTAAGCTCTGAGATGCCATTCGGCTGCATGAAAAGCATACCTTTTCCCAACCACAACTTCCCTATCACGGAAGAAATACATGGCATTCTTTAACGTGCTTTGATTAAATAACCTTAAAGTAGGTCAGCTTTTGCTTTCATTAATGAGGTCTGGGCTTCATGCTTCCATCGTGATTACTCAAAGACATGTTGTGTATTTTCACTCTTTCTGTACAGAATCACGATGAAAACATCGAGTTATTTAAAATTAACCAAATCATAATGTTGTTTTGAAATTAAAGATATTTTCATATAGCTCATTTGGAGGTACCAGAACCTGAAAAGGCAATTGTAATTATCAGCTATAATTAATGAATTTGTTGGTACTATGTAACCCCGCACTTTTAATATAGTTAATATACTTTAATGTCGCTGCATGAATAGTACACGCACACACAGAAACGAGAATAGCAGTACAATCTGTTATTTATACAGGCTACCATTTATAGCGACAGGACTTGAAGGACTCGGGCAACTATAGCGTTCACTCCGTGCTAGGCAGAGCTGCGGGCGCTTCCGTTCATCGCACCCGTAATAATGCGTCTCGCCGGTAATTCGGAGTCCCGGGTCGCCAGCCGGCACCTCTGGCACCGCCCACCGCGGCATGGCCCCGCCCCGTCACGTGACGCGCTGCGGGCTGACTCAGCTGACTTGTCACGCAGCGTCAGTCCGGAGTCGCACAATTATGAAAAAGCTATCTTCCGCTGGAGCCGGAGCGGAGGCAGATTACCCCGACGTCACCCGGGCTTTCCTTCCAAGGCTAATCGATAACACCGCCGATAGATGGCTAAGAGCCACGGAGCGGCTCTTCCTGAGTTTGCACGGTGAAGAGAATGGTATGCAGCCTCGCCGGACGCTGGTTATTTTTGTGGTCGGGTGCCGTGCTGGAGATGTGTGTTCGGCAGTAGCGGTGTCGGTACTGTCGGTGCTGGTGGGAGATATAAATGTAGTGTGAAGCATGTCTGTGAGCGCTGTCACGGCTCTCTGGTCAGGCACAGTGTTATATCGCCTACGGGACGGAATGCTAGTCACCGTTAAACGCGGGGTGTGCAGCCCCTATCTTGGCCAACAGCCGTCCCGTCTTTAAAAGGATTTGTGGTGAGGGGTCGGCGCCAGCGTCCGTGTGCTACGCGTCTGCCTTGCTTTCAGCGCGACCGATGTTGGAATAGCGAGAGGGCTGCGCCTCGCCTCGCCTCGCCTCGCCGCGCATGTTGTCATGTACGGAGCTCCGCGGTGTCATGGAGCCTTCCCGCACTGTCACAGCATGTGGCAGCCGCGAGCCGCCCGGGCGCCAGCACGCGGCTTTCTCGCGCGAGCGAGCGGCCGCGTAACCCGGACCGTTTCCACCGGTGCGGCGGGAGAACCGGGCCGCCTCGCTCTGTCACATTCGCTCCGGTGCCGCGACTGTGTCCCGCTTTGACGGCGTCGCGGTCTGCGAGCCACAGTTCGGTCTTACTCGTTCTGACACTGAATGAGACGAGGCGACGTGCCAGTTGAATTACGGACGCCGCACACCAAGCTGTCACGGTCTTCCCAGAGCCACCGCTGAGGCGGTGGGCCGATCGTAAACCCCAAACCGGGTTCGGTTCCGCGGTTCCCCTGCGCTGGTTCTGTGTTTTTTTTTTTTTTTTTGTATTGCCGGCATGTTCTGGAAACGTCTGAAACTGCACGCACAATGTGGGATAAGGCTGAGTAGTTATGTGTCGGTGTCGAGGGCAAGCTGTACCCGTGGAGCTGAATCTTGTCACACAGCAGCATTTGGCGTCAGTCTTTCGTCAGCACGGTGCGCTGGATGCTCCTGCAGTGAGTCCTGGCGTGGCTTTACGTTAAAACGCAGCTTTGATGCTCAGATATGGGAGGGGGCCCTTAAATATGCGGCAGTCTGCCTAACATAAGTATAAGAAAGAGTCTCGTCAGTAATGATCTTAGATTTTGTATAATAATTCCAGGGTTAAGCCGGCACCCAGAGTCTGTAATAGAGACGTAAATAATTTGTATGAAAGAGAATATCATCTTCAGTGGAATGAATGCTGGTTTTTACTGAAGCATTCTGAATGGATGCACATAATGAAATGAGGCTGATGACTTTATTTTGCCATGTGGGGGGGGGGGGGGGGGGGGGGGGGGGGGGGGGGGGGGGGGGGGGGG